>CM060950.1:307459745-307809745 GCA_030765055.1 Mantis religiosa | reverse complement strand
TCTCCTCCCTCTCCTTTTGTGTAATTTTTCTTTTCAAATAATATATGTTATGAATACTACACTAAAACTTTAATGCTGCGTAAATAATTTAAGTATAAAATTGGTTTATATCACTTTTGCAAATTTTGTCTATCAGTGTTATAAATATGGCTGCATTTATTGTGTTACTATATGTTTTTCTGTAATTTTGACGTGTCCAATAACATGTATATGTGTCAAAGGATGAAATAAATACTATACTATGCAAGTACAGACAAAAGCTAAGCTAATAAGGACAACAATGCTTATGTCATTGCAAAATCTTCCTGAAAGTAATCATTGCACAACTTACAGAAAGACAACGAACTCAAATACCAATGATGATTGGATACGGTGACAGGAGGAGGACCCAAGAAGAGGTTTGTGTCTTGATAATGAAATGCATCCAGAACGAAGGATTACTTATTCTACAGTAAGCAAATTTTTGAAAAAAATTCAATGAAACTGTAAGTGTTAAAAACAAGGCAAAGTCTGGAAGGCCAAAATGAGTTACAAATGGTGATAAAGCTCTTGATGTTTTATTATCAGTGGAAGAAAACCCACATTTATCTACTTGCCAGCACATTATGTAAGGCAGGTGGTGAATTACCTAAATCATGAATTTCCAGGAAGATGGATTGACAGAAAAGGAAGTATTGTATCACCACCAAGATCTCCTGACCTGAACCCCTGATATTTTTTCTTGAGATATTTGAAGTGGAGGGTTTACAAGGACCAACCAAGAGATCTTGAAGAGTTAAAGCGAAGAATTGAGCAAGAAATGCAGTTGATCAGGCGAATAGTGTTGCTGGAAACATTAACTAATTTCAAAGACAGACTTTTGCATTGTTTGGCAGTAAATGGAGGCCATTTTGAGCACCTTTTGAAGTGAATTCATCATGTGTTATACAGCACCACTAATTGTGTTATGAATATGTTCTCTTTGTTTAAATTTCACATACTTAATATGTCCTAATAAATCTAAATTACACTTCAAAAAAGCATTTACCTGTTAGTTCCAAGACCTGAAGACCAAAAAGTGAAAAAAAAAAAAAAAATGTTGCCATTAAAAAGAATTCACACCCTATTCACAATCATAAAAATATGAAAACATATTAATATCTTACAGCTTTTCTAAAAAATATCAGTTCACAAAACTATAATAACAAAGTTACAAGCATTGTTCTATACTTTTTACTCACTCTGCATATATATATATATATTTGCCTTGAAATAGAAAGAATGTACAAGGTGGGAGTGAAGACAAAATTGTTATATGGAGCAGAGGTTTAGCATACTTCAAAGAGTTGATGGAAAATAATACAGTACACATAATGATTTTTAGAGTCGTATTGGGACTATTCAACGCTTCACCAAAAGAAGCAACATTAGCATAGTTTGAGAGAGCACGGAGGAAAGGTTTAGTGATGGAGAGAACTTTAAAATTTTGGTACAAGAGTTTAAAGCTAGGAGAGCATATGTTCTTAAAGAGCGCAGGAGAGACCAAGTGGAAGTACTAAAATTTAACTGTTTGTCAGGTGAAGTACAAGAAATTGGAATGGAGGAGCTCTGGAATATGGGAATTCAAAATGGAGTAGGACTTTGTAAAGTAGCTAGATAACCAAAGATATGGAGACACAAGAGCTTCGAACTAATTTTAGAGTTAAGGGTTCTCTAAAATTATATACAATAATAAAAAGTATTGAGGGGACAGAAATATGTGGATTAATGTAATACATTTGAGGGAAGGGCTGCCTTGGTGATGATCAGGATCATTGTTTTTAAAAGGCTTTAGAGAAGCTAATGAAGAAATATTTGTTATTTGTAAGGAGCCAGAAGGAATATTCTATTGTTTGCCGGAATATGATGGGGTAAAGGACTGAATATAGGTTATATGGCAAGCAAAATGAGAAAATTACACAAGGAAATTATTGCAATTAGGTTACTGATTGATACAAGTACAAAAAGGATTAAAATGATTGGAAAATATTTAGGAAGAGAGAAATGGATCAGACAATCAAGAAAGACAAAGAAAACTATAATAAGGAAAACTAAAATGTGAGAAGTCTATCACACATATAACCAAGGAGTTAAGTGTTATGTACATATGGAGAGACTCATTGAGATTAAGTGTGAAAGAATTTTTGTATGTTACATATTGTAACTATGTAATAGGAAATACATATTATTTTATTATAATTTTTTTCTTATTAGAAAGAGTTATCAAATTACATTACATTATATTAAAAAGTAGGTTGTGATACCTTTTCATTTAATTAGATTAAAATGATGGTATTATTTACATTTATAACATACATGATAATGGTAGAACAGTAAAGTGAGAAACAGTGCTTCATAGGTTAACCTACCATGATCACACAAATTGTTATTGCACAACGTCATTGACAGCATAAAGTTAGTGGCTGGTTGTAGGTCATTCCAGTGATTCAAGCCTGCACATGCCTGGCCTAGGGTAACAATTAGTGATTGGCCACTAAGAGTGCACTCACTCTCTTTATACATGGAGAGAACTAAACAAAATATATAAGACATGGAGAAAATTAAAACACTAGTTTAAATTGTTATGTGTTGCGATGACAATAACTTGTGCAAATGCTTGCAAAGCTAGAGCTATATCACATATTAGAAAAATACATAATCTATCTCTGTGCCTTTTGAAACTACTGCACGTTTTAAAGATAATAGGTACTTATACCTTTGCCATATTTTCTTGGCTTAATTGGAATGCCAAAGCACAACAGTGCAAATTTTTAAATTTTTTGTTCTAGATTTTCACAATGAGTCACAAAGTTTTATTTGTGGTATAACTATGTTCTTTTCCTTTCATCATATGTATACCACTTACCATATGATCAGATTTTGTTCAGTTCTATACTAGCTATAAATATTTTATAATTAATAAAATATGCCACGGCTGTCACAGAAGAAAGCAATATGTCTTGATGAGCAATAGAGGGGAGCTTTACATAGCTGATGTCATAATTCATTCACTGCTACTAATTTTTCTAGTAGTTGTTCATCCCAATTTTGGTTGGATAAATTTTGAGCACCTCTATCCTTTTATTTAAAAGAAACAGCTCCTTAATTTTAAAGCATTTTAAAGCGATTTTTGGAGCTAATTATGCATGTTTAGGGGAATTTAGTAACAGTGAAGTCTAAATTAATTGATAAAACTATTTGTAGTTGGCATTTCACATGTCACTTACACATATTATTTGGACTAGTTCAACCTTCAAGGTCGAAAATGGAAGCAACAACTTTCAAAACTAGTCTCTCAAATAATAAATGTAAATTACATAGTGTGAAAAACCAACTGCAAATAGTTTTATCAATTGTTAGAGTTAAACTTGAAATAATAAAATATCCTTGTGACTATTTTTATCCATTTTTCTTTAATAAATCAGAGTTATAGTGATTTTACAGATTGTGCTCATAAAGAATTAATAACAATAATTTGCTGGGATTGGGGAAAAGCTTCTTGGACAATATATGAGATAAATTAATTTAACAATAGTTCCTTGATGCATAATGATAAGTATTTACATGAGTGACAAAATTAGTTGATGCTGCTATGGGAGTCATTTGTAGCTTGTGAACCAGAGGGAGCACTGAGTAGTAGGTCTTATGGTAGCCTTCTTTTTAACACAATGGATGCTGTGTTTGACAGCTGACAGCATATTATAGCTCCTCAAATATCTTTAAAAACACAAGAAGAACAGATGGGAAAGTTTACATATGTATTGTTGCAGGGTAAAATTTCATGATGCAGTTGGTAATTGCGTACTTAGAAAACATAGGACATTGTTGGCTATCCATATGATTCTGTTTTGAAGTACTTGGAGACAATAGATGTGAGAGGTGTTCCCATATATGACAGCATAAACCAAAAAGGAGAGGGTAGATTTTGGAAAGACTTTCCCTTTTTAATTACATCCTCCAATGTTAAGTCATATCGAACGATTAATGGATTGAGTGAAATGATGCTCAAATAAGCCCAGGGTCTATAGAGCTTAGAGTTACCTGACATTCACCTTTCAGGATAATGAAAACCCCCGGAAAAATCCCTTATCCAGATAACTCACCCTGACCAAGATTCGAACTTGGGACCTCTTGAACGTGAGGCAGACACGCTACCATCTACGCTACTGAGGCAGGCTTTGGAAAGTCATAATTAAACATCTTTGTAAAGGTTTCTATTTAAATTACTACCAATTCACCACCCCTCCCCATGGTATGGAGGTAGTGTCTGCCTCACATTCAAGAGATCCCAGGTTCAAATCTTGATTAGAGTGAGTTACCTAGATAAGGAGATAAGGTTTCTTCTGGGGTTTTCCCTTATTCTGAAAGATGAATGTTGAATAACTCTAACCTGTAGAGAACTGGACTCATTTGAGCATCATTTACACATTTTATTCGTCGTCCAATATTTCCTATGTTGGAGAATATTAAATAAAAAACTACCAATAACAGTAATAGAGTTACATCTATATTTAAACTGTTCTACAGTTCAGATTTATTTTTAATTGAAACCAAATGGTTTGTGCCGTTAGAAGCTATTGCCAGTTGATTTTGAGTTTGTAGTTAAGTTAGCTAGATACCAAAACTTATAGGTCAGGATTTTAATGTTGGAGATTGGTAAGGTTTGAATCCTCTCTGCAGTACTCTGTTACAAAGGAGGGGGTGGTATAACATAAATAGTAAAAAATTATGAATAAAATTTAAACTATGCATCAATAAATTTAAACAAAACGCAAAATAAGCAGCATTAAGTGAAAGCTAATAGTTCCTTGCCATTATGTTTTGTCCATTGCAGGCTTATTTGCTGTATAAATTAACTCAGACTCATTTTCTCAAAAGAAGATGGCAGGAATCCAAGATGGCCCAACTAGGCAGACGGCAATAGAATCCACTGGTCAGAGCATGACTGGGGACCAAAGCCACAAGAATTAGTGGCCCCATTACCAGCAGAGTAAAAATGATTAATAAAAAAAGTCATAACTTACTGCTTTCCTGCAATAAGTTAAAAAAAAAACTGCACAGAAAGCAAAAATCACATTGAAATTAAGTTCTCAGAGGATCAAGAGAAATAAGTCCTAAACAGTCATTGGGTGAAATAAGCCCCTAAACTCCCATTTTAGTTTAACAGATTAGCACAAATATGAACAGAATTAAAATCATGCATGAAATAAATGAGCACCTAACTGATGTCACCAGTATAGGAACTGGCTTTTGCATTCCATCATGATAACTCTACAAAGAAAAATGTGTATGTTTCATTGAAGTGTTTCCACACTAAGTCATTCCTCAGTGTTAGGCTAACTAAAATATTCACTTGCATTTCAGATCTGCTCTTTTATAAAACCATACTTTTATCATCGTTATACATTCCTGCCTTCCTATCATCCTGAAAACCTTTGACTCTCCACCAAATAGCTTCTTCCCTGCCCACAGATATGTTATCATATGGAAGCCTATCAATATAGCTCATTTAGCAAAACTAAAGGTAATTGTGACACCAAAAGATATTTAAAAAGTTTGTTATCCAATTGCAGTAATTAGTAACATTATGTTAAATGATAGTACAAATTGTTGGGAATGTTTCTGCTTTAACCATTTGGACTGTTCAGCTGAGAATACCAAACAGTAGTCAGTACATGATATGTGGGGAACAGTTTTCTAATGGAAATGTTTGTTGTTCAGGACCATCACAGGTTGTTTCAACATGGGTAGAAGTGAAAGATGGCTCAACCCAAGCACCATCTCCGGAAGAATCAGAATATTTTTATGATGAGTATGTTGAATATCAATATGATCAAGATGGTAATAGTTCCACCAGCATCATCTCTATACCCCCACCTACAGGCAACAAGAGCTCTGTATTTCTCAGCAGTGAAATACCACTTACAGTTGATGTCAGTCCAACAGTACAGGTAATTCATAACTTTGGAATAGCAAGATTGGTATTGATCTGGTAGTAAAAACTGCATGAAAATATACACAAAAGGTGTAAAACATATGTACCATAATATGCAAAACAAATGAACAAAAATGAGATATACAATTTATTTTGTGAGTAATCTCTTACCAATATGTGTAAGAGCTCTTGGCCAGCCGCTATTAGCTCATGGTCATCAGACACCATAGAGAGCCAATAAAACCATAAGCTCCTCTGGTTTTGGAATTTAACCCAAGTTAAGACTAGGACATGTGTAAAATGGATACAAACTGGCTCCAAGGACACTTTTTCATCTCAACAACTTTGAAAATTTGGATTAAACCAATCTCGATCATTTAATGTATTTTTTCATCCTTTCTCATTGTCATGTTGATGGCAGCTGAACCTGGATTTAAATAAAATTTGGAATGACACTATTTGGATCAGCAACTCTCAGAACTATGGAATCTGCACTAATATTGGTTGTTTTGTAATAGTTCTACATGTCACTCACCCCTTTCTACTTCCACAATATTATTTTAATGATTTTATTACATGTGTACCATATTCATTTGAAATAATTCCAGGTATTTGGAACATAACTCATATACTTCATTTTTATTACTTTCTCTATTCCATACAGGTAGACAGAGAAGGTATTACATTCTAGACAAAAATTTGATTAAGAGATTTCACAATTAATAAATGTTTTGAGGTATCCTGAATCTAAAAAAGGTATCTTTAGAAAAAAGTTCATGTGTGTATATGTATGTGTGTGTCTGTAAACACCATATCTCAAAAAAAAAAAAAGTAATACTAAACTTTGTTAAATTAAATTTAAAGGGAGTCGATTAATGACCTAAACAACACTTTTAAATTTCCCGGAACATGTTTCAGAGGCTATTTTCCTCCATTGTCAACTGGACATTGACTGGTTCTCAGTGGTGTAGCTGGCAATATTTTGTCATAGGTCTCCTCTGGTGGCAGTTTGAGGAACTTGCGAACAAATCTTTCTGGGGGATGTTAAAATTTAATACTTTGTTCCTATTTTTTCAAATGAAGATTTGTTACCATGTGGCCAGTTATTGTTTTTCTGTTGTATGTTTAAGTACAGTATGTTTAAGTACTTAAGCATACAACAGGAAAACAAGAACTGTCCACATGGGAACAAATCTTCATTTCACAAGCCCTGACCAATTTCAATGCTATATTCCATGTGTGCGTATATTATTCCGTAATATATACCTAGATTTAAATGTTTAGGACTAAGTTAGCTAGCAAAGTATTTTCGTAGATATATATTTTTCATGATTTTTCTACCCTCACCCTCCAATGCTATAAATTTTTATACCCAAATAAATCTTTCACAATTTTAATTTCTCTACTTAAAATAACCACCTTTCATCTCTTCTTAATTTGCTACCTTGTTTGAATACAATAATCTTAGTTTTGTTTACATTAACTTAATGACCTCATTGTAGTACTTTTCAATTTCGTTTACTGAGTTTCTTAAACCTATCAAAGTATATCAACGTACTAACAAATGTTCTGCATATAACAGCCCTAATATTTCTTTATTAATTGTTGGTATATGATTACTTATCACCTTCAATTTCTCTAACATGTCCTCTATAAATAGACTGAAAAATATAGGGCTCAACTTACAACCTTGCCGGATGCCTCTGTCTTGTTCCACCTCTTCTTCACCCTCCTGCACTTTAATACAAAATGTATTTTGTTTATACAGTTCCTTTAAAGTCATCATTATCTCTGTACTTAATTTCTTCTTTACTAATTTATATCACAATGCTTCTCTACCTAGATTATCATATACTTTGTCTAGGTTCAATAACATTGTATGTAGCATGCTTCTTGTTGTATATTTATCCACTAGTGTTTAATATCAAAACATCATCTACTGTTCTTCTACCTTTTTGGAATCCTGACTGATATGGTCACACTTAATTGTGTCTTTCTTACCAAGATTGAATTATTTCCAAAAGTATACCAATGAACATTTTCCCAAAGTTTGACAACAATACAATACCCCTGTACATAACTAGTGGGATTATTTATAATTATACAAGTGAGTCAGAATAACACCAAATAATTTTAAGATGTGATTTAGGGGTTATATTTGAGTGTGTTTTTTTAATCGGAAATATGTGACCATAGATGTCTTGCTATGAGCTATAGAACATTAACATTTTTTAAACACTGCATCAGGTTAGATGAAATTCTGTTATACAGATAGTTGTTTCCCCTTCAGCATTGGAATATTGCTCAAATTTTGCTTTCTTACCATTTTGAAATATCACATTGTTTATATCACCATTAACCCAAAACCTGTGTTTTGTTACTTAAATGAGGAATTTTATTGCATATATCTTGTACAGCAATTTGTGACTTTGTAATTCTGGCCATGTCTCAACTATCAGCATATACTAAAGTGCTCTGTTTACTGAAAGAACTTTCAGTTTTACAGCCTGTTATAAAAATGTCATGGCCAGTACATTCACCAGATCTAACCCCTTTGGACTCTTTTCTTTGGGAACATGTTCAGGCTTTTGTGTGTGAGATCCCGGTTAATAGTGAAGAGCAGCTAATGGCCAGGATCATTATAACATTTGATGCTAGTCATGATATGCCAGGTATTTTTGAAATAACTCAGCAATAACCACTATGATGCTATCCAAAGTTCTGCTCCAAAGTTCTAGGTCAGCATTTGGAACATATTTTATAAACACTTACACTTTTTTATAGATAGAGTCAACATGATGAATTCAATGCCATAGCCAGGATTTGGACCATGGATCTCCTGGTATCCATCCAGTCGCTCTTACCCATTGAGCTACCATGGCCAATGTGCCATCCTGACATTAAGTTCTTCATTTGACTCGTACATTTCCCCATGTTAGAGAAATTGAAGGTGATAAGTAATCATATAACAACAATTAATAAAGAAATTATTAGTAGAAAATCTGCATATAACAGCCCTATCATCACCATCACCCTCACCATCATCACCATCACCATCACCATCATCATTATTATTATGTTGACTCTATCTATCAAAAACCTTAGCCTATATATGGCTAGTCTGAAGAAATGATTAATTTCCATCAATTAGCTTATACACTAGTTCAATTCTTGTTTTATTCTTATATTAACTATGTATAAGCCTTTTAATGGAACAGAAAACTTAGTTACTAAAATTAGGCAAGTGAGTCAATCTTGTATATACTTTTCTCCTCTTACAAGTATTTTGATGAAGACTAGTTTCTGGGAACTTTTTCCCTAACGTCAGTTCTGTGGTTGACTGATGATGCATCCAGTGTCTGCATCTGGCTTGATGTCGTGCTGCCATCTAATGTTCTGGTAAGTTTGATGACGTCATCTATGGCGGGAATTTCAAAATTCTTCAAGAGGTCTTGTTTCTTCATAATAAATATGTTTTCTCAAATCTGTAGTTCCAGAAGTTTCCTTACCTGTTTGATCAGTTCTATTTCTTGTTTTATGTTGTGATTCTCAGACCAAAAGTGATGTGCTACGGCCGACATGTCCATGTGTTTGAATTTAATATTTCTGAAGTGTTCTTTCATTCTTGTTCCTAGATTCCTTTTGGTCTTACCAATGTATATCTTGTCACAATCCTGGCAGCTCATTTGATAAATGCCTGATAATTGAGTTTTCGGTGTGCTATTTTTAGAGGGTGGTTTAGTAAGTTGCGGATGTTGTGTTTGTTTTGAGGGGCTAATTTTATGTTGAAGCTCTTAAATATCTTTTCAAATTTTTTGAAGTATTTTGGATGAAATGTAAATTTTCCATATCTTGTGTTTGGGTTTTCTAGTTTTTTTAACGCAGTAATGTCCTTTAAGTTTTTGTTTCTTTTGTGTCTATAGATCAATATTTTGATGAAATTTGTGTTATAGTTGTTCAATTCGACAACCTGGTGTATGTGAGTGTACTCCTGTTCATATTCTGTTTTTGTTAGCGGAATGTTGATTAATCTGTGAACCAAACTATGGAATACTGCATATTGATGTTGTACTGGGTTAAATGGGTTGCATTTAATGTAATTGTCAACAGATTAGCTAGCAATGGTGAAAGAGGGTTACCCATGTTCATGAGCAATTTGGAAACACACATTACTAAAGCCTTTCCACATATTTTCAAATGTTGGCATAGATATGTCGACAATGTGTTTGCTATAGTTCCTAGAAGACTAACCGAGGACGCTATAAAGTTGCTAAACCTACAAGAAAAATCCATAGTTTTCACCATTGAAGTAGAGAAGGATCAAACCTTTTCTAGATTTGAAAATCATTAGAACACCAACAGGATTACAATTTGGAATATACAGAAAAGCAACACACGTTGACAATTACATTAAAAGCAACCCATTTAACCCAGTACAACATCAATATGCAATATTCCATAGTTTGGTTCACAGATTAATCAACATTCCGCTAACAAAAACAGAATATGAACAGGAGTACACTCACATACACCAGGTTGCCGAATTGAACAACTATAACACAAATTTCATAAAAAAATTGATCTACAGACACAAAAGAAACAAAAACTTAAAGGACATTACTACGTTAAAAAAAATTAGAAAATCCAAACACAAGATATGGTAAATTTACATTTCATCCAAAATACTTCAAAAATTTTAAAAAAATTTAAGAGCTTCAACATAAAATTAGCCCCTCAGAACAAACACAACATCCACAACTTACTAAACCACCCTCTAAAAAATAGCACACCGAAAACTCAATTATCAGGCATTTACCAAATGAGCTGCCAGGATTGTGACAAGATATACATTGGTAAGACCAAAAGGAATCTAGGAACAAGAATGAAAGAACACTTCAGAAATATTAAATTCAAACACATGGCCAAGTCGGCCGTAGCACATTACTTTTGGTCTGAGAATCACAACATAAAACAAGAAATAGAACTGATCAAACAGGCAAAGAAACCTCTAGAACTACAGATTTGGGAAAACATATTTATTATGAAGAAACAGGACCTCTTGATGAATTTTGAAATTTCTACTGCAGATGACATCATCAAACTTACCAGAACATTAGATGGCAGCACGACACCAAGCCAGATGCAGACACCAGATGCATCATCAGTCAAGCACAGAACTGAGGATAGGGAAAAAGTTCCAAGAAACTAGTCTTCATCAAAAAACTTGTATGTGGAGAAAAGTATATACAAGGTTGACTCATTTGCCTAATTTTAGTAACAATGGCACTCCACTTTCTGAAATACTTCTTTTTATTCTATATTGAAAACTTAGTATTTGCATATGCTGTTGACAATAACATGCACACATATTTAGCAATTAAATGCCATATAATTAAATCAAAATTTACTGGTAAGTTTAGTATTTTATTATTTAAAATTTACACAGCTACTCTTATTTCAAGACTCCTCTAAGACCCTGAAGCAAAAATGTGCAGTGACCTGTACGGTAAAATTTTGTATAAGCCAACATGGCATTTGAAAAATGTTAATATCCTCTAGCGTGATAACAAGATGTTTAGAGGTATATGTTCTCAATAAGAAAATACTCAATTTTAACCAGTGAATCGCACCTTAAAAATAATCAGGGTTATTCTGACTCACCGTGCATATCAGATGTATCAAAACTACTCATAAACACTTACGTAAAAAATTTAAATTGTTATGATTAAACTCATTGATAAAAGTGAAGCTGACTTCATAATAAAAGATTTATTGAGTCATATATTAAAATTTGAAAGTTCCTTCGTGTCAACTATTAAAAATAGGAACGATTTTGGGACAATCCCAGCCGCATCATCAGCTGATCAGTGACTGAGTTAGGTAAAACGTTCAATTCTTATAAAAATTATTTGTGGTTGGTTTATTGACACTCGTCACTTACTTTTTCATATATTTATGAGAGACTAGTTTCAAAGGCCCTGGCCTCCATTTTCAATCTCTTCCCAACTGGCATCTGTTGTTATCTGCTCTCTCTGGTGGTGGAACTATGAACTTTTTTGTCAAATTATCTACTGGCGGGATTTCAAAGTTCATTACGCGATCCTTATTTTTCCAGATGAATATGTTCTCCCATGTTGTCAATCTATTTTGGTTTATCACTCCTTTTAATAATTTTGGATTTGGATCAATGTCATGGTTTTCATTCCAAAAATGAAATGCTACTGCTGACTTGTCTTCTTGTTTCAATCTGATGTTTCTAAAGTGTTCTTTGAACCGAGATTCGAACTCAGGACCTCTTGAACGTGAGGCAGACATGCTACCGAGGTGGGCATATCATGTTGCATTCCCATATCAAAGCAATATATGTCAGTTCACTTAAAGAATATATTTTCATCTGCCTTTTGGCTCTACAACAAACAAACCAAGAAAGAACAATCAAACAATTAGCAGACAATTTAATTCATTATTAAATTTTAGTTATTTGATGGAAATTAATCATTTCTTCATACCAGCCATATATAGGCTAAGGTTTTTGATAGAGAGAGTCAACATGAAAAATTCAGTGCCATGGCCAGGATTTGAACCACGGATCTCCTGGTTTTCGTCCAGTCGCTCTTACCCATTGAGCTACTATGGCCAACTTGCCGTCATGACGAGAGCCCCTAGTGATCTACCGGGAAAATATACGATTCGAGTCAAATGGAGAATGTAGTGTCATGACGGCAAGTTGGCCATGGTAGCTCAATGGGTAAGAGCGACTGGACGGAAACCAGGAAATCCGTGGTTCAAATCCAGGCCATGGCATTGAATTTTTCATGTTGACTCTATCATTATTAAATGTTTACTGTACAATAAACTATCATAAAAAACAATCAAACAATTAGTGGACAACAATTTAATTCAATTAATTATTGTTGGTGTTAACAAAGGTGCTACTCTTTTAATTACTCTCTAACAAATGGTTTTCAGACTCACGTTCCTAGAAACTCTTTTCACTGTTTTGATATTGGGGAGATGTCCCCAAAATATTTGACATCAATAGAGATACAGCATGTATATAATTTTGTTCTGGGTAAGGAAAGTTGCATGATCGTTCACATTGGATTTTTGTGCTTGTATTCTTGTTTGCTTATGACATTATGCCAGATGCACTTTCTACAAAATTTAAAATAATCTTTATAATATTTGTGGTTGTGTTTGAGATAGTAAACCACTGATATAATCTGGTAGAAAAGGTAGCTACAGCTGTATACCCATAAGAAGAAACATTATGCTTCCCAGAAGAATACAATACTTTAGTAACATTTGATTCTACATACTAGAAGCTGCAAGGAGAAAATTAGGAGCAACATTGGGTGTGCAAAGTGCTCCCAGAATATTTGTAGCCATGTGTAGATTACACAATACAGATACATCACAATGCAGTAGATAGCTCTGTATGAGGAAAACACATGTGTGAACTTATATTTTCTCTTATTCATAATCTATTCTATAAACTACCTTTGCATTAGACAAATAAGTTATTTTCCCCCTCATTCAAATCATAAATGACTGTAAGATATAAAGAAGCTCAGAATACAATGTATCACATCACAAAATTATGCATACCTAACTCATACTTTTTGGTATTTGGAAATTAAGCAAATAAACAAAGTTGGTTGTTCTAGACAAATAAAACTCTTAAAGTAGTATTAATAACTTTAATTTATCCCTTTACAGGCATCTTTGTCCCCACATCTAACTCCAGGTGACACACCAACATTCTATGCTGGTTCTACATACAACAAGACCAATATAACTAAACAACAGCAACAGCAACAATCAAGTGCTGCACAATCTGGAAGCTTTACTTTCTTTGGTATTCCGCTGCCAAGTCTCAGTTTGGGTGGATTATGGGACACAGCAGGGCGAAATGCAGATGCCAAACCCAGCATTCCAGTAAGAAGTTTTGTAGGTGGACGTGGTAAAGTTCAGATGTTACCCTCACCCGAATCTGGCTTCGTCCCAATGTTACCTGGAACAGGAGGATTTGTACCAATTCCTGGACCTCATCTTCCAAATATATCACATCATCAATTTTTACATGGTATACATAAGAATGACACTGCAGGTGGTCATCCTGGTACCATAACCTTTCAGAAACATACTAATTCAGCACAAAATAAATTAACGACACATTCACCAAGTTCCACCACACTTCCACTGTATAAGTCACAGCAGTCATCAGTTCCTCTTTTTCATGATAGTTTGAATGGTTTTGACCATCATAATTATCATAAAAACACTCATAATCAACAACAAAATGAGTCACCAATGAACAAGACAAAGGTTTCAGATAATGTAGCAGATCATCTTAAACCCACATTCAATCTTTCACCATTACTAGTTAACTCTGAAAGTTCCTTGAAATCTTCCAGTAATTCACATCAGCAAATGCATTCATCCATAATATCTACCAACAGGTCATATTTTTCACCAGACTCTTCTATTCTTCTACAATCTTCTGTGACTTCAGCTGAGAACTCAAAAGCACCTATTGATGCTATTCATCACTCTCCTTCTATGTTAGGAAATGATATGTATCCACACTCATCATTGGAATTGAATAATCACTCACATCCAGTTTTGACCTCTACTGAACACTTATCTCAGGATAACCAGTCTTTCAGTGTGGCATCATGGAATAACAATGTGGTGGCACATACAACAAAGATGCCAGAATCCTCTTTCAGTTCAAGTACAACTGAAATGGCTCAAAATAATGCCACCAAGGAAACTATACACAAAGGATCAAGTCTTGAAGAGAATCTACTTGAGCCAATAACTACAGCAGCATCAGCAGATGATGAAATTGTGACCAAGAGGTTCTCTTTCCATTTACACCCTCATTCCATACAAGAAAACCAAACAAATGAAGATGGAATAGCTGATGGAGCAGGATGGGGTTTTGTTGACTGGCTGGGCAGGTTTCCACCATCAGCTGACACAAGTAAGTTATACTATCTTCATTTCTGTTCTGTTAAAGCACATATGAGGATAACTTTTATTCCAAAAGTGATAAAATAAATTGAATCTCACAGTTAAACACATTGCTTATTCTTGTTCCATTTTGCTAACAATTTTATTGAGCCAATTTATTATATTATATTTTCTTTACCATATAGCTAAGTAAGAAGAACTGGACCTCACTCAAAAATTTATTATTGGGATGCAACTCGAAATAAATGTTTTGAGAACCCTAAACATAGAAAACTTATTTTTAGAAAATCTCACCAAAGTTACATTTCTGCATATATACATCGGTGAAAAGTGTAACTAAAATCATATCATATTGTAGCAATCTTGCATCAAGACCCAAACGGTTGATGAAGTTGTACAACATAGAAAATTCTGGAAGGTTACAACTACAACTGAAAAATTCAATGTATAGCCAGGATTTCAATCATGGTTCTTCCACTCTATGCATGACTGCTCTATCACTGAGCTGCCATGGCAACATGCTAGCATAACATTAAATTCTACAGCTTATTCACATCCTCCCAGCAGACCATGATAGAAATTTCAATCCAAGGTCATTTATCCCAATAGCAGCTTGCAATTCATAAGTACTTCATTCCTGGTCTTTTTCTAATATCTTTTTATTATAGTTTTATATTTATAAAGGCAATCAGCAATTGAGATTGTTCTAACACACACAAATGTGTAGGTAAACTTTAGAAAGTTAGAATCAGAACTGAAAAATGTCCAGGATAGCCAGGATATGAACCTTGGATCTTCCATTCTATTTGCGACTGCTCTACCACTGAGCTACTATGACTACATGCCAGATCTGATTCTAACCTTTATAAAGTTTACTTACATACAGTTCTTGTGTGTTAGAACAATCAGATATTACTGATTATCCTTATAAATAGAAAACCATAATAAAAAGACTTTAAAAAATGCCTGTTTTTTAATTAGTATCCTCCAATAAAAGTCATATCAGACAATGAAATAAGTGAAATGATTTTCAAATGAGCCCAGAGCCTAAACAGCTTAGAGAAACCTAACATTCATCCTTCAGGATAAAGGAGGAAAGGAAAAATATCTCATCCAGATAACTCACCATGACTGAGATTCAAACCACTTGAATGTCAAGTGGACATGCTATACCCATGTTTAGATGTGGACCCAAGAAATGAAGTACTTACAAATTGTAACTTGCCATTGGAGTAAGTGATCTCGAATTGAGATTTCTCTCATGGTCTGCACAGAAGATGTGAATCAGCTGGAGAATTTCATGTTGTGCCAGCATGTTGCCATAGTATCTCACTGGTAGAATAGCCATCCATAGAGTAGAAGATGTGTGGTTTCAAATCCAGCTTTAGCATTGAATTTTTCAATTCTGGTTCTGACATTCTAAAGTTTTCCTACTCACGGTTTGTATATGTTAGAACAATCACCTATTGCTAATTGTCCTTATAAATAGAGAATTATAATATTAGAAAATTTTGAAGTCAGGCAGGTCAGGATTTGGTTACAGTAAAATGCTAATGTGTTTTTAGTCAGCATCAAAAAGCAATATTTTCTTTCATATCTCCTATTGCAGCAGTATACAATATTTATTTCATAACCATCAAAACAGCTAGAACTCTTATATGTTTGTGAATTTTGTTAAGGCAATTAGAGTATGCCCCTAAGGGTTGATGGTAGTCAGAATAAACTTCTTGGGTAAATCAGATGGACTCAAGTTTGGAGATTCTATCCCTCTAGCTCCACTTCCTTCAGTTTTTAGTAAGTAGCCTCTATTCTGAGCTACCCTTACTGTGTAGGATACAGGCTTAAACAACTTGGTTCACCACAATATAAATATAAATATAAATATAAATATAAATATAAATACCAGATTTCATATCTTACAAAGGCATTTGATCTTGTAGACCATAGCATTCTACTGGATAAGTTGCATGCAGTTGGTATTAGAGGAATATGTTACGAATGGTTCAGATCATATCTGGAACGTAGACATCAATTTGTACAGCTAGACTATGTAGATAAAAACTTAGGTGTAATTCAAAGTAAAACATCTTCAGAGAAAATAGTACAGCAAGGTGTGCCCCAGGGTTCAATATTGGGCCCATTTTTATTTCTCTTATATATTAATGATTTAGGTCTAGGTTTAAATAAAACGGGCGAGAACATCAATTTGACACTCTTTGCCGATGATACCAGCATATTAATGACTGGGAAAACCTCGAATGAGGTATTAAGCTATAATAATACTTTTAATACAAAAATTGTCAATTGGTTTTTAAAAAATAAGCTAAAAATAAATGAAGAAAAATCAGTAGCCATAGGCTTTCACCACAAACTAAATAACACTGCTCAATTCCCAAGTATATATTTAGGGAATAAATCACTACTCTATGAATCAAATACCAAATTTCTAGGAATATGGTTAGATGAACATTTAAAATGGGAAAAACAAATTCAGCAACTAGAACTGAAACTAAGCAGAATTACATTCGCTATTAAATCAATGAGGGAGTCTGTAAACACAAATGTGTTGAGAATTATTTATTTTGCTTATTTTCATTCTGTAATGTCTTACGGTATACTTAGCTGTGGAAATGCTAAAGATGTATCAAAAATATTTAGACTGCAGAAAAGGGCTATTCGTTATATAGTAAATATTCCTTTCACCACCAGCTGTAAACCATATTTTAAACTACTAAAAATACTTCCATTACCCTGTGTGTATATATATGAAGCTCTAGTTAGGACAAGAATTGTACTTGCTCAATTTGAAACAAATTCGCAGATACATACACATAATACAAGAAGTAAATCAGATCTACGCATTATAAGCCACAATACAACTTTATTCACACATAGCTTCGAACATAAAGCAGTATTATTATATAACAAACTACCCGATGGCATTAAAAGTATAACATCGGAAAAAAGGTTTAAACTGACTGTAAAATCATTTTTAAGAGAAGGTTGCTATTTATCAGTGGAAGAATACTTAAAACATGATCAACATATCAATGCTTCCTAAAATGATGTTTGTGAATAAATACCTGTGCAACTTCGGAGGTGATACTTGTAATATTCAGAAAAGCTGTAAAAAATATCCTACTAAAAGTAATGTCACAGACAACAGATGAGTTTCTAAGAAGTAAAATTAAATAATAAAGTACATATTGATTTTTTTCTTGGTAAAAATTATGTCTCTTACAGCCTAGTTCTTAAAAATGTAATACATTAAACTATTATGTGACCTAAGTTGCATTATTCTTAATTACTATTTGTATTATTATTCTGTTAATTACTACTGCATTACTTTAATCACTATTGTATTATTTAACTACTATTGTATTATTTAATTACTATTGTATTATTCATAATTGTATTACTCATAAGAAATGTATTATTCTTATGGGTACAAATTTGACGAAGCCATGAATATTGTATATTCCTAAGGTGAATAAAACTATCTATCTATCTCATATTTAAGTATAAATTTCATATTTCTTTTAAGAATGTAAAGCGTAGATTTTCAAGCAGCTTCCTCCATATCAAACAACTCTTTACATGGATAAAGTTTATTACCTTTTTATTTTCTCTAAACTAACTAATGAGTTGGTTAAAAATATTGTACACTCAGGAAGTTGTATGAGTAAAATGTATTATCTTAAATTCAATAAACAGAAAATGATTTTATTCTTATTAAATTTTGCATAACTGGAAAATCATATAAGACAGACAAAAGTGTATTAATCTGTAAAAGGTAGCTCTTATTAAAACATGCAGCTTATGTCAAATAATTATTTTCATGGCATTAATAACTCTAAATATTCATAGGTGTACATGTAAATTTTACCAAATTTTAAGCCCAGTGTCTTTCATAGTGTTGTTATTGTTTACAACATTTGTTCTATTTTAGTTAAATGATGGAAGTATTCATTTCTTCACACTAGTCGTATATAGGCTAAGATTTTTGATAGATAGAGTCAACATGAAAAATTCA
This sequence comes from Mantis religiosa, assembly GCA_030765055.1. Lineage (NCBI taxonomy): Eukaryota > Metazoa > Arthropoda > Insecta > Mantodea > Mantidae > Mantis > Mantis religiosa. The sequence goes on along the minus strand of CM060950.1, from coordinate 307,790,780 downwards.
ATGCCATGGCCGAGATTTGAACCACTGATCTCCTGGTTTCCGTCCAGTCGCTCTAACACATTGAGCTACCATGGCCAACTTGCTGTCGTGACTTTAAAATCTCCATTTGACTCATATATTTCCCCAGTAGACCACTAAGGGCTCTCGCATTTGAGATACATCGTTTGTGGCGACTTACTATTGTAAGTACTTGAGTCCCAGGCTTCATAGCTCTAACCCATTGAGCTACCACGGTCAACTTGCTGTCATGGCATTAAATTCTCCATTTGACTCATATGAATAATTTCCATCAATTAACTAAAATAATACTAGTTAAATGATGAAGTCTGGAAACCAGGAGATCCATGGTTCAAATCCCGGCCATTGTATTGAATTTTTCATGTTGATTTTATCTATTTGTTCTATGTTCTTGTTCTTATTTCCTCCTGCAGAACCTCATTCCATCAAGTGACGACTGGTCTTATTTATTAACTGAAGACACTCATTGAGCTGTCTGCAATGATAGGATAACAAAGGGGATAGAAATGGGATGAGGAGAACTATAGCTTTTACTTAAACTTTGGGGATACTAAGCATAAACTAGTTGATGGTCTAGCTCTGGATTTAAAATTGCTATTTCATAGCCCAGAATTGAACCACAGATCCTGATTTCAAGAGTCACAGACAAAATACTAAACAATCCCAGTGCTACCCCCAATTTGTTTTTTTGGTTTCTCTTTTGGATTAGATTAGATTAGATTAGATTGATTTGCATTCAGTAGGTTCACTTGTAGCCAGAAAAGGCTGTGAACATTGAACATGTCCAGAGGTATAAAGTTTAATAGCATATATATGTACTTGAAAAGTTAACATAAGACACATATTATAGTATACAGGCAATATGAACAGCAATATGGAAAACAAAGCAGAGATAATTATATATGATACAAAATCAAACACTTTTTAAATCAGCTTTCAGTTGGCTTATGCCAGTACGTCTCAACCTTTTTGCAATGGATACCACTCTTCTTATTTCTTAAATACATATACATTAAAAATAAACTTTCAACATGCATCAAATATTTATTGGTAATGATTTGTCATTGGAACAGTTAGATACTATACTGAGATTTAACTGTGTTGGAACACCACAGTGAAGCGAAATAATTATTAATTTTTAGATGAGTCATATTTATTACACATCTGCTTCACTTTCATACCTATTTTGAGGAAACATGTCCTCAAAATAGGTACGAAAGTGAAGCAGATGTGTAATAAATACGACTCATCTAAAAATTAATAGTTAGATACTACTTACGCAGCTACAGAAGCATTATCAGGATAATTTGTCATTCAGATAATCTTGTACAGAATAAAAAGATTTTGAGTGTGCCAAATATTCTGATAGTTTTATAATGCACACCTTTCTGGAAGCAAGAAACTTTAGCCCTGGGATAATGGATATTATACTTTTGTCTAGTGTTTATTCTGTGAATTACATTATTTGTTGCAAATAAGGCACGATTGCATACAAAGAAGTTTAGGATCGAGAATATATACATGCAAGGAAGCGTTAATATCTTCAATCTTCTAAAAAGATCTTTACAGGAGCATCTGTTGTGGGTGTTAGTAATGATTCTTATAACCTTCTTTTGCATAAGAAATACTTTTTTACTTTCTACTGAGTTTCTCCAAAATAATATTCCATAGAGTTAAAGTATGCATATTACACTAATTTAAGTGTGTCAACAGAACTCACATTAACCAGCTCTCAGATAGCATAACAGGCAGAGCTGTGTTTAGGTAAGATATAGTTTATGTGAGCTTTCCAATCTAAAAATCTGTCCACTTGAAGGCCCAGAAATTTTATGCTCTCTGTTTCTTCTAATAATATATCATTAATCCTGATTTCTATTTGAGTATGTGATGTAGGACAGGTTATAAATTTGACCACTTTTGTTTTGTCTAGATTCAAATATAATTTGTTCACTTTAAACCAGCATGACATACAGTTCAAAACATAATTCATTTTAATTATACACTCGTTTAAATTTGTACTGGTCACCAGGACACTAGTGTCATCAGTGAAAAAAAAAACTGCACTTGAAATGTCCTTTATATAAAGTGAGAGGTCATTTATATAGATCAGAAATAATAAAGGCCCTAACACGGAACCTTGGGATACTCCATGAGTTACTACTTTCCAGTTCGAAGTTTGTTTTTCATAAACAATATCACTGACGGCTACTTCAACACTCTGTTTTCTTTCATTTAGATATGATACAAACCAACTTAAATGTTCATTTTTTAGTCCATAGAATTCCAATTTTGTTATAAGAATGTCATGATTAACACAATCAAAATATTAACAAATATTTTATTTGCATTATTGCATTATTGCATTTAGTTGCATTATTAGTTGATATTCCCTTTCTGAATCCAAACTGATCACTGACAAGTATGCTGTTATATTCCAGGTGTTTATACAGTCTGGTGAACATTACTTTTGCAAGAACTTTTGAAAAAAAAAATTGGCAAGAGAGATATTGGTCTATATTTTGAAACATTATTACATTCGCCTGTTTTGAAAAGAGGTTTAACAATTAAGTATTTCATTCTATCAGGGAAAATTCCAATCTTTAGAGACTCATTGTATAAATAACTAAGGGGAATGCTAATTTGTGAGGAGCAAGATTTTAAGATTTTTGTAGTTGTTTCATCATAACCGGAAGAATTCTTCATTTTTAAAGAGTCAATAATTTTATTTATTTCGGAAGGTGTAGTTAAACTGATTTTAAATGTAGGCACAAATTTTGTGAAACTTGATCTCAGAAATTCTAGTGCTGCATCTTTACTTCCATAATTAATATTAAACTTTTTTGTTACATCCAAAAAGAATTTATTAAACAATTCTGTAACTTCAAGAGGTTTGGCAATTTCATAATTGTCAACATTGAGTGTTATTGGGCAATTTTCTGATGAGTGATTACGTTTCACACTTTTTATTATATTCCAAGTGGTTTTAATTGTATTGTCTGAGTTCTGAATTAATGCAATTTTATTTCTGAATTTTAGTTCTGAATTTACTATAATGCAATACTCTAGCTGCTATTATTACCTTCTTTAGAAGTTTACAATATTTTTTGTAGTAGTTTTTTAAATACAAATTGTTACGGATTCTAACTTGCTGATATAGTTCTCTTTTACACCTGCATGAGGTTCTAAATCCTAAAGCGATCCAGGAATTATCGTTTTTGAAGTTAAATGTTTTTTTATACTTTGATGTGAAGCAAAATTCAAAGTGAGTTTTAAAGCATTGAAGAACACTATTATATTTATTGTTGGTTCCATTAATCTCATAAGTTTGTTTCCAAGATTCAAGTTTAAGCTTCTTACTAAATTCATTCAGAGTATTTTCATTTATTTCCCTATATTTTGTATATGTGTATTTAGGTTTGAGTTTTAAATTTGGTTTGTGGTGGAAAACACGGCGCTGGGGCAGGTTTTCTCTAGGATCTCCGGTTTCTCCCGCCATATCATTCCACCGATGCTCCATCTTCATCTCATGCATCATCAGTGTCATCGCCTGCGGTGCCATTTGTAGTAAAAGCGGGCGTTAAACACTATACATTTCATTTAAATTTGGTTCCATTTATCCCTTCTTTAACTACGATGGTCATATTGGCAACATTTTGCCTTAAGAATATATTGCCACATTTACAGTGGTGTCAACTTACATATATGAGGATCGACTGATAAGTTGCGGGCCTCACAATAAACAAAAAATTTTAAAAAAAATTTCTTTATTTCTCAACATGATCTCCAGAACGGCTAATACACTTGTCTCATCGGTGTGCTAATTTAATAACACCATCTCTGAAGTGCGATTTATCATGGTTCTCAAAATAGCTGTTTACTGCATCAATGACCTCCTCGTTGCTGTGAAATCTTCAACCTCCAGGAAATTTTTTGAGGTTCAGGAACAGGTAGTAGTCACTGGGTGCTAGATCTGGTGAATAGGGTGGATGTTCAACCAATTCAAACTTTAAGTCTTACGTTTTTCCCATTGCAATGACTGAATTATGGGCAAGAGCATTGTTGTGAAGAAACAAGATTATTTTCTTTGCCAAATGAAGTATTTTTCTTTTCACCTTATCACTCAAACATTACTGTAAGTTTGTGTAATTGTCACCAAGTAATCAATAAAAATAATTCCCTGTGCATCCCAGAAAACACTCGCCTAGCCTTTTTAGCTGATAAAATTGACTTTGCCTTTTTTGGAGTTCATTCACCTGGTGCAATCCACTGTTTTGACTGTGATTTACTTTCTGGAGTGTAGTAATGTATCCATGATAATAAGCTGTCTCAAAATTTCATGGTAGAGCTCCAAATTCTTAACAGAAACAGCTTTTCTTTCCAACTTTTGATCAGGTTAAATTTATTGGGAGTCGATTAATGACACTAATCACTAATCATTAATCGACTCCCAATAAATTTAATTTATACAACAACACTGTTTTCAACACTTCCATGAAAGGATTTTGATCAGGTGTCAACAAACATGGCATCCACCTTGCACAGACCTTGTGAAAGCCCAAAACATTATTTACAATATTATTATGAAGTAGAAGGTTAGAAACAATGATGTATTTATCATTTGAAAGTAATGAGTGGGCATTTCAAACACAAACATCACTCAAAATATCCTACTGTTTGTGTTTGAAATGCCAACTCATTACTTTCAAATATTACCTGCACGTTCTTTTGATATGATTACAGCCTGTGCTATGTCAAACAATCTTTAATCTTTAGTCTTCTAGTACTAAAAACTGATTTTTTTTTCAACGATCTCTGGAGTTGTGACTTCCACAGGGTGTTCAGAGCAGGCTCATCACTAGTGCTCATATGTGCCATCACTAGTGCTCATATGTCCCATTTTAAATGCTGCAACCCACCTTTTAATCATTGTGTATAAAGAGGCAGAGTCTTTCATTGTACTGTCCATTTTCTCCTTCACATCTTTGGGCGTTAAGCCTTTCAAATGGAAGTATTTAATCACTGCTCGTTTTTCCAATTCCTTAATTTTTGTGAAACCTCTACAGTTGTCTTGTTTAAAATGCTGTCATTCAAAAAGGAAACAAGCTATTGACCTGTAACTATGGATACACGCTAGTCTAGAGTTAAACTATATGATCCATCTGCCAAACTGGCCTACTGGCGCCATCTCTATGTGAGGCCCGGGACTTATCAGCCAGCCCTCATAGGTACAGTGGTTTTTCTTTGGATTTTGTACATTAGATCACACACACATTTAATCTCTCATTCATATTTCCAGACCCTGGGGAGGATAGGAAATAATCTTGGCTAGTGAAACATCTGCATCCCTACCCTGGAAATGAAAGTTATTAGAACCTGTTGCCTTCTTAACTTTGAAATACCTTTATTTGCTTAAATTACTCCTCCAGTTGTTTATTTTTAGGAATTAAATATAAAATGTGAATCATTCCTTCTTGATTCTTAGAAACAGAGTGTAGTTTTGTTTGCCTTAAAGCAAATGTATATATTAAACCATTTGTTCACCATGTCTGGAAGTCTACATTTGATATCTCCTTTATCAGTTCCCAAAGTTTTGTTCTCTGAAGTGGTCATCACCAGTTAATAATCCAGTCCTCCATTAATCTCACATTTATCTGGTAGAAAACAATGTGTTTTCCAATAAATAATTGCTAAAGCAAGCATTAATCTCCTATGGCATTAAATAAGTTAAATAACATTGTAAGTAAAAATAGCAAACTCACAGGTTCAATATAGCACTTATATAAATTTCTTGGCTTAGTTCCAGCTTTACATCTGACAGGAAACATACTTTGAACTTGTAACAAAAAACTGTGAAGTGTTAAAATAACTGATAAATTATTTAAGTTTTCATTTGTTAGCACTGCAACTTGTGTGTTTTTTCTTTGTCTTTGTTTCTTTCTCTCACTTGATAATTCAATAAGTTTTAAATGTCCATGGCAAAAATCAGCATCAAGAATAGAATGGGATAGATATGAAGCTGAATTGTGACATTCATAATATAAGTATAATGAAAAAATAAATATTCCTTGATCAACACCATTAAAAAATGAACTGTGTAGTGCTTAATGCCCACTTTTACTACATGTGGCACTGCAGGCAGTGACACTGATGTTACATGAGAGGAAGATGGAGTACCAGTGGAATGAGATGGTGGGGGAAACCAGCAATCCTGGAGAAAATTCACCCCAGTTCCATGTTGTCCACCACAAATCTTACTTTGCAGCCACTTAGGATCGAATCCAGGCCACCTTGGTGAGAGTCGAGTGGTCTAGTCATTTAGCTATGGCGCGGCCTTTATACCATTAAAGAACAGTAATAGATGAATGTTGCAGTTTCTTTAGCTTAACTTTCAAAACTGAACAAACCGTGTAATTGGTTGCTTTAAAGTTTCATGTTATATTTGACAAGTTTGCAAGTTTAAAAAACAGTGCAATAATATTATAAAGATCACATCTGTTTCAATAGGCATAACCTATTGTATAAGTTGTTATACATTAAATCACCAAATACTGTTTGTTATTGCTCTTTCACTATGTCATGTTCATATGAAGCAGTGACAAGTAAGAATTAGAGGTGCATAAACATTGCTCTTCCAATAGAATAATCATAGACTTCTATACTCTATTTTGAAACAATGACTTTGATTCTGTCTAAAATCCACTGTTACTTTAACATTATTTTTCAGATGCACGAGTTTCCACTGACAGTCCCATGCCTACAACTGCTACAGGCAGCTCCAGTACAGCAAAAGCAACTGATAGTACAAGTTCATCAGTGATGAGCAATCTTTGGGGAATGATAACCACTGGTAATAAAGAACCCACCCCACTCTCTGCTTTTCTGGTGCCAGGAGGACAGCAGCCAGCCTATCGCCTACCAGGTCGATCCACAATTACTAAAGTAGCACCTCCTACAACTGCACCCAACACACCAACAGAAGAGTTTTTGCATGGGGAGCCTAAGTCTAGATCCTTACTCCCCATTTTCAATATAAATATTCCACTAAACTCTTCCACAGACTGGTATTACAAAAATTACAACAAAACAAATCTGGAACCCTTTGTGGGACCAGGAAGAGTTTCAGTAGTTAGTAGCTACCAAACTTGCAGCACTGTTCCATTGTTGTTATTACTTGCCACTAAAGTGATAACGTTTCTATTTTAGATACAATATTTGCAAGTTGATTTTATAAACTTTTGAACTTAAAGCGAGTAGAATAGCAGAATGCTAGAAATGCAGAAGATAAATGTGTGAATGCTGCAAAGAATTAGAGGAATGTGACAGAATGCATTTCATTTCATTTGGTGCATGATTAGGATTACCACAAGTCCAACATGAGAAAGATATACCATAAATAAAAGGATGCCTCCTAATGACAAAAGAGCAAACATAATAATAATAATGATATACCTTACTGTTATGCACAACACATTTTCTCCAAGAGTGCCTCTGCAGCAAAGTAATTAGCATGTTAGATTGTGAATCTAGAGGTCTTAATTTCAGCCAAATTGAAAGTGGAAGTTGTCTATAATCAAGTTTTTTTTGTTTTTTTTTTTTATTTGTTTTTTTTTTATTGTTATTTTTTATTGTCCATAGAATGTGAAAATATGAATGCTGCTTTGATTTAAAAAGCATCAAAAATCAATTATTAATGTAAATGTAAAACCACAAAAATCATTGCTGATAAAACAATTCTCTTAAATTGGTGCTTCTGGTACAAATGAAAGCTTAACTGTAACAAAAACAAAATATTAAGATAGTTATGACATATTCTAAAGCAATCTTTCTATATTAGCAAGTGACATAAAATATTTTCAGAAGTCACTTCAAAATTTAAAATAATCTAAATATGTAGTTGTTTCTAACACTCTCCATAGGTTAACTACCCCCTTTGGGAAACCTTGTATCCCCAAGCAATAACTGGATTTATTACCTGGAGGCACCCAACAGGTAGTGTTCTTTACCTCTAAAGGTAGGATGACAATGGCATGAAGGGACCTAAAGCTTTTACCATTAGTTTGAACCATTTTGCTCTTTGGAGATACTAGTCAGAATTGATGTAAAAATGGCCTGGACTACCCCATTTCCTGTATTTAAATAGTGTAGTTTTTAAGGATTGGCTAAAAAAAACAATGCGCCTCAGTTTCTATGAAACAATGAAAAGGCATATGCCATTCTGTTGTTCAACATACATTGCACTTTCTACAAAACTGTGCAGGGCATTTTGCACATATCCTAGAATACTGGCAATTTCTTCTGAGATAATGTATTTCAGTTGCATTGGAATTGTTGGATGAGCCAGAAAAATTCATAACCCAAAGTTCTGGAGATTAGATCTGGAGATTAGGGGGGACAGTGAAATATTGCTGGAAAGCATATACCTATTCTTGACATGATGGCCAAAACCATTGTGACAAATGAAAATAACTTGTTGCTAAACACACTTATCACTTAGGGGCTTAGCATAATATTACATTTGAGACATGTAGCACACACTCACAATAAAACACAACTTAATTGTACTTAGCACTCAGCTGAACTCCACTCAACTTGGTGTCAACTGAACTGTCTGCCAGGTACTAGCCAGCACTAAGGTCACCTTAAAAGGAACATTCTGGATACTAGACACAATCAAAACAAATCCTTTGTAGCAAGGAAGAGGCAGACAATGGGTACTGTTCTGCATAGGCTATTTTATTTTAGGGAGACCAGCCATTAACAGCACTTGGTAACCCTGGAGGCCCATAGGTAAGTTCACACCATGTTCGCAATGCTCCCTCCTGGATGCTGGTCATTATGACCAGAGCTGTCGTAGCAAGCCAGACAATCCAAGTGTACCATTAGAATCTTCCCTCAGCGCTGCCTCTGGATGTAGTAGATTATGTGATTGATACTCTTTACACATGGAACAGTCCTTGCCAAGGTTGCTGAAGCTTGTGGCAATGCCCCTAGGTCCAGGTAGGGTAATATTGGTTTATTTCATAAATTCGTTCGATTCTTGTTATGTGTTTACGCCAAAGAACGCCTGCACTGTATGCCCACATCACAACTACAGCAACGAAGTTGCATAATTATCTAGGGGTAATCTGTTTACATACGCAAGGTCATTGAAAGTAAACAAGGCAATGAACTTTTCAAAACAAACTTTATTTTGTGCAGTATGCACCATTATTATCAATAACATATCGCCATTTCTCAGGAAGCTTATCAATTCCATTTTTCCAAAATCTTGCAGTTTTCTGGTTGACGAACTCTTCTATGGCCAGTCTGCAATCCTCCAAGGAAGTAAGGAATTTGCCATTAAGGAAGTTTTGCAGGGATCGGAATAAATGATAGTCGGCTGGGGCAATGTCTGGAGAATAAGGCGGGTGAGGTAAATTTAATATTATATCACAGAATCAGTTTGGCTTTCAGAAAAAGAAATCAACAATACATGCAGTTACTAAGGCAAATGATATAATTGTTAGAGCATTAGATAGAAAGGAGTTAGTGATAGCGATTTTTCTTGACCTATCAAAAGCTTTCGACTGTGTTAATATTAAACATCTATTGGCGAAATTAGAAAACTATGGGATAAGAGACATACCATTAAAATGGTTAAGCTCGTACCTGCAAAATAGGGTGCAGTGTGTCGAAATAATACACAATTCAGGAGAAAATTTGAAAAAAGTTAAATCAGCATTCAAACGTGTAACACATGGAGTGCCTCAGGGGTCAAAATTGGGACCATATCTGTTTATCCTATATATAAATTTTCTATTTAAAATAATACAGGATGCAGGAGGATTAGCCATTGGATATGCAGATGATACAACTGTAGTGGTAACAGGTAAGACAGAGGCAGAAGTTCAGGAAAAAGCAAACTCCTTATTAGAATCAATTAGCACTTATTTAGGAGCACTGGGAATGGTACTAAACACAAACAAAACCGAATGGATGCAAATTCAGCTTAGTAATAGAAAAAAATCTGACATCACATTAACAGTACAAAATAAGCAAATTAGCCAAGTAGCACAGACAAACTTTTTAGGATTAGTTATAGACAGTAGTTTAAAATTGTACAAACATATAGAAAAGATCAACAAGAAAATAAACAAGGGCATATATGTATTAAAACAGATAACACAAATTATGGATGAAGTCAGTGCACTGAAGGTTTATTATGCATTTATACATGCACACCTAAGTTATGGGGTCATTTTATGGGGGGCAGCAGGTAAGAAAAATATGTTAAAAACATTTAGGCAACAAAAGAGAGCAATAAGAATAATGGAAAAAATTCCTAGGAGACAATCATGTAAAAGTAGCTTTAAAAAACTTAAAATACTCACATTACCCTCTTTATATATATTTGAATGTCTCAAACATGTAATAAGAAACCACATAGAAGGAAAAAATAGAAACATTCATGAATATAATACAAGAACAAAACAGAACTACTTTAGAAATAGGTTCAGGGGAACATTAGCTGCCAAATGTATTGAAAGTACTGCAAAAAATTTACACAATCATTTACCTCACTCTATCAAGGCAATAAATGAAGAAGTGAAAAAAATTTACGCAATAAAGACTTACCTAGTGAAAAATGCTTTCTACTCAATTGAGGAATACAAAAAGGGAAGAGAGACTTAGTTTATTAAATTTTGTTATCAATCTATTGTGTATATCTAGAGCTGCTAATAATCTGTAAATAGATTTATTTGTTTTATTATTGAACTGTAAAAATGTAATTGTAGTGTTACTTTTGACGATGCTTTGTAAAACATGTTGCAAATGGCAGAATAAAAATCTGAATCTGAATCTGAATCCCAGTCGAAATCCCGTAATTTCTGACGAGTTACCATAGAAGTGTGTGGTTTGGCATTGTCTTGATGAAAGATGACTCCACCATTAGATGCTAATTCTGACCTTTTCTCTCCTAGGGCAACCTTCAGACGATCCAACTGGGAACAGTATTTCTCTGAATTGATGGTTTCCCCAGGAGGAAGAAATTTGTAATACATAATTCCTTTCCAGTCCCACCAAATGCACAGCATAATCTTCTCAGGATGAAGCCCTGGTTTAGGAATTGAGAGTGGTGGTTCCCCTTTCTTACACCATGACTTTCTCTTTCGGATGTTGTTTTACACAATCCACTTTTCGTCTCCTGTAACCAGCTGTTTCAGAAAAGGGGCAGTTTCATTGCATCTTATCAATGTGTCACAGATGGAAATGCGCTGAACTAAATTTTGTTCACTCAGTTCGTGCGGAACCCATACATCCCGAAGATTTAAATAACCAAGTTTCTTTAGGTGCCTGGCTACAGTTGCATGAGATAAGTTTAGCTCCTGACCTACCTCCTGAGTTGCTATTTTGGGGTTGTTCGTAATCATGTCCTTTATCCTTTCCTCATCCGTAACCACAGGTCGTCCAGAACGAGGTTTGTCTTTCACAGAGAAGCTCCCAGCTCGAAATCGAGTAAATCATTTTTGACATGCCCGATTCGTCACTGCATCTTCTCCGTAAACAGCAAAAATTTTCCATTGAGTTTGTGAGGCGGTTTTACCTTTACGGTAATAAAACAGCATTAAATGTCGAAAATGTTCCTTCTTGCCTTCCATATTAACATTCACAAGTTACAACTCCACACTGTTGCATCCACAAACTCGTATTGAAGTTTGGTTACCAATTCTTACATAAGTTGACCTATTTACCTTTGGCCGTGAGGTCGCTGTGGTTTGTGTTCATAGCATTCTTTTCAATTATTGTATTTGTAAACAAACCCCATATTGTTAGGCAACTTCTTTGACGTAAAAATAATGGGGGCATGCAGTGTTCTCAGGAGTTCTTAGTCGTAAACACGTAACAAGAATCGAACGAATTTATGAGACAACCCGATACAATCACAGCACATGATCCTGTTGGAAACCTTGGCTGTTGGCTTACCCTTTGTAGTGAGTCATCATATGGTCACTTGCTAACTGGATGTGTTTACAAGTAATCTCATGAACATCATGATATGGTCAATAAGATTCTCTACATTGTCAATTACTGGCTGTTCTGCTGGGGAAGGGGGGACTTTTAAACATCAGGCCACATGGAAGATGCAACTTCCTGCTGAAGAACAAGCTGGTTGCATCGTTCTAGTGATGTGTGTTGATAAGGTCAGCAAGACAAAGTCTTGCTCAGAGAGCAATGACACTCTGAGATCGCAGTACCTTTGGTAATTGGCCACAACCTTCTTCAAGTATTCTTCAAGTATGCCATCCAACTGCAGATGAAGAGACACTGTGTTTTGCTGCTCAAGTGCTACTTTCATCAATTTTAACTCAAAGTTTGTGCGCTGATTGCTGAGTAGCATTAATTGTACTCCAAATCAACAAAACAGTTCTTCCACGAGGTAGTCCATGACTGGCCATCTGGTTAGGAATGGCATACACCTTCAGTAACTTAATGAAGTAATCTATGACCACCAATAGATACCTGTTACCTCTGTTGAACACAGGGAAGAGTCCAGTTATGTCAATGGTAATACATTTAAAAAGGTGCTCCCACAATATACTGCTGCATGCAATTTCAGCTCCTGGTCTTTGAGCCGCAATTTGCGACATTGCTACACATCTCTCAGTGTCTGCCCAAAGTTCAACTGGTGGTGGTGCATTTGTTGATACTACAATTGGATTAAAGACCTCCTTCCAAAATGCCCACATGAACTACCTTCAGTTTTCATCACCTTACTTTGAGGAAGGATTAGCTGCTCTCTTTGGGTCTACCCTCCTGGTGTCTTTCAAACTCTGAACTATGCACCTTCCTTGGTCTTCAGCAAGTCCCATCAGACCCAGTAGTAGTTATACTCACTACTCCAAGATGCCATATCTTCCCAGTTCAGCTTGATTCCTGCCTCTGCTTTTCTCAGTAGCAGCTCCAAGTCTGTGTTAGCTGCTTGCTCCTCAGATTTGTGTTATCCCATTCATCTATAGCCATCACCGAAATCATATGGACAGATGCCACACACTTTTTCTGCCCCCCCCCTTAGTGCTGAGATCACACTCTTCTTAAAGGGCCTTCTTACCAAGTCATCCACGTTAGAGTAGCACCTCCTCCAATATGAAGTTATAATAGTGGAACCTCTGGACCCAATGGGCAGTCTGGTCCTCTACGTTCTCTAAGCTCAACAGCCAGATGAGAATGGACTGGTTAGTCCTCAGGTGGAATGGCTGACCATACCTCTACTTATGGAAATGTTCCAACGCCTTTACTAATGCCAGGAGCTTCCGCGGTAGTTCTCTTCTTCCTTTGAGAGTGTCTTGATATATGTAGAGGACTGGTCATCCAGGTGGTTGCATACTCTGCCTTAACAATTATGTAGGAGGAAAGTAGAAGTAACACTACATTGTGTGGTGATACCATTTGATGGCCCCGAGCTTACTCAAATCAAGGTGGCTCACAGATATGTACCCGGTTCGACACCCTATATCTGCGATGGCCCGTTAGCTAACAGACAACATCCAGAGCTCCGCTGCAATAGTCCAGAGCACACAGAGGGCCTTATAGCCCCCGAGCTCATAAGTCCTCTCCGGGATCGATAAGATTGACCTCTGAACCCAGTTGAGGGGGAAGGAAAAGTACATGGACAGGTTAGTCCCATTGAGTCCCAAGTGAGTGAATCCACTAAGTTGGAACAAGGCTAGTTCACAGGTAGCTGGGGCGAAGTGGCCTGTTGAGCCTCAGCGGGAGATTGAAATGTGGACTGTTTTCGAGTGGAGGAAAAATGCTTTTACGCACTAACCATGGAATCAGAGTGTGGGACTCCTCTAACAGAGTGAACTGTCAGCCCTACCCACTAAAAAATCTCCACCACTGACAATTCACGTGAGGAAGTACAGCATTATCGCTATCACACTTGTGGATTTGCTGTTATATGTGAGGGTATAATGGCCAGGCAGGCACCTAACCCAGGTGAGAAGTGGGTGCCAGGATGCAAACATGACCGAGACCTTGCTTACGCCCTTGGATATTCAAGGTGTGGGGCTAGGTACGTTTATTCTTGTGCCTCCGGATGCAGACGATGTCTTGCTTTTTATTAAGCTCAAGTATGGTCCTAAAACATAAAGGACAATGTAATTAGTACGGATGTATTAAAAATTGTTTAGTCCTCAGGCCAGGTTCACTGTTCCTTTCCAGGACGTTATCGCACTAACCAAGGTCTTTCTCTTTTCTGCCAAGCTCTAACATGTCTTTCTCCATGCCGGCTGGTCTTTTGTCAACTTTGGTAGACATTTCTGTCTTCATGTTGAACAGTCTATTTTCACTTCTTTCATCATGGAGCTCACAGCTTTTATTTCACTTCCTATCCTCTTCATATTCCATTTTCACTCCCATCTTCTCCATCCTGGACAATAATTTTTCAAGCAGTCTTCATCATGGCTTTTATATCACAGTTCTGAGATCAGCATGATGAATTAAAGCACTGGTTTCTGCTAAACAACTTTATTTATCATTAGGTGCTTAGTGTACTGCATACATTACACTTAAGACACTGTTGCATACACTCAGAACAAAACACAACTGAGCTACATTGTACACTGTCAACAGAACTCAACTGAACTGTTCCCTGAGGGCTATCCAGCTCCTTTATAGGCCCTCAGGAATCTTCTACACAACCAAAATGAATTCTCTGTAGTACGGGAAATGTACACAATGGCTATTATTTTGAGGGAGACCAGCTATTTGCAGCTTCTAGGCCCAAGTAGCTGAGTGGTTCTGTGCTAACTCCAGCCACTATGTAGTTCTGCACCATGGTCGCAGTATGTTTATTATTCCAATATGATTTCATTATTCCATTATGTAGTAAGATAAATGGGCTTGCTCTTAAATCAAGTTCTAGCTTTTCTTTGATCTTTGAAAAGTTGCCTATTGGTTTCATATGAGCATTGCACCAGTTGCTTTTCAAAAATTACTAATAGAACCATGGCTTATAACTTACCAATCAATAGTGCTTTATGTAATGACATGTCAAGTATGGCAGCCTTATGACTGACTAGTTAGACCACTAATTTCTCACCAGTGCAACTGGGTTCAAACCCAGAGTATTTTATGTGGGACTTGTGATGGACAAAGGGCATCTGGGCAGATTTTCTTTGGGTTCCCTAGTTTTCCCTGCTATTTATTCCAGCTGCTCCATCATCACCATTCCTTCTATTCATTTTGTCCTCTTTTCATATCTCCTTCCTAATTCTCAATCCAAGCTTGGATTGAAAATCACCCATACTGGCTAATCATCCATAGTGGCTATTCTTACTGATCCAGAGACTTGTTTGAGTCATACTTATAACCTAGAACTCAGGTAGTATAAATTAGTGAAGTAAATAAAAAACAGCATAAAAAAGAGGAATATAAGTCAGCATTCAGAGTAGTAGACCAATAATAGGCCTACTTCTCTTTCTGA
Organism: Mantis religiosa; assembly: GCA_030765055.1. NCBI lineage: Eukaryota > Metazoa > Arthropoda > Insecta > Mantodea > Mantidae > Mantis > Mantis religiosa. Next base: position 307,775,296 of record CM060950.1, on the reverse strand, counting down.
TATAGAAGGTTGTATTGGACATCTTAAGTTTTTCTTAAATTAGTAATTTCTGACATTGAAAAAAATAAACAAGCTTCGCTTTTAGAAACCTTTAATTCCACTGACTAAATTATACTTCTGAAATAAAATTATAAGAAAAATATTTAATGTTAAGGGTGTCTCTGCATTTTCTGGATTTTTAAATGGGAGTGTGGTATAAGAAAGTAATTATTTTTATCATGTAATACATTTTTGGATTGCAGATTATATTTACTTTTCTTTGCAATATTTACATTTGTAGAATAGGGCATTCCCTTCAAGTTTGGTGCAATTTTCATGAGGCCAAACTTTGAATATTTAACATTAAGCCAGTTTTCACTGAACTGTTTTCCACAAGTGATACATTTGGTTTTTTTCTTTTTCACATAATTACTCTGGACTATTTTCAGTGTTCTCTTTACAATTTTTGACTTGTCCGCAGTTTTACCAGTCTTCAGTTTTGGTTGTTTGTTCTCCTCTCTTTCTTGCAAATGTGTTCTCTTTTCCACAAGTTGGACTTTATATGGAACTGAAATAAATATTTCACTTCATTCTTTATGCCTCCTTCAAATGTCGAATTTTGTACTGCTATTGCTGGGGAGTGGTGCAGTTCTATGAATAATAATTTGCTTCTTATTTTATTTACAGATAACACCATTATGTTCTCCCCAATTTCCTCTCTTTTTACCCATTTCTATCAAAAGCAAAGGGCAGACTCATTACTAGAGATTAGTCCTTATAGTTCCTCAGTAATTTATTACAAGGTTCATATATATTTTGCTTTGTTTTAATTTATTTGTTTTTGTTGATATTTTCATTACACATTTCACAAAGATCAGGTTTTGACTGTCTGAAACCAACTGCCAGTTATTGTCCGAATCCATCCAAAAAGCACTTAAGAAAAAAAGAGTGTGGTAAATTTTGCATGTTTGAATTAAAGTTACTTCAATCCCACATTTAGACAATATGTGATAATGTATCTGTCAATGTATCTCTCATGCTATTCAACTTTACTTTACTCCATAAGTTAGCCATAAATTTAGCTCCCTGCCAGTCTTCATAACACTCAAACAACAGAAAGTGCAGCCAATCACAAACAACACTGCCTCTCAACTTAATAACATTAACACTTGCTTTTGGGATGCAGAGGGATCTGCTTGTCATTTGATGGTTGCTGCCTCATGTTTGTAGTGGGGAGAAAATGAACTGTCTGAAACCAGTCTTTGTCCGATACCATACAACAACTTTCCCCTATATAAATGATATGCCAATTAATGTTCTGCTGGCAGAGATGGTACTATTTGCAGATAGCACAAATGTCCTTATGAAAAAAAAAGTGACACTAAACTTAAAGAAAAGTTAGTAATATAATGAAACTTGTATCATGGTTTAAATCCAACAGAGTTTTAATGAACACAGATAAGAGTTGTTATGAGGTTTCATAGTAACCAAAATATAAATTACTAGTGAATATTTCTGTATCTATGCAATTGTAACTTTGAATACCGTGCTTCATAGGTTTCTAGAAGCAATCACGACTCTTTGATAGTTAGGAAGCACTGACAGATTTTGTCACATGAAGTCTCTGTAGTGTGTGAAGAAAAGTTTATTTTTTTGTCTTATGTGGCGCTTTTAGATACAACTGTAAGAATATTTCAATAGCATTAGCAATAGCATTTTACATAGATTGGTATTTAGTGATGACAAATAGGAAATTCTTGTCAAGTTTTAAGTTATTAGCAAAAATGTATGATCTGCATACTGTGTCTATTTTAGGCTAACAGTTCACATGGTGTGAACCAGATCTATGAAAAATTGGAACATCTGAGTGGAGAGAGGAAGCAGGAACATGTCTGCTTGTGTGACCAGTCTTGAAATGCAAGAAGGCCCTACATGTGACGTACAATAGAGAGAGTATTGAAAAGTGGCCTTAATTGAGTCATTATTCTCTCTTATTTTAATGAAAGTTATTATTTGGAGCTTCCCTCGTTTTGAAAGTCATGCCTTGCCACTGAATTAAAAACATAGAAGATCTTAATGCATTCCAGAAAATAATTAGGTCATTTCTATTAATTCATTCATTTTATTCAGTTATGTTCCTTGAAATGTAATCATGTACAAAACTGAACGTCATTTAGTTAGGAATTTTACTTTTAACTGTATACATTCACAAAATTTATATATATATATATATATATATATATATATATATATATGTAAATTTGTTTTCTTCTTGACCAAGCCATGTAAATATAATTTTGTCAAACGGTAAATAAAGACTACTGCTACTATAATTTTAGGCTGTAACTGTTTTTACACGTATTTAATATGCAGCAGCAGGCTAGGGTGGATAGAGGAAGAAAAGTAGCAGAATAAGCAATATCTATGACTACTTTACTTCTCACAAGAGTATATAATATGCATTTCTGAATGTTAATCAGTGAATTCAATAACTCCTTCGCTATCATATGATGGAAAATTGAAGATCAAGGTAAGGCAGACCTATAACAAAGTTAAACTTGGTGTATAAGAAGAGAATGGTCATACTTACAGCTTGTGGACATTGAACACAGAAGTGCATTAAAGAAAGGAAGAAGCTATATGCTCTTACTGCAAACTATGTGAAGCTTGCAGTAGAATAGAATACAAATTTTATTTCTTCCTTTCCTTCACTGAATATACCTAGAAATCTAGAATATCTAATATCTTATCTTTCTTATATTTAACCCTTTCATGGGCCGTTTTTTTCTGGTGAATGTGTCAAGGTTGATTTTAGTTACCAAACAGCTGAGGATGAGATCGAATGATCTTGAAAACGTTTCAATTATACAACAACAAGTAAGTGAAGTTTGAGTGTAAACATAGTGACTCATAAATCAAACTCAAAAATGAAGAATATTTCACTGTTAATAATGCTTCTGTTTTTAATATTTATTCAGTTATTCTGTTAAGAATTTAGTAACAGTGACGACAAAATTAAATGAAAAAACTATTTGTAGTTTTTTTGAAACTTACATTTTTATATTATTGAGAGACTAGTTTTGGGACAAAGATTCAAATTTTCAAAAAACCGACTACAAATTGTTTTTCAATTCTGTTATTCTGGTACACATAGAACTGAATTAAGAAAACTTTCTGGTATGACATCCTCGTTCATTAGAAATAATAAATTGTATGAAATACTCTTGAAGTTGTTTATTAGGACTTCTTGGTTGACCTTAGAAGGAAAGAATTTGTTTTAGTTTATTTCTTTGTTTTTGAGAGAAACTGTGAACGCAGGAGGACTATTGCGCATACTGACTTTTGTAAAATAAAGAAAGGGGAGAAAAACAAAAAGCTAAACTAAACATGAATTAACCATATAGGAATCTGAACTACATTCAGGGTAACTGCAAACATGTTCACTCGATAAATTCAGACACATTTTATAAACAAGGCAGTTCTTCTCAGAAACTATTTGTAGTTGGTTTATTAATTTAATATAATTTATTATTAGTCTTTGAAACTAGTCTCTCATAAATATAAACAAGTGACGAGTATTAATAAACCAAATACAAATAGTTTCTGAGATTAATTTTGATGTCACTATTACAAAATTCCTCCAAACACATATAAGGCAATTCTTTTTGTGTGTGTATTTATCATCATCATCATCATCATCATCATCATCATCATCATCATCAGTTTAATACTTAGAATGAGTATGCAGGCTAGAAATGGCAAAATGGTGCATGTCAATTTTATTTGGATTCCCTCTGTCATTTCTACCTTGGAATAATTTCTCTAATTTTCATTGTATTTTATATGCTGTTTCCCAATTTGTGGCCCATGGAGGCTATTTGGAATTTAAAAGAGCTTATCTTTGTACTGTGTTGTAAATGCATTATCAGATGAATTACCCATACATTAAATTTTATATAAATAGTAAATACATTAAAAATAATATCATTGTTGGTCATTTGTATTATTTCAAATACAACATATCAATTTCAAGTACAGTACCACCTGGATTATCCATCCCTTGGTTAACAGTTTGGCTCATTAATCATCATTCTATTTTTTAGGGGAAAGGGATATATGTTACACTTTCCAAAATTTGAGTTATTTACAAATCATAACTCTGATATTTATTTGCAGGTAGACTGAGCATGTATATCAATAGATGGCTTGTGAATTCCAAAATTTTCAAGTAAAGTGCACTATAAAAATATAGGAACAAAAGTCTGTTACATTGCTTCCTGCCCAAGGCTACAAAGTGAATATGTATTCTGGTCAAGTGATTGTTCTGAATGTTCAAGTATCTCTTATGCTTTAGTTTCAAATCACAAGGCGGTTATGCAATCAGACAACAGAGTTGTAATATATAGCTTTCACATAAAGATTTACCCGTAAAATTCACAAAAAGTGGATGGAAGTGAGTAAGCACACACATGTATTGGTTTTGCAGGGTTAAAGTCTGTTAGCTTTATCTGTAACCTAGCCCTTTTGACAGGAATCGCCTTTATTTTCTTAATGTTCATGAAATGTAAGAGAACCTGTATGTTTAGACAGTTTTGTGTGCATTTGCTTATATTAAGATAGATTATCCATTATTTTTTGTTAGCCATCAGTCCATCTCCTCCATCTCATATGATGGAGCATTTGACATTTTGGCAATGGAGTGCAGAGAGGAATATGCTTACGTAGCATTGCCAGATCAGCTCAATGACTGTCTTTCTCACGCCTCATCCTAAGGAGACATTAAAGTTAATAGAATGTTGTTGTTTTTAAATGCTAGGCTTTGGCAACGAAGCCATTAGCTCTCTTGCTCTCCAATATTTCTATGTAGTGGGTCTGGCAGGTAAGGCTTCACAGGTTAAAAGATGTTCTTCAGTCATTTTCTCTTCTTTGTTGCACAGAGGACAGTTTGAACTTGTATAAATTCCTATTCTATGTAAGTGTTTGGCCAAATAATCATGTTCCGTAAGTAATCTAAAATTTGCTACTGCAGTTTTACATGGGATTTCTGGAATAATTTCTGGATTTTTAATTAAAATGTTCCATTTTTATCTTTGGCTTTGTTAGATATTGATTGGTTTTGTTTGTTTTTATATATTTTTTTTTTTATTAATCTTTTTATGGATGTAAAGAGTAAGTTTTTATTTTTGTTCTGAATTAAATTTGCACCTTTTTTGGCAAGAATATCAGCTGATTCATTTCCAGCAATTCCACAATGTGCAGGTATCCACTGTAATATAATTCTTTTCTGTAGTTTTTGAAGCTGTTGGATCATTTTGTGACATTCTTTAATTTGGATTGACCTCATTTTATATGAACTTATTGCACATAATGCTGCTTTAGAATCAGAAAGTATGACAGAATTTTTTAATTTATCTATTCTGTATAGAGGGTGTTGGAGTGAAATATGAATAGCCATTACATCTGCATCAAAATTTGTTGTGTGGTATCCTGCTGGTTAATAGAATGAGAACAGTGCACACTGAGTTATTGTTCAAGTTAGATTCATCTGTGTAGATAGGTAACCATTCTTCAGGTGGGTATCTATTGTTCATAGTTTCTAATGCTAGTGCTTTTAGTACAGGTTTGGAAGTTTCAGATTTTGTAACTATTTGTTCTAAATCTAATTTAATATTAATTGGTTCAGAAGTCAGTGGGCTTTCTTTGATTAAAATGTTTTCTTTAGAATTAGGAAGATTCAGATCTGTTTTTAATTCCATAACCTTGTGTAGGAAACTTGTTTGTGTTTTCATCTTGATTGGTTGTAGTAATTTTTTCTCCCATTTTGTTGTTTTTAACCGCAACATTTTTTCATGTTGTATTAGTGCCTGCTCCTCTTAAGTTATATGTATTGGATAGTTCTGAGTTAAGGCTTGCATTGCCATGATTGGAGTTGATTTTGCTGCACTGGTTATTAGTTGCAGGGCTTGATTTGGCATACTTCTAGGTGATTTATGTTAGAACTGTTTGCTGTAATTATTAACTCTGCATTATAAAGAAGTATTGGCTTGATGAATGTTTTGTATGTGGTGTTTGGTGTCTCCTGATTACCCCCACTTGACTCCAGCTAATCTTTTCAAAATTGAAATTTTTTTGTTGATTTGTTTACTACTGCTTCAATATGATGTCTCCAAGACAATTTTGAATCAAAAATTGTTCCTAAATATTTTGTTTCATATGTTTGTTTCAGGTTTGTTTTCTTGAACTTCAGATTTAGTTTAGGGATTTTCTTTTTTAAGCTAAATATTTGGAATGTTGTTATATCAGTATTTATTTTCATCAAATTGTTGTCAGTCCACTTTCCCAATAGTATCAGAGCCTTTTCCATTGAAGTTTTGGATTTCTCTATTTGTGGGGAAGATGTCCACATGATCATGTCATCTGCAAAAAGTGCTAACTTTATTTCTGTGTTTGGAACAGCCGCGGGAAGATCATTGATGTAGATGTTGAACAAGGTTGTACTCAGTACTGCACCTTGTGGTAGGCCCATTTTTATTTGTCGGAATTTGGATGTACTATCATTCTATTTTGTAGCACAGAAACGTTTAGAGAGAAACTGAGTGATCCAATTTAACATGTTATCTTGAATGCCTAGTTTTGAAAGTTTCTCAAGAAGTTTATGCGTCCATACTGAATCGTATGCTTTTTCAAAATCAATGAAAATTGACAGCGTAGCCTGATTTTTGTTGAAAGATTCTTTGACATCTTGGAATAGTTGAATTGTATTTTCTTTAGTAGATAAGTGTTTTCTGAATCCTGTTTGAGCAGTTGTTAATATGTTAATAAAATTAACAATGCTTAATTGGAGCTCTACTGTGTATACACCATCCTCATTTATTGAGATTATAATGTTGAATCATGAATAAGGCATGATGTCAACAAAAAAATGAAAATGTGGATGATGTCACTATATATAGATAGCATGACTTTTTATTATATTTTGTAGTTCCTTATTTGTGATCAAAAAGTCATACAGATTTTCACATTCCCAATATATTACTAGTAATTAAATTTTCTTTGAAGTCCAAACAGAGACAATGTCAGCTTTAAAAAAAAAAAATCCACTGCAATACCCAATCTGCAAAACTAGAATGCACTCAGGAAAAAGAACACACTGTGCAATGTATGAGTAATGCAGAATTTTCATGGGTTTTAAAGCCAAAGAGTAAGCATTCAATATAATACATGCATGTTATTCTCTGATATTCTGTTACTGAGAAGTGAATTAATTGCAAATGATAACATTATAAAAGTATATCCATTACCTTTTCTTAAATTACAAAGAGCTTCCTATATTATATCTTACTTTTATAATGCTCATCAAAGCTTGAGAAGGACTGTCCCAGGTTGCAGAGGTACAATTGCTGTGTAATGTGGTATATTGTTTAGGTGAGAAATTCAAGAATGTATAGAAAAGCAATATGCCACACTTCACAGAATACAACACAAAAGAGTAGAGTATAGCAAATAAGGTCATACACACGTCATTATGATGTTGTTTGTCAGGAATGGATACAAGGCATGAAATATGTAAAATTTTCCACCTCTTCAGTTCCTACTTCCCTGCACACCACTTATCATTGTCAGTTAATAGATTCAATGCTTGTGGACAAAATTTCTTCACATGCTGTGTCTGGCACAGCAAAGTATTGTAGTAGATTTTGAGCATAGTCATTTACAAAACCTGTTCATTCAATTCTATCATCTGAAACATTGAGATAAAGAGGATAGCAGTTTTGAACTCTTGAGTGTCTGGTATCTTGTGCCTGCTAATATCTGTAAGGTTCTCCTCCCATCTTTTCAGATTCATGAGTTTTGGAACACTGTTTTTCCATGCACTCTATTTTAGCTGTTGGACATAAACTGAACACATAATTTAATTTGTATGTGTTTCTTTTTATTGTATTCAAACTTCTTTTTCTGTTAATTAGTCATTCATACGAGGGTGAGTCACATAAAAACCTTAAATTTGTAATAACAAGTCAAAATTTCGCACCGTTATCCTGTAAGTTGGTAAGCGTGCTACAAACAGGATGCAGAATGGCCTGTAGGTGGCAGCATAGTGCAGATGCACACATACCGTCGCAGTATCAGTATATAGATGGCTGTCCCACCTGTAACTTACACCAGGGAAGAACAATGTTCTGTTATTCAGTTTTTGTGTAGTGAAGGTGTGAAACCTATTGAAATTCATCGAAGAATGAAGGTTCAGTAAGGTGATGCATGTTTGTCACAGCAGCAATTCTACAAATTGGAGTAGGAAGTTCACAAATGGTGTGACTTCAGTGAAAGATGCTCCACGTCCAGGTCAGGCACAAAGAGTTGTGACCCCACAGAACATTGCAGCAGTTGAAGCCATAGTGAAGGAAAACCGCCGAGTGGCACTGAATGACATTGCAGCATGTTTACAGATTAGTCATGGGTCAGCACACCACATTGTGCATGATGTGCTCCAGTTTCACAAAGTGTCTGCAAGATGGGTGCCATAGCAGCTGACTCCTGAAATGAAAGAACGACGTGTTGATGCTTGTGAAGCTTCTTCGGCGCTTTGAAAGGGAAGGTGATGGCTTCCTTGCAAGAATCGTTACTGGGTATGAAACCTGGGTACACTTCCACCAACCGGAAACGAAGAGAGCGAGAAAGGAATGGCGCCATCCCTCATTACCAAAACCAAAGAAGTTTCGAACATAACCATCAGCAGGGAAAATTATGCTGACTCTCTTTTGGGATGAAAAAGGACTCATTTTGGAGGATTACATGCCTAGAGGGACCACTGTCACCAGTGCATCATACACAGATCTAAAAAATCATCTGTGGCCTGCAATTAAATCAAAGCAACATGGATTGCTGTCAGCAGGTGTCCTTTTGCAACATGACAATGCAAGGCCCCACACTGCCCATACAACAGTTGCAGCAATCACAGACCTACATTTTGAGTGTCTTCCTCATCCACCATACTCACCAGACCTTGCTCCAAGTGATTTCCATATGTTTGGACCACTCAAAGACGCAATGGGAGGAAAGAAATTCCGTTCCAATGAAGAGGTATGCCACGCTGTGCATGAGTGGTTTCGCAGACTACCAAAATAATTTTATTCTAAAGGCATTTATGCACTTTGTAAGCACTGGAGGACTTGCATTGAGTGTGGGGGAGATTATGTTGAAAAGTGATACAGCTTTGTACCATTTCTGCACAATAAATAATATTTAAAAAAATATTTAAGGTTTTCATTTGACTCACCCTCGTATATCTCCAAAGTCCTTTGCCTAATAAGCAGCAAGCACATCATAGGAAAACATGTAATGCTATTCAACCTTAACAAACAAATCAATAAATACATAAACAAATACATAAAATATAATTGCAAAAGTTTGATGCTTAGATAGTATTGTACACTGAAAAATTTGGGCATCTTTTTCCTATACTTTTATCAGTCAGAACTGATTAATCTTCATTAATACTTAGTGCCATTTATTAGTAATTCCACATGATTTTGGGAATTTTTTTTTTTTTTGGAGGGTGCCAACACTGAGCAGCACTATAGGACATTGAACACGTCATACAGAAAACAACTTCACAAAATCAAAATAAACCATTGTAACTACTACTATCACACATCAAAAGATGCTTTTTTAACAAACATTTCACTAAGAAAATTTGGTCAATAATAAGAGGGCTATATAAAGATGTGGGGAGAGATGAGTATATAGGCGCAGATCAATGGTGTGCATACTTTGAATCACTGTTAGGACAAGATAATTATATCAGAGTGGAAAGAAGTTTGTTAGGGGGTCCGCAAATAATTAATGAATTAGATAGATATATCTCGGATGCTGAATTTTGTGAACAAATAAGGAGGTTAAAAGCTAACAAAGCTAGTGGTATTGATGGTATACCAGGAGAATTTTGGAAGGCTTGGGCACTCGATGAAACTAGGAGGAAAATAGTGATAAAGTTGATGTGTGTTTGGAGGAATTTATTAACAGTGATGTCAAAATTAATATAAAAATTATTTGTGGTTGGTTTATTGACACTCGTCACTTACAACGAGTGTCAATAAACGAGTGACGAGTGTCAATAAACCAACCACAAATAATTTTTATAGTGATAAAGTTATTCAATAAAATAATGGAAGAAAAGAAAATTCCTAGGAAATGGAGGACAAGCATGGTATTGCCAATTTACAAGGGAAAGGGAGATAAAAGTAACCCAGCTAACTACAGAGGGATTAGTTTATTGTCTATTCTAGGGAAGATTTTCACTGGAATTCTAGCAAATAGGTTGCAAAATTGGGTTGAGAAGGAGAATAAACTATCGGAGTTCCAAGCAGGTTTTAGACCGGGCAGGAGAACATCGGACAACATCTTTATTATTAAAACAATTGTACACAAATATCTGAGCAATAAAAGGGGAAGGGTATATATGATATTTATTGATCTAGAAAAGGCATTTGATTCTATTAACAGAGATGCATTGTGGATAAAATTAAGCAGTAAGGGGATAAGTCAGGCATTTATAGAAGTAATTAAAATGATATACCAAGAGAATGAGATGTGTATAAAACTACCAGGCAACAAAGTAACTAAATCTATATCGAGTAAGGCAGGAGTACGGCAGGGATGTAAATTTAGTCCAGTATTATTTAATCTTTATATCGATGGAATTTTAGAGGAGATATCAAGTTGTAGGGTACATTCACCAGTTACTAATAATAAAGATATACCGGGGCTACTGTTTGCAGATGACCTAGTAGTTGGGTCCATATCAAGTGGAGGGCTGAGAAGAGCAATCGAGGCAGCCAATTCTTATTGCAATAAATGGGGTTTGAAAGTGAATGAAAACAAAACAAAGATTATGGTCTTCAAAAAAGGATACAGGTTGCGTAAGGATGAGAAATGGGAGGTTAATAGAAGAGAAATAGAGGTAGTACAGAGATTTGATTATTTGGGTACAAGGTTGAGTTCAGATGGCAGCTGGAAGGAAAAACAAAAGATGTCTGTGGCAAAAGGTAAAATGGCCATGAGAGTGATAAGATCATGCTACAGTAAACTGCCAGATATAAATGTCAAATGGTTGGAGAGGATTTATACGGCAGTAGTATAAAATAGAATGTTACATGGATCAGAGGTATGGGGAGTAGATGAGGCTTGGAGAGAGACTGATAGAGTGCATAGATCCTTTTGTAAATACATATTGGGATTACCAATAGCATCACCTAATGGGGCAGCACAATTAGAACTAGGCAGGCATTCTACTAAAATTAAAATCTTGTCAAGGGTAATGAAATACTTATACAGAATCACTAATTTGGAAGATGGCAATATTATTAAAGAATGTTTTCATATTCAAAAGAGAAGTAACTGGGGTGGGTCTTGGGCATATAAAATGTATGACTTGTTGAAGCAGATAGGTATGGGTCATTCTTGGATAAATGCAGAGTATGGGTATAGAGGCTTCTGGAAAGAAGTTAAGCTAAGATTAGAAGATATTGACAGACAAGACATTTTTGCCAATACAAGTGACAAAAGCTCACTGAGATTATATAGAGAAATAAAAACAACCTGGGGGAGGGAAGGATATATAGATATATGTAGTAAGTTAGGGCGAGAAGGTTTTGCTTGGGCGAGAACAGGAGTGAGAAACTTGAAAGGTATAGGTCAAGAGAGGGAGCTAGATAAATGTCCATTGTGTGGAGAAGAGAATGCAGATTTCCATTGTATATTAAATTGTAGTCAAACAAAGATATGGAGAGAGCAGGCTTGGCTACGTAAATGGGACAATTTGGGGGGTGAAGTAGTAATTAGAAAAATGTTGTCAGTAAAAGGAGAAAAGAACAGGAGAAATATAGGGAATTATTTAGGGAAAGTTAAAGAGAGATGGCTAAGAACAATTAAGAGAAAAATGTAGAGTGGGATAGGTGAAATGACAAAAAGTGTAAAAAGGAGCAGAGGGCCTCCAATACACAAAAACCCAGGGTTAGGTGTATGGGGACCGAATTATTAGTCAATGGTGGGCAACATGATAGGATTTCTAGGATTTAAGAATATATGGCATATTTCAGTATGGATTTTATAATTGTAATCTTCATTTTGTATTTCCATTTGTTGATGTAAAAGGAAAAAAACAAACATTTAATTTTTTTTATCACCACCTCCACACATATAACATCGGTAACATTTGACTGTGGGAGGAAAACATTTTAAGAACTACTATTACTATATGCAATAGTATAAAAATTACTCATCACCTATGTACCTGAACATAGGTACAATCAACATGCAAGATTAAAAAAGGAGAGGAAATTAGATTTAAGTGAATAATGCACAAGCATGTCACATAATCCAAGAAAATGTGACAACCATTTGTTTATGGAGATAAGAAAACATTAAACCAATACAATGTTACATTACATTCCTTTTATAACACAGGAAACTTTAACAATCATCCATCAATTCCTGTACCGAGTAATAGGCCTTGCTACATAGATAGCTTTTAAGAGCAGACTTACACTTATCCATTTTCCCTCAAGAAAGTAATTTTAAGTATTTTGGAAGGGCATTGAATATTCTGACACATTCCTAATATACTCCTTTCTGGAAACAAGTCAATCTAGCACAGGGTTTGCATAAGTTCATTCTTTGTCTATATTTATGCTAAGTATATTCACATTTTGTGTAAAGCAGTCCTGACTTTTTATATGAAACACATAAGCATAAAGATATTCACAAGAAAGTGTTAAAATAATAATCAGCAGTTACATTAGCATTGAGCAAATAATGATTATAATAAAGGAACTGCAGCCTGGAAAGAATGCCTGAGGGGAACTAATCATGTCACTCATTTTGCCCATGGCTGCATTAGATGATCTTGGGAGAGTAAATTGACGTTTTTAAATTCTGCAACTTTATCACTGCTCTCCAAGCCATGGTAACTGAATAACTAGGAAACAGCAAAGCAATACAAAATTATTGTAAAGTTTATATACAATTGAAAATATAATGGCTAATTTAAAACTGTAAACAGTATATCCTTTAAATGAAAATGGTAATGGCATTGTAATGTTTGTCAATGTGGATGGCTGAGTTGATTAAGTGTTGGCCTATTGAGTCCAAGGTTGTAGGTTCAAACACAGCCCAGAGAGATGGTTTTGTGTGCCTAAAAGCAAGACTCATGTCAATAGATTTACTGGCATTTAAATGAACTCCTGTGGGACCAAATTGCAGAACATTGGTGCTGCTGTGGCTAGACTACTCCACTCTTATCAAAGTGGCCCAGATTCAATCCTATGTGACTGTATGTGAGATTTGGGGAGGACAAAGTAACGTAGGGTGGGTTTTTTTCCGTGTGCTCTGGTTTTCTCTGCCATCATTCCACCAATTTTTCCATCTTCATTTTATGTATCATCAGTGTGTTGCCTGCAGTGCTGTATGCAGTAAAAGTGAGCATTAAGCACTACAAAAAAAATGGTGGTGCTGATATGATCCTGGCAACTGACATCATTAACAGAGTACTCACTTACTCACTCACTCACTCACCCGCTCACCCGCCCGCCCGCACTAAGGATATCTCACTTCAACAGCTCAAGTTCCAAGAGCTGCAATAGAACCACAGATTTGTGGTTTGATTCCCAGTTGTGGCATTAAATAACTTTTCACACTATACTTGTTTTAAATTTCCTTTGTTTCAGATTTACTATGAACAAATGTTATAATTGAAAGTAATGGAACAGATATTATAACACAACTTGATTTTTTTTTTATTTTTTTTTTAAGTAGTACATGGGACTCTTTATTGCTCTTTATAACAAGTACAATAGTATACACAATTGAAAACTCGTTTAAGATCATAGTCCAGTTAAAAATAAATAAAGACAATCAATACAATTACAAGTAATAAGAGTTAAAGTGCTAAAATAATACATAAAGATGATTTTAATACAAATACATTGATAAAAAGTTACTGTAGGTCAATCATAATACCATTATCATTCAAAAATTCTTCCACGTCATAGTAAGCTTTTGATTTAAGAAAATTAGTTAATATATGTTTAAACTTAGGCAATGGAGTAATATTTCTAAAATTTATTGGTAATTTACTGAACAATTTACTGCCAATATAATCAATCTCTCTTTCATACAATTTTACTCTATGTGATTGAGTTATCAAGTTCTGTTTTCCTCTAGTGTTGTAGTTATGAATAGCTGATTATTGAGGCAAAGACCTATTTCATATATACAATATGGATTTTAATATAAAGATACTGGGAAGGGTTAGTATTGAAAAAGTTATGAATGCTTCCTTACAAGGACTATACATTGGCAGATTGGCTATGTATCTGATGGCTCGTTTTTGTAATGTAAAGATTTTTTTGAGATTGGCTTTAGATGTTGATCCCCACAGCTCTATGCCATATGTAATAATTGAATGAATGAATGCGAAATAGACTATCTTGGCAGTTTCAGCTGATAAAAATTTTGATATATTACGTATAACAAAAAGGGCTGATGATAATTTCTTTTCAATTTTATTAATATGTTCATTCCATGTTAGTTTACTGTCAACGGTTAAACCGAGAACATCCACATTATCGATAGCTAGAATCATATCATTGTCCAAGTGTATATGAGGCTCAAAATGAGTGGTTTTAAAATTGAAAATTATTAATTCTGTTTTTTTTTTTTTTCTTTTTTTTCATTTTTTTTTCGTTGGCACATAATTTAAAGTTATTAAAATATTGAGTTATACTATTTACAATTTCATTTATTTGTATTTCTAGGCTATTAAGGTCTTTATTCTGAAATCCCATCGTCGTGTCATCAACATAGAGATTTAAACTAACATCATTAGGAATTACATTGGCAATGTCATTTATGTACAAAATAAACAGTGATGGTCCCAAAATGGAGGCCTGAGGAACTCCCGATACATTGTTTTTACTGTGGGATGTAAAGATTCCCTGGATAGAGGATTCATAGACATCCCATCGCCACTGATATCTTTGTTCCATTTCTATCTTTATGGAACCGCTTGCGCTGTGTTCCTCGCTGAATTCTCCTACATTTAGGAAAATAATCCAGATGACCATATAGGAAATGCAATTTTAAGCTCATGAGGTAACCCAATTTCTGGATGATTCAGACATGGTTTCCACAATCTCTTGATAGTTGACATCTTTAACATTACTCAGGAATTTGCTACAAACATACTTAATGATTGCCATGCCTGAAGCTCTGTTTCATTCATCGTCATATTGTATGTCGGATTCTTCATAAGCTTCCAAATTTGGAGTCCGTCAAAACCGCTTTCCTTAATTTTTAATTTCCTGAAAATTTCTGACAGAGGTACCAAGAGCAGGGACTACTTCTACCCAAACTCTTCACATAATGCTTCAAATGCTCAATTTTATATGTAAAGGGGGTAATGACACACTTAAGAGGATCAATTAATGGACAATTTACAAATTTTTTTTCTCCACACACAAACCGTTTCCTCTTGGGCCATTCAGACACTACAAGTTTATTTCCACTGTACAGAAGAACACCTTTGAGACCTCCTTTACTGGAATCAACAAATAGATGCCAGTCTTTTGCTTAGTAAATAATAGTTGGTAATAAATAGCTCCAAGACGATGAATTAAGTCAAAGAAACCACAGCAAAACACAAGTTCACCTTTGTCGTCGGCGAACAAAAAACTAATGGAATTCTTCCTCCCAATTTCTGTAACAATATCAATTTGTTCCAGGAAGTAAAAGATTTTTGTCTTTTAATCTTGGTCCTGAAAGTTCACTTTTTACTTCAGTAAGGCCGAGGTCATGCCCCAAATCATATATACCATTCTGATTATAAACATGGGGACTTTTATCCTTAACATCTAGTATGAAGGTATCATCATCACCATCCTCTGCACTTGAAGATGACGAAGACACACTTTCTGGTAACCGTATTGGTGGCTTTGGGACAGAAATATTGGGTCCATGTTGTACGGGGGTTAGGTATGGTAGATGAAAGGCACGGATACACAATGTGCTTTTTGTTTTTGTATTGAACCTGGAGACTCGACATACACAAAAATAACAGTCATCAAAATGATTTCCAACCTCAACATGAAGATGGCAGCACTTGTAAGTAATAGCTAGTGAATTTTATTGTTCATCTGTTGACAGTTACTCACCAATGTTTCAGCCATTTTTGACGCTGAGTTGTTATGTAACAGACATTTGACTGAGTTGATGTGAGTGTTTTTATGAAAATGGACAAAATCGAGTACGGAGCTGTCATTAAATATTTGTTTTTGAAAGGCAATATGCCTACGCAAATCAAAGATGAGTGGGATTCTGTGTATGGGGACTCTATACCATCATTTACCACAGTGAAATTTTGGGCAGCTGAGTTTAAACATGGCTGTAGGAGCTTGGGAGACAATGAATGTTTGGAACGTCCAAAAGCTGCAACTACTGGCAAAAACATCGCCAAGGAAAATAAATTCTAAAAATATCAAGAATCATAGACCAATAGCCATTTTATCCATTCCAGCTAAAATATTTAAGAGTATACTTTATAAATATATGTTTTGGCATATTAAAAACAGTATTAGTGTCAGTTAGCATGGATTTATGACCAACAGATCCACTGTAACTAATTTATGTAATTTTATCATTATGTATCTGGTGCATTAGATAATACATTGCAAGTTGATGTTATTTACACAGATTTTCAAAAATCTTTTGATAAAGTTGATCATGATAAATTAATAAGTAAATTGCCGCTGTATGTTTTTTCTGATTCCATGGTATCCCTAATGATATCCTATTTAAATTCGAGATTTCAAGTTGTTAAATATAAAAATAGCACATTCTATACTTTTGAAGTTTACTCAAGCGTGCCTCAGGGTTCTAATTTCGGTCCACTACTATTTCTTTTGTTTATAAATGATATAGCACCTGTTACATTGGAGCAGTTCCCCTCCTTGTGGGTTGGATTTATATCACACGATGCGGTGACATATCTGAAGTTGGAGTCGCCCCTTCGTGAGGTCTACGCCCCACACGCGCAAAAGTTTCGCGCTCCCTCGGTGTGGCGACGCATGTAGAAGCCAAACCTTACCTTGATGTAGAAGCGATGAACCTTTCGTCTAAAAAGCCGTGAAGATGATGTTCTCGAAGATTTCTATAAATCCTCTCTCCGGCAGCTGCGGCGAGCGATTAGATGTGAAACTTCTCAGGCGTGGTATCGATACAAGAGGGATTTCACTTTTGGGCAACTATAGAATAAAATAATTAATACCATTTCACTTTCCTTGGAATTATATTTCTCGACATCATTTTCTTCTTTACATGCGACTTTTTCCACTGATGTATATAGCCGTTTACTATATTTTAATTTTCTCCTTTTATGTATAAATGATGCAATGGTTTTTTACTTAAATTATTTATAATAGCGCCGCGTATTCGATGTATATTTTAAACGTTTATTAAACGTTCATAAATGATGAACTCCAATAGCTTCTCGTAGTTTCAAGCAGTGGTGGCTGGTGGATTAAATTATTGGTGGTGCACAATTGAAAAATAAAATACAGAGTAGTAGTGACTCACCTATTTATACAGGAGCTCTGCTCTCCTCTCCTTGACCTGGCGAATTCGATAACTTCTGCGTTGAAGTCGCTGATCTTCATAACAAACTCCCTCTCAATTGAAAGCATTGCTAATGCTGACAGTCGGTCCTGTGACATTGTGTTCCTAAGGAAAGGTTTTACTCTTTTTAAAGTTGAGAAACAGCGTTCTGCTTCAGCGGTAGACATTGGCGTAGTTAACAACACTCGCAGGAGTTTGACGCATTCGCTGAATGTAGCACATAAATTGTTTTCCTTAATGAAGTCCATCAAGCACAAAGCGTCGGACATTCCGCGAAATTCCTCTCGACTGTAAACTACAGTCAGTTCTGCACGAATTTTTGTTCCAATGATAAAATGATGATGTTCCTTATTGTTTCTCTAAGGGAATCCACTGAAAATGTCTTATCATAGCCGGAGAAAATTTCTTGATGAAACAAAGTCGAGGCTACTAGATGCCCCGTGAAGCTAAATCTGTCCTTTGCTTCTCTAAGAATAATGTCACAGACTTCAAGAGCTTCTCTTCTTTTCACATCATGATCTTCTATTCTTCTCCTCTTAATTGCACTTTCTTCGTGTTCCTCAATATCCGCGCTATTTCTTAGTTTTTGCATTTCTCTTTCAAATGCGTTTAGCTGGGCGAGGGAAAATATTGCATTGCAGTCTCGTTTCTGCACCTGATTGTACAGAATGTCCACATGGGGCTTGATCTTGTGGAAGAAAGATAGCCAGAATACAAAATTATCATCTTTCAAAGTGGTCATAAACCCAGAAGCCTGAACAAGTTTGGTGTTGTTGTTTAACAGAGCTCTCTTCTGAATGACCTCCATGCATTTAATTAAATTCTCCCTGTGTTCGAAAATGGTATTGACGTTCCGTGAATGAAAATTCCATCGTGTCGGAACAGAACGTGGCAATCGTTTCTGCACAACTTCATCAAGCACAGCTGTTCTGTGAGGAGAATTTGAAAAAAATGTGCATATTCCTTGTAAATTGGCAAAAAATATCCTTACACTGGTGTTTATTGAGGCTGCATTCAGCATTATTAAATTAAGTTGATGTGCATGGCAGTGTATATAAGAGGCACAAGGATACTTCTCTTTCACAATTGCCTGAACACCGTGTTTGCTACCTCCCATGACGGATGCACCATCATAGGTCTGTGCTATAAGTTTATTCGGGCACCCTGACAGTTGCAGATCAAGTTGAGATTTAATGGCTGTGGCAAGAGAGTGTGCATCATGACCAGCAGATCGAACAAAACTCCAAAATCGTTCTACGGGTTTGTCATTCACAAGATACATGTAGATAATAACCATCTGATACACTGAGGAAACATCAGTGGTTTCATCTGCTATGACAGCAAGGAATTCTGCATCCTTAATCTCCTTCATTATTTCGTCTTGGCATAGCTCTAACATAAACTGAAGAATTTCGTTTTGTATAGTTTTTGAAGCGCCCCTAAAACAGTTGCTTTTTCCATACGGCCCCTCAGGGCACTATCGAGATCAGCGCTGAAATCTATTAGGCCTCGAAAGATACCAGGGTTTTATGATATATCAGATTCATCATGACCTCTCAAAGCCAGCTCAAATGACCCGCAAAACCGTGTACAGTTTAATATGATATTTAGAACATATCTATTCTGCGTAACTTTATCGTTATGCAGCTGTATGTTCCTTCTGTATGCACTGTCCATTTGTGCGGCAATATTAATATTGCCATACATAGTTAAACTTAATGCATTTTTTATATGAGACGAAGAGGACTCATGCTTTTTAACACGGTCGTGCATGTGTTGTATGTCTCTCATTCCTTGCTTCACCCAGGAATCATCTCCTCCAAAGAGTAGGCATGGGAAACAGTATAAAGAGTTATTAACTTCACATCCACATAACCAGTCGTGCTTCTTGTACATGTCAGGGTTGAACTTCCTATTGAATGTTCTAGCTTTTGACTTAATCGTTTGAGTTATAGAAATGTTTGGCGTGGGCCTACCCAGTCGTTTCACTTCAGAGTTTTCTTCAGCACTCCGTTGCGAAAAGTGCTTTTCCAGTAAATATTGCACGGTATTCATTCTATCAGAATTTTAAAACCGTAAAAAACAACACCTCACAATAAGCACTATAAATAAAATGTTAGAATACTCAGTTTAACATTAAACAAAGCTGAACGAAATCCAGGGGCGGCCGGTGAGGTATTGTATTGATGGTGCCATAAATAAATAAGGGTTGTTAAAATATAAATATGTGCACCAATTACGAACGATTTAGGTAATCTTATCAATAATCCAAACTATTTTATAATATACTGTACCATACAGAGCGTACAGGGAAACGGAAATAGATATTTATTACATTCGTACTCTTGTTACGCACAGGTGTAACGAGTACAGTAACAGTTTGATAATACAGTTCATGGAGAATGTAATACGAAGCGTTCGTGTACGATTTCGTGATAGAGAGACAGTTATTGTTATTGCTTTAGCCATAAATTTCCTCGCACTGAAATCAAACGAAACAAACTCGAGAAATCTTTGTCTCACACTCACAAACACATACGAGCGAGCACACACGCACGCACGCACACACAAGACGCAATTTTTCACTGCAAAATGAGTAATCTGAATTTTTTAAAATGGTTTAATGAAATTACTAACTTTTAAAAATTAAAAGCATTGTACTCACCGAAAGCAGCAACTCCATGACTTTATGAAGACAGCTTCAAATGAATTAGTAGGAACGGTATTGAAAATCCATTCGTCGCTCCTTCTTGTTGGCAAATAAATCTATCACCTTTGAATTGAAATTGTCAATTTTGCACACGAACAGCTTTTCACAGGACAGCATTCCTAACGCACTCAATCGCTCTTCCTTCATTTTGTTTCGTAGAAAAGTTTTAATCCTCTTGAGCATTGAAAAGCACCGCTCAGCTTCTGATGTCAAGATAGACATAGTGATTAACAGTTTCAAAACTTTAACAGTCTCTTCAAAAGTAGCACAGAGTTCATCCTCTAGAATCAGCGAAAGAAACGGAACCGCACCGGAAACTGCTCTCAACTCAGGCCTGGCATAGAACACTTGAAGCTCTCCCTTCAACTTTCTTTTCTCCAGAAATGTATATGTGTCCGTAATTTCAAGATATTTGTCTGGGAAATGTGTTACATAATTGTCAAACTGGCTTACATCAAATAAGTTGGTTGCAATTAGGTGCCCAGTGAACTGAAAACGTGATTTTATTTCACAAAATATGGCATCACACACCTCCAAAGCATTTTGCTTTTTGTTACTATCATCAACCCTTGCTCTCTTGTAAGGCATTGTTTCGTCATTTTCAAAACTAACCTGACTGATGGAGTCAATGTCATCTCTGATGTTTTGCATTATTGTTTCAAAGTTATGAATGTCTTGTTTTACCTTGGTTGGTTCAGTTGTCTTCTTTTGAAAATGATTAAAAAGTATGTCCACATGAGGCATTATCTTATAGAAAAACGATAGCCAGAAAATGAAGTCTCTATCTTGCAGTCTTTGTTTGTATGAACCAGCTTTTTCAATAGTAGAGGGTAATTTTATGTTCTCACTCGTTTCAATTGTTTCCATGACAGTAATAAGCTCCTTCCTGTTTTTATAAATATCCTTTACTACTCGCGAATGGTAATTCCATCTTGTGAGAGACACACGGGGTAAGATTTTCTGAATTATGTTATGCAACACTTTCGATCTCTGCGGCGAATTTGAAAAGAAAGAAGAAATGCCTGAAAGATGTGGAAAGAAGATGCGGGCTTTGCGATTAATTGAGGCTGCAGCAGACATTATAAGGTTTAACTGGTGCGCATAGCAATGAATGTAGTGCGCATTTGGGTATTTATCTTTTATTAATCTCTGTACTCCGTTTGACTCGCCACTCATAACGTTTGCACCATCGTAACTCTGAGCTATTAGTTTTGCTCGGTCATCTCCAATTAAGGGTTCGATTTCTTTCAGAATACACTCCGAGATAGACTGAGCATTCTGACCTTCTGGATTAACAAAATTCCAAAATCTTCCAATGGGGTTCCATAAACAATGTATCGCAAAACAATAACCAACTGAAATTCGAAAGACACATCAGTGGTTTCATCCGCGATTATTGCAACGTAATCCGCACGCTTTATTTGTTTGCGAACTTCCTTGTGATACACTTCCAACATGCACTGCAGGAGTTCGTTTTGAACAGTCCTAAAAATGCCTTTGAATACTGATGACTGACTGAGATGCACTTGAAGTTCTTTATCCAACTCCGCACTAAACTGAATGAGCTCACGAAAAAACCCCTTATTTTGAGAGGCGTCAGATTCGTCGTACCCCTAAGAGCCAGCTCCAAAGCACCACAGAACCGAATACAGTTTATAATTACGTTCAATATATACCTGTTCTTGTCTACTTGTTTGTTATGGCTGTTAGCTGCCTATACTGCGAATCTAATTTGTCCTGAATATTGGTTTTGCCTAGAAATGAAAGACTCAGAACATTGTCCATGTGTCGCTTCGATTTTCATGCACTTTCATTTTAGACCATAAGTGCCCAATATCAGTTATTCCAGTCTTACACAAATGGACATCTCCCCCAAATAACACACAAGGAAAACAAAAAACTGCATTGTTTTCATCACAGCCGCAAATCCATTTGTTCTTTTGATAAATATCCGGATTAAACTTACGGCATCGATTTTTTGTTTGCTGCTGCAGATTCAGTGGCCTACCTATTGTTTTTATCTGAATTTTTTCACTTAGAGTCCTGTTACTAAATGAAGTTTTCAGTAATTCACTCACCTTGTTCATGTTCGTAACTTTACTGTGAATTTTAACTTAAAGAAAAAACACTGAACACTGTTTTAAAAATCCTTACCCACGATGAACTACAGCATTACAGGAGCACATACAGAACTACTCTACCATTGCTTTGAAAACATGTGTCCAACACATGCTGGACGCGCGGGTTTTATGTTCTACCAACAAAACTGCTGCTGTGAAATATGCACATGTTGAAATGCTGTCTCTAAATTTTAAAATCTAATACTATATTCACATTGAAACCCAATTAATTTTATTTATAAGGATATCTATGTGTTGTGTTTCTACAAGTGATTTCATTAAGCATTAATTTGCGTTTTGAAGTTCCTCAGAATTAACTGCAGTAGGATGGTGACACTGCATTAAAGGAAGGTATAGCGCGAAATGTATTCTTACCATTGTCTTTCGCTAGGTGGCAGGATCGTGGTTCTCTGAAGTCCCTTGTTTTACTGCACTCTAACGGGCAAAGAGTAAGTTATGCGCCAGAGAAATCCCGGCACTACCTTCTCTGACTTTCTTCCGTAAGAAGCCGTGTATAAGCAGACATCTTAGCCCCTAGCCCTAACACAGGTGTTTATGAGCGTAGACGGTGCCGTTCTGGAATCGGCACCAAGCTACGGAAAACAACCAAGAGAGAGCGCTGCCGTTCAACGCGCCTATTCAAACGAGGGAGCAACTACTCATAAACAATTCCTTTTGCGCAATTCTTATACACTTCTCTTTCTTTCGCTTTCATACAGATGGTGCCATGGCACAGCGGCACTACCTCAGAAGCCGCCCCTGACGAAATCACACGACAGAGCAAAAAAAAAAAAAAATGTGTAGTGTTTAACGCCCTCTTTTACTACATACGGCACCGCACAAGGTGACACTGATGATACATGAGATGAAGTTGGAGCATCGTTGGAATGATATGGCGGGGGGAACCGGAATTCCCGGAGAAAACCCGCCCCAGCGCCGTGTTGTCCACCAAAAATCTCACTTTGCGGTCGTCTGGAATCGAACCCGGGCCGCCTTGGTGAGAGCCAAGCGGTCTAACCACTGAGCCACGGCGCGGCCTACACTACAGAGCAAGCTGACACACAAGAGCTAAGCCTGAAAGTCACGCTATAGCCGTTGCTAAGAGTAGGGGGAGCTAGGTTTATAAACCTCCATTTAAGCAATGCATAAGAAGCCACTCCCATCTCTTCACCTTCCCGTAACCCCCTCAGAGAGCCTACATTTGGGCGAAATCTTAGGTTAACATTTCGCTGCAAACCTGGCGGCTCCTACAGCTAACCTCTGTTTATTTCGACTTCTGTGGTCTGGATAGCTACAGACGATAAGCGTAATTGAGACATGCTTGTATATAAAACAGTGCAAACAAGTACAGCTTTAATGTGCAAAATGCACCTGTTGTACATTCAAAATCAGTGGGTGTAGCGCAAACCTGCAACCTTATGGAGGAACCGCCCCTGGTTTCAAGAAGTCGTTTACCGAAAACGCGTCTACCCTATTCGAGAGTTAAAGTGAGAAGCAAAAATTTAAGAATAAAATTATAGGTTCTTTTTTCTGTTTTGGTTGCTAAGTTACCGTAATACTTAATTCTGATTGGTCCTACGTCACAATTTGGGATTTCAATAAACCTAAGCATTTGTTGCATCATCCATATGGCCTGCTTAGTTATTAACTTAAGTTGAATTACAGATGGCCACGTTTACTTAATATGTCCATGTACGCAATATCAGCTTCAACATGTTCAAATATATTACTTTTTGTGGATGATCTAAAAATCTTTAGTTCCGTAAAGTCTATCTCTGATTGCGCAAAACTTCAAAAAGACGTGAATGCATAAAATAAATGGAGCAAAGACAATAATCTTCCTTTTAATATATCAAAATGCCATGTTATGATCTTCTCTAGGGTTAAAAAGAGTATTGTTTTTGACTATAAAATAGATGGAGTTAATTTAAAAAATTTAGAAACAACAACTGATTTAGGAGTTACTTTTAATAAGGATCTATCTTTTAATAAACACATTAACACAGTAATCAGTGTAGCATATGAAATTTGGGATTCATTGTTCATAACTCAGCCAACTTCAAGGATATTAGATTTTTGCTACATTATATAATTCATTTGTAAGATCCAGACTCAAATATGCTTCACTAGTATGGAGTCCTTATACCACCATATATATTAAACTTATCGAAGTTATTCAATACAAATTTCTAAGGTGTTTTTCAAAACTTTTCATTATTTTCCTAAGCTCATATATAATTCATTGCTTCATTTATTCGACTTTAGAAGTCTATCGCATAGGAAAAATTGTCAGTTGCTTTTCCTTTACAAATTACTTCATAATATGATTGATGACCCCAACCTAAGACAATATGTTTTTACATTCCAAATGTTGCACCTAACAGATTTCGTAATATTTTTCTTCCTCAGAAGGTTAACACTGATTCATATAAATATTCACATATGCATAGAATACAATCGTTATACAATAAATTACATCCTGTAAACATTGATATATTTAATATGAAAATCAGAAACTTTGCTTTATCCTGTGATCATTTATTACCAAAAGTAGAATGGTTGACTTACCGTGCATGTGAAACCATGTTACCAACTTGTTTGCTTTTGTTTTGTTATCATCTATTCTGTAATTTTGTGTTGATTTTGATACATTATGTTCATATTGTAACTTTATAGTCAACATAGTAATTGGGGAAACCTGTAAAGTTCACATTAAATAAAGAAATACAGAAATACAGAAATAAGGAAATAAGCAAATAAAGAAATACAGAAATAAAGAAATAGAGAAATAGAGAAATAAAGAAATAAAGAAATAATAAACAAAGAAACAAATAAAAAATTAAGAAAAAATAAAGAAACAAATAAAGAAATAAATAAACAAAGAAACAAATAAATAAATAAATAAATAAATAAGCCAATAAAGAAACAAAGAAGCAAAGAGACAAAGAGAAAAACCCGCAAACCGGCAAACCAGCAAACAAATCAGTGAACCCGTGAACCGGCGAACCCGGGAGCCCGTGAGCCAGTGAGCGCCTGAGCCCGTGAGCCAGTGAGCGCGTGAGCCCGTGAGTGCCTGAGACCGTGAGCCAGTGAGCGCGTGAGCCCGTGAGCCCGTGAACCAGTGAATAAGTGGATAATTAAATAAATATATATACATAGATAAATACACAAACAAACAAAGAAACAAAAGAAAGAGAGAAAGGAAGGAAGGGAGGCAGGGAGGGAGGAAGGGAGGGAGAAAGGGAGGGAGAAAGGGAGGGAGGAAGGGAGGGAGGAAGGGAGGAAGGACGGAAGGAAGGAAGGACGGACGGACGGACGGACGGAAGGAAGGAAGGAGGGAAGTAGGGAAGGAGGGGTGAAGGGGAGGAGGGAAGGAGGGAGGGAAGGAGGGAGGGAAGGAGGGAAGGAGGGAAGGAAGGAGGGAAGGAAGGAAGGAGGGAAGGAAGGAAGGAAGGAGGGAGGGACGGAAGGAAGGAAGGAGGGAGGGAGGGAAGGAAGGAAGGACGGAGGGAAGGAAGGAAGGACGGAGGGAAGGAAGGAAGGAGGGAAGGAAGGAAGGACGGAGGGAAGGAAGGAGGGAAGGAAGGAGGGAAGGAGGGAAGGAAGGAGGGAAGGAGGGAAGGAAGGAGGGAAGGAAGGAGGGAAGGAAGGAAGGAGGGAAGGAAGGAAGGAAGGAAGGAGGGAAGGAGGGAAGGAAGGAAGGAGGGAAGGAAGGAAGGAAGGAGGGAGGGAAGGAGGGAAGGAGGGAAGGAAGGAAGGAGGGAAGGAGGGAAGGAGGGAAGGAGGGAAGGAGGGAAGGAAGGAAGGATGGAAGGAAGGAAGGAAGGAAGGATGGAAGGAAGGAAGGAAGGAAGGAAGGAAGGAAGGAAGGAAGTTTACCAAATGGTGCTAGAGGACAGCCGAATTAAAGGAAGAGAGATAGCAGAGGCTATGAACATGTCAAAAGAACCTTCTTCATTTAGACATGAGAAAGGTGTCCACGCGTTGGGCGCCGCGTTTGCTCACGTTAGACCAAAAACCTGTTAGAATTAACATTTCCAACGATCTATTGGCGTAGTTCAGGAGCAATAAATCCGAGTTTTAGCGCCGATTAATTACTGTACATGAAACTCGGATACACCATTATATGCCCGAAACAAAAATACTGTCCAAACCGTGGACTGCAAAGAAGGAACCTGCTCAAAAAAAACTTTTTCGGCTGGGAAAGTGATGGCGACTGTATTTTGGGATAGTCATGGAGTTATTTAATCGATTATCTTCAAAAAGGAAAAACTTCGCATCATTACTTGACCAGCTGAAGGCAGAACTTGCGGAGAAACGGCCTCATTTGCAGAAAAAGGAAATCCTGTTTCACCAAGACAACGCACCATCTCACACCTCAGCGGTTGCAATGGCGAAAATCCTCGAATTACGGTTTAAACTGCTTGACCATACGCCTTACCAGATCTAGCCCCAAGCCAATTTTTGTTGTTCCCTCATCTGAAAACTGCGCTCGGAAGACAGAGATTTTCGTCAAATGAAGAGTTAATCACTTTCTTGAACAATTATTTTGCAGAGAAAAACGCCGAGTACTATTTGGACGGGTTAAAGAGATGGGAGTATCGCTAAGAGAAGTGTATAGAGTTACAAGAAGACTATGTTGAAAAGAAAAATCAGAAAAATATCTTGTATCTTTATTAGGTCTGAAACTTTTCAGACCACCCTCATATTTGTTTTCGCCAAATCATTAGGATTACGAACGGCATTGATGGCAGCAACCTTTCGTACTATTGCCAAAGGTTTTCTACTCATGTTTTACTCATAATATGGTATGCGAAATTCCTGTCCTGATCACCTGACTTCATTTTGAGGTATGCCAAGTACAAATTTTTTGTAAATGGCGTAATGTTTCCCTTGTGACCTTTAATTTTATACTGGCCACATATACAGAATGTTTCAAAACGACACCGAACGAACATATAGAATTAGTTGCTCAGCTTCTATGTAACAAGTATAGATAGTTTTAACCCCCATTAGAGTCGCATAAAAAGCTGCTCCAGAATGAGTGTGGATTCAGCAGTGACAGGAACAACAACGCGTGCCTCATGCTGTTGGAGTTCGCAGGTAATGGGTCACACGCCATGCCGCGTGCTGTAACTGCTTGTAAGCATACCGGCATACTCCGCAATAGCTTGCTACTGTTAAGAATGTCTTTGGCTTATGAAACCGCAATAAAGAAGCTATTGCTTAATTATTGCTTATGAGTGTTTAACGTGTTCCAAAATTCAGTTATAGCAGTCCATGATGGCAAATAAGCTGATGGATATATGCCACTTATACCTTTTAGGGGGAAGTTAATAGAAGCATTAAATGATAAACAGAACAGAAAACAGCATCAAAGAATTGTAGATAAATTAACCAAAACTAAATGGCTTATACAATGAGACGAGCATTTTATTGCAAGTGTTTGACAATATTAATAAAGCAATTGTAATTGAAAAGGAAGTTGTTGATATTTACAGTAAGTGGTTGAAAGTATTTTACAATTAAGATCATAACACATTGCTCTGAAGTTAAAAAAATAAATATTATCATTGATGTAACTGTTTTTACAATTCATATGTTTAATGAAACTAAATTTATTGTGCGTTCGTTGAACTTCCTTCAGCTCATCCATCCATCAAAACCATATCCGTTATTTCGGCGTTCGTATAGCGCTCCATATTGCTTGGATTTGCTATCTAAGTACGCGCAAAATCGTCCCTGTTAGCACGGGATGTGTAGTTTTACCAGGGTCGGTTTGTCATAAGGGCGCGAAGGCACGAGCCTCCCCTATAAGATCTTACAGAATTAAGTAAACAATGGCCTTGCGACTAATCAGGACAGTTTATTTTTAAAATATGAGAAAGTTTCGTAGGGTGGTAAAAGTGATGTCTTCATACCTATAGTATAGCAACGCAAAGAAGGCCCGTATAAGGAATGTGCTGTGGGACAAGGACAGCGAATGTGTGTGGCAGAGAACGCCTGCTACACAAAGAGAAGATCGTTAAAAAAAAAGCTTGCGCCCTATTCACTCTGTACATTAAAACCGAGAAGATTCATTCATAAAAGTAGAAGCCGTCAGAATGTTTTTGAATGGTCTGTAACTTTACTGACATGGGGTGTCATAAACCTGTCCAAGGAGGGTGTGGGAACCTTTGCCAACCCCCCTGCGTCTCGTCCCTCGGAGATTTACTCTCCTGTGGAGGAGTACACAGCATATGGCTTGGCGCGATAGGTATAGCACCGGCCTGCTGCATTTCTACCTAACGGAAGACATGCAGCTCTGAAGGTGGAGAGGGACTAGAGGAAGTAGTTGCATATGTGCTTATACGGCGCAGTTGTGTTCGCGACCAGCGCAGTCCGCAAGGTAGTTTTATAGTGTTAAAATGTACGAGTTTCTTATTTTAGTGCTTTTTTTTAGTTAGGAACATAAGCAGAGTGTTATAGGTGGCTTTATAAAATCCAGTGACTAAAGAATGATGGATAACTCCGTAAAATTACTAATGGAAGTGCAATTTTTAAGGTTGACTCTTGAAGAAAAAGTATAATTGAAATCTTTAGGTAGACCAACACCCGAATTCTTTATAGAAAAAGCAAAAACTAAGGAAAATGAAAACCGGATGTTTATAAGGTACCGTAATTCTAAGATCATATGTAAAAAATGTTACTGGATCTGTGGCTGCGAAGTCCTCAAGTCCTTTTTCTGCTATCCGTGTGTTCTGTTTGCTCTTAAATATGCCAATTGTGGACAGTTAAGGGAGCGAGTGATATAAAACATTTAACAGAAAAATATAAACAAGTAGGAAGATTCAATGCGCCATATGAGTAGTATGGTGGATCTGTCACACCTAGGAAAACAAAACATTGCATCATGTCTTGACTCTGTATTTAAAGAAAATGTTAAAAAATATAACATTCAAGTGCATATAAATAGACATTTTTAAAAGGCTTATTTCGTGTGTCAGGTGTCGCGGTGTGTTTGAACTCGCTTTACGAGGACATGAGTCTGTTACTTCCAGGGGTGTACAGGAGCCTCAGTGACTATACAGCTAAACGGATACAGTAATGAAGGAACATTTAGAAACAGCCACAGTATTTAGAGCAATTTCGAAAACAGTGCAGAATGAACCATAAGATTGCGTGTTCAAATTCTGTATGGAGAAAACAGAGCAACAGATACGGGCTTGTGAGTTTGTTGCCATTCAGTGTGATGAGACAACTGACATTTAATCACTGTCAGATATCTCTGCTATTCCGTTATGTATATGAGGAATCCGTATATGAGAGATTTAGGGCTTTTATGAATCCTGAAGGAAGAGATGACGAATCTCTGACGAAATGCATCAGGAATGAAATCAACCCGCTTCTTGGAAATGCCAAAGGAAAGCTCGTTGCTCCAACAGTTGACGAAGCCTGTGTTATGAGTGGAAGGACTGTTGGAGTACAGGCCAAAATAAGGGAAACATATCCATATGCGTACTTTGTTTACTGTTACAGAACATACACCACTTAAATTTGATCATACAAAAGGCAATAAATGCTAATTCCCAGGTATGCGTGTTCTTTTTAACTCTGTCGGGGATTCCAGCATTCTTTTCCAAATCCTCTTTGCGATCTGATATTTTAGAGAAAGAAGTGCAGGTAAGATTGCCCAGAATTGCATTAACAAAATGGAATTACAATACTCTACCGTCGATGTTGTGTAAGAAAACACAGAAAACCTTAAGATTGCTTCGAAATTATTGAAGAGAGCTGCACTAATACAACCACAATAAATGAAGCCAGTAGCAATAGAAGAGCTCTTGAAGATCCAAATTTTATTTTTTGGTTAACAGTTTTCCACAAAATCTTACCTCATATAGACATTTTTGTACCAGCAACTTCAAAAGAAGAGCAAAGATAGTGTAACGTTATCGAGAGGCATCTTTATATTTAAATAAAAAATGGATGTTGATGAAGTACACAAAAACTTATGTGAAGAATTTCCACAGCCGCCAAAGAAAAGAAAAACTATGGAATGTGCAAGGGTTGGAGATGCCAAGAATGTGCTCACTTTCTTCTCGGGCAGCAAGCCAGGTGAAAAGACGATTAGATATCGACGTTTCGGGAGTGTGCATCTCTCCCATCATCAGGATATTTATAAAATGTTATAAATATAAATAATAATGCAGTATAACGATTTATTTAAGGACATATGTGCACGTTTTCCGAATAAATTTTGACATGAGTGTTGCAATCCTATCCTTTTCTACAGCAAGATAAACTAGACTCAGAGTTGGAGCTAATTTACAGGCGAAATTACTTTAACATTTAAGGAGCACTGAAACTTTTTCAGTTCATATATAAAAATAACCTTTCGTCAGTACTCAGTGAATAGTCAAAACTTTTTAAGATTGTCATAACAACACCGATGGCGACTGTGGAAGCTGAACGTTGCTTTACCACTCTGAAAAGAATAAAAACGCTTTTAAGAAATACAATGACAAACGACAGATTCAGTGCTTTAGCAATGTTGTCAATAAATAAGACCTCATCAGTAACATGCAGGATTTTCATGAAATGGTGATGGAAAATTTAATTAAATTAAAGGACAGAAGATTTGATTTTTTATATAAATAGGCCAAAATGAAATTCATGATAAACTGAGCAAACTTCAAAATACGAGTATTAATTTACGTACATACAGTGATGTGAGTGTGAATCTGCGAAAGAAAAAATTACATGGTGAAGTGGCATTTAATGTGGCGAACATTACTTCTGGATTTGGACGCGTTTGAATGATGGTTTAATATCATCCGTTTATATGTTGCATGCATATTAATATAGCAGCTTTGAGCAAAGATTGTTAGGCTTCTTGTACTTATTTCTGAGGTGTATGTTACAATGTGACAACCACTATTTCCGTGGGTTATAGGGGTAGACTTTGAAACCAAATGGTTCTTAAAATTTACAGGTGTAATAATTTATTGTTGTCAACACTTAGCAAGCAAACCCGTTTCCACGCCCTCCATACACTTCAGCCACGAGCCGCCACTGAGTTTTACACTGAAGAGCAACCTTGCAACTGTCCGAGTTATTAGTCGACTTTTGCACAAATAACTGCCCTTTGCCCCATTACCTGAAAGGTAGGCTAGGGTCACTGATAAAGGGCAAGGGGTAATGTTTTCGTGGTAGCTGCGTCCCAATAACAACGTTTGAGGTTCGCACACCAGTGGTTTCTGCGCTGCCTAATCACAAAATAATGTAATATTTAATGCTGCATAAAATTATACCTAAATTATAACAGAACTTTGAAGCTGCGACACCGAAATTCAGAATAGTTAAGTTATAAACTACGCAACGACTATAATCGTTCGGTGTCGTTTTGAAACAACCTGTATAACAGAAAGAGTTGGGTTTGCTCACAGATTTTCACCTCCGCACATCACTGCCAGCTGCTATTTTAATGCAGACTTACTTATACACTCAATCGACTTTACGTACACTTTGTAATATGTAGACAGATGGTGACACGTTCTGAGACTCTCCTCTCAAAATACGAATGAATTTTTCATGTTGACTCTATCCATCAAATATCTTAGCCTATATACGGCTAGTGTGGAGAAATGATTAATTTCCATCAATTAACTAAAATAATAAGAGTTAAATGATGAAGCCTGGGACTTAAGTACTTACAATAGTAAGTCGCCACAAACGGTGTATCTCGGATGCGAGAGCCCCTAGTGGTCTACCGGGGAAAATATACGAGTCAACTGGAGAATTTAATGTCAGGAAGGCACGTTGGCCATGGTAGCTCAAAGGTTAAGAGCGACTGGACGGAAACCAGGAGATCCGTGGTTCAAATCCCGGCCATGGCATTGAATTTTTCATGTTGACTCTATCCATCAAATATCTTAGCCTATATACGGCTAGTGTGGAGAAATGATTAATTTCCATCAATTAACTAAAATAATAAGAGTTAAATGATGAAGCCTGGGACTTAAGTACTTACAATAGTAAGTCGCCACAAACGGTGTATCTCGGATGCGAGAGCCCCTAGTGGTCTACCGGGGAAAATATACGAGTCAACTGGAGAATTTAATGTCAGGAAGGCACGTTGGCCATGGTAGCTCAAAGGTTAAGAGCGACTGGACGGAAACCAGGAGATCCGTGGTTCAAATCCCGGCCATGGCATTGAATTTTTCATGTTGACTCTATCCATCAAATATCTTAGCCTATATACGGCTAGTGTGGAGAAATGATTAATTTCCATCAATTAACTAAAATAATAAGAGTTAAATGATGAAGCCTGGGACTTAAGTACTTACAATAGTAAGTCGCCACAAACGGTGTATCTCGGATGCGAGAGCCCCTAGTGGTCTACCGGGGAAAATATACGAGTCAACTGGAGAATTTAATGTCAGGAAGGCACGTTGGCCATGGTAGCTCAAAGGTTAAGAGCGACTGGACGGAAACCAGGAGATCCGTGGTTCAAATCCCGGCCATGGCATTGAATTTTTCATGTTGACTCTATCCATCAAATATCTTAGCCTATATACGGCTAGTGTGGAGAAATGATTAATTTCCATCAATTAACTAAAATAATAAGAGTTAAATGATGAAGCCTGGGACTTAAGTACTTACAATAGTAAGTCGCCACAAACGGTGTATCTCGGATGCGAGAGCCCCTAGTGGTCTACCGGGGAAAATATACGAGTCAACTGGAGAATTTAATGTCAGGAAGGCACGTTGGCCATGGTAGCTCAAAGGTTAAGAGCGACTGGACGGAAACCAGGAGATCCGTGGTTCAAATCCCGGCCATGGCATTGAATTTTTCATGTTGACTCTATCCATCAAATATCTTAGCCTATATACGGCTAGTGTGGAGAAATGATTAATTTCCATCAATTAACTAAAATGAGATGGACTTCTGACAAATCTGTAATAGATACGAAGCAAGTGGTACTACCTTTTACAAAGGAACAATAAATGTAACGTATATCACATACTGTCACGAGCCCATTGTTGATCGAGCCGGCGCGGCGAGGCATTCAAACGGACGGGCAGTCAGTGCGGAGATGAAAGCTCGCCGAACCGGCGGGGGGAAATGAAATGAAAATGAAATGTGTAGTGTTTAACGCCCGCTTTTACTACATACGGCACCGCAGGCGGTGACACTGATGATGCATGAGATGAAGATGGAGCACCGGTGGAATGAGATGGCGGGGGAAACCGGAGGTCCCAGAGAAAACCCACCCCAACGCCGTGTTGTCCACCACAAATCTCACTTTGCGGTCACCTGGGATCGAACCCGGGCCGCCTTGGTGAGAGCCAAGCGGTCTAACCACTGAGCCATGGCGTGGCCTACGGCGGGGGGAAGGAGACGGAATTCTCGAGATTCTAGTTCTTTGTTCTAGCCGTCTTGATTGTTGGAGAACATTCCGGAATGTGAGTAATCTATAAAAAAGGGAGCCCGCCCGCCGAAGTGGGTGAGTTGTTAATTGAACTCACTTGCGTGAACAGCTGTTTGTTTGTGGTCGATGACCTTGCAAGTTGTATTGTGTATGTGACGTAATTTTGGACTGCTGTGTACGAAGTGTGTTTATACGCAAATAAAGTGTAATTTTTGGTGCTTGTAACCTGGACTTTTACTTTCACGAACCCACAGAGTCACAATACTTACTTTTGCCGGAAACTCTTCGCAGGCCGATGTAATTAAACATGTATACTCTTGTGGACTCCAAAATTGGCAACTGCCCCATTTGTTTACACTTGTGATTTGTCAACCAGGCATTAGCTCCATCGCCATATTTTGTTTCAAGAGTTACATTTATTTCACATTTTGAAAATGAGACAATAATGTTCTTTTTTGGGGTCTTTATTTAGTGTTGCCTTTAATACTCCAAGGAAATTGCCCAATATTGGCATGAGTTTGGTCATCTTATAAACTATAATATATAGAAGCGAAAATTTACAACATCATGCGGAGTTTTGAACTCCGTACATATCTATGGATCCAAGATGAAGAAGAAAACAACTCGCTCCTAGAGGGCAGCGAATGCGCTATAAATGTAGAGGGACGGTGTGGCTTCAATTGATACAGTTTGCAGCAACAGCGTCTTCCTGCCTGTTTCAATTTGTGAACTGCGCTTCTATGTCCTACAGTCGGCTTATTTGTGAAACAAAGTGAATATGTGAAGAAATTAGTTTTCCATATTAACAGAATATCAAGAAATTTATGAGCAGCCCTTAATTATTAGTTATCCATACATAACGGCTTAGAGAATAACGATGAATAAGCATGTTAAATAAAATTTGATTACCCTATATATTCACAAGTTTACAGTTTAGAAAAGAATGTTCTAAACACGAGCTTAATTTAGTTAAGGGCTGTCGAATATCTTAAATGTATACCATAGTTATATTTAAAATTCTAAATTTCAATCTTCTCACTTCATTTGGGTGCTGTCCCTTTTGTAATCCACAGGACCCTACTTCAAACAACAATAAAGAAGATGGTATTTAACTTTATTGACCCCTAGAGCCGATAGAAGATTAAAAGATTAAAGTGATACACCCTACTCTTTGTTCACCTATATATTGCATTGTCTGTATGCACGTAAGAAGAAAATGGGAATAGATTTGGAATTATAGTCTTGAGTAGCTTACAGATTTCATTCACTTCTGAATCATGCTGGAAGTTTTGTTAAGATTATCAACTGGAGTTCATTTGTACATACAATGTGGCGAAAATATGGAGCGGGAAGTGCGATAGACAGACAGGCAGGCAGATGGTGCGTTTAATGACTCTCAACTGCAAGGTCATCAGCGCCAGTTAAAAGTAATCATAGCAAAAGCCAATTATAAACATAATTCTGAAATATAAAACATCATGGCAAGAACTACATAAAATATATACAGCCTTGGCAGAAGCCAGGTAAAGACACTGCACAAAATATAAAACATTAATACAAATATAAACAATCATGGCAAAAGAAACAAATAAGTTACTATAAAATAACGGAAGAAAAGAAAAACGACACAAACAAGAGCAGATAGTTAACACAGACATTGCCAACAAAAAATTTAAAAGTCAACTATGAAAAGCTTTACTAAATAGAATTAATAAGCCCATTAATTAATACATTAACAACTCATCATGGCTAAAGCCACAGGAAAATTCAAGGTAACAGATAAAAGGGTACAACAGCTACGCGTATTTCACTAAATCCTAAAAGTTACTCTCGACAAAAATTTAAAAAATGTTTTGGACTCCTTTGTTGTCTACCACCAACATCTCCGCAAAGATGACCGCCAGTTGCAGAGACTTCTGAAGATGTGCTAGGTAAAAACACTCTAGGAACATCATGACGGAATGAGAGAGCATTATTACAATTGAGGCACACTATCACAGTGTCCCTACTGAACAGGTGACTTGAGAGGTTTCTCGTGATTGGAAGGGAGTATACGCGCGGAGTTAGTTTTACGGACTTTATTATGATTGGTTCTGGGATCGTAGCTAGCTCAGAGTATGGCTCTTTTATCTCAGGAGTGGTATAGTAGCTGCGTCCATTCTATCCCACGGTATCAAAGCTTTCCCTTCTGACCATACCTCCTCACATGTAAGCAATTATAAGGGTTTCCCACCCTTAAACATATGGGTGGTCCTTCTTAATACGTTCACTAAGTTAGAGCGCTGTTGTAATATTTTTCATGTGTCCTCAGAAATTAGCTTAGACTGTGCAAACGTGCTTCCTATGTGAGTTGCTTAAGCTTATATTTATAGAAGTCATATAGTGTTTTACTTAGTGTAGTTTTATAGATTTATTTGTGTTTAATAGTTATTGGCGTTTAGCACTTGCATAATTTAATTAAGATGTGGAGACCGTGGAAATCGAACCTAACATGGATATGCTAACATGGATTTCCATTCATACTTGTAATATATACCTAACAGTATTTCTAACCTTTCTCGAGTTCTAAAGCGTTTATGACATTTAATTACTATGCGGAATGTACGTGATTATTTATTTAAATTATGTTTAGCAGAAGGCCCCCCCCCCAAAAAAAATAATTATACTGCTTAACTTTATTCAAACTTGTAAAATTAGCAGACATCCTTGTAAGAAGCTTGCAGAATTTAAAAAGAGTAATAGAGTTTCCTTACTAGTTTTTCCTTAATTTCTTGAATTGCTTTCTTAAATCAACTGAAATTCACCACTTGTTTTTGCCACAGAGTAAAGGAAAATGTTTTAGGATAAATCGGATCACGATTGCAATAAACAAAGCTCTAACATGCAATCTTTGCTTATAAATTATTATTAACTACCAGAATATCCAAAGTGCTTCTTTGATTTGCAAGTAAATATCCCTCGCAAATTCATGCACACTAATGCAATTTAACCCCTTTAAAATTGTAATGATGTTTTACTAAACTTTCCTTAGATATTATGCTAATAATAAGCATTTAGTTCTTGTACGTAATATAAGTACTATACCATAATAGCATAGTTAATATATCTCTTTTCAGTTAGGTTATAAAGAGTTGTAACATTATGTATTATATTATAGAAAAGATTAATCATTTAAAATTTATTTGAAAAGATCAATGACGACTTCTTACAGTGAATTCTGCTTTATTTATTTATATTTTGCCTCTAAACGTTATTTTAAACAACGGCATCCCTGGGTATTCTCAGCTGTAAACACGTGCCTAACATTCTTCACCTCTGACCCCGGTTGGTGTATCCTAAGATGTTTATGACATTGTGGTTAGGAGGAAGAACAGTTTTTTCCCTACAAAGAGAGCCGGTTGGGGATGCTTTAAGCGCGGTTACTATACACACCAGACTTTCGTTTTTTCCTTTCCTTTATTCAATACTGCATACTCTTCTTGTTTGGGGTTTCACACATACGCATCGCCTACACACATCGCTAAGTTTGACCTCACCATCCTAACACCACAGCCTCCATCAATGTCCAGAACAACAGTGCCCCCAGGGCATTAACTTGTCTCCTGGTTTTCCAGTTGGCACTACCACCACTACCACTTCCCTCTTTGGGGTAATGACCAGGCCTTCCTTACCTGTCTTTGTTCGCCTAGCGGTACTTCTTCCTGTCTGCCCCCAAATTACAAGTGTACTGCTTCATATGCCCCGCTGATAGAATGGCTACTATACCTTTGTATTAGTTGATGTTCTATCCGCGTCCCTGTCCGATATATGCTGATATTTATACAGCTTTCTTTTAATTTAATGTTATCTGCGTGTGTGTGCTAGCCCGTACAATTTCCATTTTCCTTATATATATATATATATATATATATATATATATATATATATATATATATATAGTAAACTACGTTTAAATATGCTCATACATGAATATACAGCTGATTATCATATTACATAATGAATAATACCAAATTCTAAGCATAAACATATTACATTTCAAGGGAATAATATTTCTTGTTGGGCTTTATATCTTCTTTTAACACTTTTGACGCCTTGGCCATTTTATTTCCTGTTACTTTAGTTCTGCAAAGTCATTTGCACTGTTTCTAGTAATAACATTCGTATGTTTAACTTTAAATAACTTTCACATATTACACGCTTCATTTCCACAAATTTTTACACGTCGGTATGCTTACAATCACATATTCTAGCATGTATATTAGTAGTTAAGAGCTGGATCCGGTGGTTTGACCTTGAAGTTCCGGCGGTTAGACCTTGAAGATCCGGCGGTTTGACTTTGAAGGTCATGCCATTTGACCTTGAAAAAAGTCACGCACAATTTTTAGAGGCCGATTGGGTCAATTTCCGGCTTTGGTGTGGGAAAAGCTGGTTTGCATGGTTTTGCCTCTGCATCTACTAACCACACCCGGCGCACCCCCACGCACCCCTATGCACCCTCTTGACTTCCTGCATCCCTCGACGTACCACGCGCACCCTGGACGCAACCTCTGGACTTCCTGCATCCCCCAGGCACCCCCGTGTACTCTCCGGACAGGCTGTATCCCCCGCGCAACCCCCTGGACTGGCTGCATCCTCCGTTGACGAACTGATCAGCTTGGCGGGTGGTGGAGTAGGTAATGGGGTAAAAGGAGTTATCATTTTTATTTTTATTAAGAATACGCTGGAATAACGGTCACATGACTGTAGGAGAAGGAATGGAGACTGAAAAGTGTCTAGTTGGGCGTCGAAGGATCAAAAGAATGAAAATCAGCTGAGAACATTATTGAAACTGAGGCAGGAAGTGACGTTAAGGTTTTGATTGGTTAAAATAAGATTTTTTTTGATTGGCCCATGCAGAGCCGGAGGTCGACCAGGGAAGCGCGATGTGACCTTGAAACTAGATCAGTGGCGTATTTGGTCGATGGTTCCGGCTTTGCTTAGGTCAGCTCATTCCTTTTGGTATATTTTCTTTCTTTTTTTATTGAGAATATACATATACAGGATGCACATTTATTTTAATGATAAATAGGAAATCTACTACTACTTACAGGAAAGGACGCTGAAGATATTACACTTTATACAAGAAGAATACTTCTTTTGCTGCGAAATATGCCATATTGCTACAATTGTTTTTGTATGTTCTTTGAATGGAACATATGAGCTGATTGAATACAGGAAATATGTACACTGATGATGAGGCACCACTGTTTGTCCTCCGTTCCACACACACACACACACACACACACACACACACACACACACACACACACACACTGCTTTTTCACTCACTTTGAGCAACAAGAAGATTGATTTTAAAAGCATTTTGCAAGTGATTATGCGTTGGTGAAGTCGACGACGAAACGTTTCAATCCACCTCGAAGTTTCTCCTCGCCCTTGTAGATGATGCAGAAAGGGGTAGAATTTAGGTTTTCGATGAGTTCAGGTGTGGCTTTGCCGAAGGATGGTAGGAATACTTCTGAGTTGTCGTCTAGTTTAACAAGAGTTTTGGTTCCGTGAATAGTATCAATGGATCTGACGCCTACCACTAGGTACGGCACGTTTTGTTGTAGGGAGGAGACGTTGAGGATGTCACAGCTGTTGGATAGATCCTGAAGCTGGCGTAGGGCGTCCATAATCACGTTGTGCAGAAAATGCAGTTTTTAACGAACGGTGGAGGTCCGTCGATATGGTTTGTATGGGAAGGTAGGTTCCAGTGTTGCTCGCACCTTCTGAATGGAGCACACACTTGCTGTACGTCTATGAGAAGGTGCTCCCAAACGACGTCGACGTCGGTTGGAGGGTAACGCTGGAAAATAACGTTTGCGTTTTGTAGGAGCACTCGTTTTGTGGGTAGGAGCACTCGAAGTTGCATGCCGTTGTCGATGAACTTTAAGAAGACGGAGAAGCACCCGCAAGGTATGAGCTGTTTCTACGGGCGTATGTGCGGAGAAATTGTTGAATCTGGCGGTTGAGATGAGCGAGGTCTTCGTAGAATCACCGGTAGCAGCGCTGACACAGGTGAGTGAGACGACCACGGAGTTGGCAGCTGCACGTCGACGAATGCTTGCCACAGACTGAGTGTTGAACGTGGAGGAGAGCCTTTATATGTAGGGAAGTAGGGGGAAGGATGAAAAAGCACTAAGAAGTGGTGGGGGGAACCTCGTGGGAAAGTTCACAACAGGAGATCTTTCTCATCTTATTTTAAAAATATAATTTTAAAAGTGGTGATACATGGATTTTGGTTATTTTCTTCTTCAGTGACACATTTGAAATGAATGTGAGAGAAGTTGAGGTGAGGTTGAGAAGACGGTAGGCACACAGGAGTAAGAAAGGAGGTAGAGTTTGAGGAAAGGATGGGTTGGTCGGCGAAGGATAAATAATATTTAGGATCAGTGTCGAGCTCCGGTGATATTTTTGAAGTGACGAACTGAATGTTGATGATGGCGGCAATTGAGATGTTGAGTTGGGCGGTAACGATCCAAATCGATCGATGTTGGTGGAGATTAAATGAAAAGACAGGACGACGATGTGGTTCCCAAGGTCATCTACTTGTTCGAAGATGGAGAAATTGGCCATAAGGTTATGCCCTAAAAGAAAGAAAGGAGACGAATGAGAGTAAGAAAAAACGGGTGGTGGGAAAAAATAAAAAAGACAAGATGAAAATACTGATGAGCTTACCGATATCGAAGAAATCCGTGGTGGAAGTCATGGCAAGGGAGGGATTTCGCTGAAGTTGAGGATGTGCTTTTTGTATTTGTTGGTGTTTGGAATGTGCTGTATGCCTTTGTAGGTGATAAGGAAAGGAGCTGCGTTGAGTTGGGCTATGGAATCCTCATCAAGACCGCTGTAGGCAGAAGGTAGGAAGACCTCCCTGCCGTCTTTAAGCTTGAGAAAGTTGCCCAACCAAACTGAGTGTTTATAGCCCGGGCGCCGACGACGGTGTAAGGAATGTTTTGATGAAGGTCCGTAACGCCGATAATGTGAGTAGTCTGTCCTCTGTTGGAGAGATCCCGGAGCACACTGCGCAGCTTCTTTACTCTACGACGGCAGGAAAGTAAGTGAGAGAGGGGAAAGTGCAGAGGAGCGTTTTTACGTGGAATTAGAGGAGATGGATTTCCCCGGTAGAAAGAGAAGGTTTGAAAATTGTTCACTGAGAGAATGGTATAGATGGGAAGATTCAATTTCGTAACAGATATGAGGGGGTAAGGCTTAGATAGGAGAAAGCAAAGCAAAAAGGTGTCATGTTGATTGTTGTTTAAGCTTGTCAATTCCTGTTTGAGCGCGTTGATTCTTATCCATTCCTGTTGGTTAATGGAAAATCCAGCAGGTTTGAACTCGTTGGCGGGTTTTCCAAATAGACGCTTGAAGAGAAGGGAAAGGGAATCAGAGATGATATGCTTCGAAGACGGTAGCTTAGAGTTGAAATGGGCTTCAATTTTTGGACCAAGTTCTTGGACGAAAGGAATCCACTGCTCGGGAGAGAAGGTTACAGATGCGGGTTTGATACACCTAGAGATGGTGACGTCTGTAGAGAAGAAGATGCACTTAGAACGAGACTCGTTGAGGAAGTGGACGGGAGCCCTGCAATGAGGATAACAAAAAATAATAGGAAAATGGAAGACATGAGAAAGAGACAGAGAGAGAGCAAAAACGGAGATTACTTACATGATTGAAGGCTGGACGACGACTGAGCGACAAGCGCATGGACGTGTATTTAAGATGAGAGGGTTCTACATATTTGAGCAGAGGAGGAGGAGGAAGCGGAACTCCGTATGCGATGTTTCTTAGAAATGAGTTTATCGTTGAAATGATAATCGGAAATTTTGAATTTAGAAATGAAGAAGAAAGGATAAACATGGCAGCATCGGTATGCAAGGAATGCTGTTAAGTAATGGCCGCAGGTGGAGGAACGGTTTCCTTGCAAACGCCGCGTATTGTACTCGCAATTAGGACCGCTATACCCATTGAGAAAATGAAGGATGGAGGGAAGAAGAGGAGGTAAAGCGTAACTGTCTAAATATTCCCCATAACCATTTTTGGAAACGAAGATGCAGACCCAATGTTGTCCTGGTTTAGAGCTTGGATCAGTGTTGATCACCAAAGCGATGGGAGGTGGTGGCAGAAGCAATGGGTTAGGAATTGGATCGGAAGCAAAAACGCCAATGAAAGGTTTGAATTTGCGCAAGCAGGAGTGAATTTGATGGGTATTCATGTCACGAGAATGGATCGGTTGAAATCGATTTGAACGGATCTGTAAATTTTGGAGATGACGTGAAGGCAGACGGGTTCAGCTAAAGGATGAATAAATTCGAGATTTATACCTATATTACCGTGATGTAGACCGGAAATATAATTTCGATCGGCGGACATGTCAGCCGTGAGATCAAATGAGAAAATGGTGTATCCGTTAGGATATTCGGATCTAGATAAATTGATGCCCTTGTTATTGAAAACTTTAGCGAGGGCAATAAGGAGAGTTTGATAACCTTGGAGAAAGAAATTTTTATCAAAGTTGAGAACGACAGCGGGGGAGGGGACGGGACGGTTGTTGACAGTGAGTTGCAAAGAGGAGAGGTTGAAGTGTTGAAAGTTGAAATGATTCTTGGTGATATCTCCAGAGTGAGCCTTATCTGTCGTCATGGCCAAGGTGATGCGCCTGGGTACCTTTCCAACGAGAAATTTGGGAAGCGATACCAAAGTAATTCCCGAAGCTAAGCTGATAGCCTGATAGTCCACGTCCTTGAAGGGCATGATGACGTTTGCTTTAGCGAGCGCTCCCTGATGTGCCGCCTTTATGGATGGAGTGGGGCGAGCTCGCTTAAGATAAAGACGAGAACCAATAATTTTTGTGTATCCCTTAAACGAGGAAGTTGCGGCTATGAGATGAAATTGAGAAGGTGATGGAGTGAGAGTGATAGTGAGATCAACGTTATTGAGGAGAAGCAAATCCTGAGTAAAGAAACCGTGGGATAGGCATCCCATGAGTTGAAAGGTATTGCTTTGTTGCTGTATTCAAGA
The DNA here is from genome assembly GCA_030765055.1 of Mantis religiosa. Classification (NCBI taxonomy): domain Eukaryota; kingdom Metazoa; phylum Arthropoda; class Insecta; order Mantodea; family Mantidae; genus Mantis; species Mantis religiosa. The sequence goes on along the minus strand of CM060950.1, from coordinate 307,732,349 downwards.
CGATGTTTAAGACCCAAATTGTTGTCAAAATCGTCAAATATTCCAGCGGTGTCTTTGAACCATAGGGACATTTGCAAGCGGTTATTCATGACGTCAGGAGAGTAGTTGAGAAGAGTTTCAAGATAGGTTCTGTAAGGTTAACCTTGCTGAGACAAGGCAATATTGACGTTATTGAGAGAGACGTTAACCTGGCTAAAGAGAGCGTTGAGAGGATTGTTAACTAGTGTGACTTTTTCGTCGGCAGCAAAAACAGAATGGACGTCATGCAAAATTTGAAGAAAAACCTCTAGAACGACGTAAGATAGGTCAAGATAATCTTCAGCATTGGAAGAGTAGTGAAATGTTATGGGAGAATCCTTAGAGATGGCATTTTGCGGATTAATTTGAAGAATTTGTGATTCCTCGATGTTGGTTTGAACGGGGAGTTCTTTAAAGAAGTCTAATTCAGAGTTCATGAAAACCATGCCACTCATGATGAAAAGATGTTCTTACGTTAAACGCGTCTGGTATGAGACTGTTTCTTCTTGTCTTTGGATTTTATTTTTATTTTCTTGGGTTTTCGTTTCATCTTCTTCGTTTTTCGCTTTCGGCCCGACCCTATCATAGAATCGATTTTAGTTTTGGCTTTGCGCTTTAAATTGGATACTGCTTCTCTGATATGGGTTTGGAAGGCTTCTTTAGGAGTTGCAGAGGTTGTGGCAATGTTGGCAAGAACGTTGGAACCCATTTTTAGAACTTCTTCTCCGACCACTTTGGCAAAAGAGGGGAAAAGTGTTCTAAATACTCCTGCAAGAGCACTTTTGGATCGCTGCCCTTTTGGAAATGAGAGCCTATGTAAAGGTTGAAATTGCGATCTCCGTGGCCGGCCTGATTCAGATGGTAGCGAAGGAAAACGGAATCGTTGGAGTTCATGGTTTGGGGCTGAAAGATAGAACTAATGCAGAAGAAAATCCGTCGGCGAATGGAATAAGATTCCCAAAACCGTCCCTTAAATCAATGGAAATGACGTAAGAATCCTGGCGAAGTAAAGGAACTCAGTTTTAGGGAAAGAAGGACTGCTCCACCGACAGACGCTTACCCCCCAGGGACCTACATTGGTAGTTACGGGTTTGGCGCACCCGGGGTCCCGAGCCAACAGTCTCCCTCGTGTGGGCTCCTCTTCGTGGTTGAGGGAGACGGTCAACAGGCCCACCCACGTGTAGGCCGTGCATGGCGACCCGTGGAGAAGGTATTTAGATTCTTGTCTAGTTTAGAGTTTAGGATTTAGTGAACGAAATTTTTAGTAGGTTTTGATTGATGTTTTTATGTACGTGTATTTTTAATAGGTTTTGTTACACTTGTATAGTTTTTAAAAAGTTTTATATCTGGCTTTTGCCATGACTAGTTTTTAAAGGGCGCTGATGACCGCCGTAGTTGAGCTCCCTTATATATAACATCATCATCGACAGACGCTTAGAGACCTCTGGTTCGACTACGATGACGGTACTTTCTAGCACTTGGACGAACGAGCTTCCAACGAGCTGGGAGACGATATTGCAATAGATGAAGACTTCATAAGGAAAACCCATGTAGGGATCTAGCAAGTGGGTGGCCTTGGGAGAGCGCACCACATCCGTATGTGGTAAATATCCTAGCATTCTGTAAACCATCGGCGATGGAACCATGGAAGTCACCACGCGCCTGGGTTCTCCTTCTTCGTCATTCGCTTTCTTCTTTTTGGGCGCCTGGTCGCTGAGCTGAATGTCTGCAGGAGTAGATTCTGCATCCGTGCCAATAGAAAGAGAGGAGAAGGAAACCGGTATTAATTTATGAGGGGTAATGATTTCTTCGGGAAGGACGTTTGAGACGGATATTTGAGGCATTGTGGTTTCCTTACCAGTTTTTTCTTTTTCGACGGCTACCTCCTCCTTTTCGATGGCAGCTCGGTACACGTTCACCCTGTCGTCTTTGGCAAAAAAGAATTGTTGGACATTGATTTCGATTCGAATGCTCTTGTTGATGGCAGACAAAAGCTGCACGCTATCCTTTTCTATGACGTTTTGAAGCTTCGCGGTGAAAGGGGCATACGCGTGGTGCAACCCGTCTCCATAGTAGGTCTTGTGAGTGCCACTGAGTGTGTGGTTGGAGCTTAAATTATAAAACCGAAGGGGATATCTCAGTTTAGTAAGGGCCACCTCCCACTCACCATCCAGCACCAATCTTTCGAGCAAGTAATTGGAGAGGCGCGAGATGGTGTTGTCGGAAAAGAGATCCATGGACGCATTGCTGGTAAGCGTGATGGAGAAGGAGCTCTTGCGAATCATATTAGCGATATATCGGTAGCTTTTACCCACGAGTTGAATTTCTCAGGATAACCTTTCCATTTGACAAAAATCTCATTTCTGGCACCTCGACTACTGGATCAAAGAACCTTATCGACCTTGTAAGACAGGGGACGGCTTACGCGTTGAAGTTCTTGGGCGTAAAAGTATCCCTCGATAGGTTCTCCAGCCAAACCGCAAATTTTGTAAACGATGGGTGAACTTTGAATGACTCTGGAAACTTGAAACATTTCATCGGTCCAATTTTGTTCGTAGCCCTTGTTGAAGGCCATTTTCTCTTTGGAAATGCGAACGTAATCCCCCACCTTAAATCTTTGAGTGGACATAGGCAAAGATTGATAAAGGTTATGATATACCTGAAGAATGTTATCTTCCGAAACGTCTTGTGGAGCCATTTTAATGGAGCGATGGTATGAACTGTTGTATAACCGGACCAGCTTTTGGAAAACGTCCATACTTATACGTGTTTTTATAAGTGAAATATCTCCACATCTTGGTCTTTAGGGTTCTGCTGAATCTTTCCACTACGGCAGCTTTAACTTTATTGTTGGTGGTGAAATGTGAAACATTGTGCTTTCTGAGAAATTGCTGAAAGGTTCGGTTCTTAAATTCTGTTCCCCTATCCGTTCGCAATACTTTGGGAATTCTTCGGTTCTGGGTAAAAATGTGACTGAAAGCTTTTACCAGTTCCTCTCCCGTTTTAGTTACCAAGGGACGGTCCCAAGCATATTTAGAGAAAACGTCGATAACCGTTAAAATGTACTTATATGGAGCACTGTGCGCCTTGATAGAATCCAAGACTTTCAGATCGGCCTCCCAAAGGTCATCTATATTTGTGATGTCATCATGTTTAGTGGGATAACGCTTTCTGACTGGTTTATGAAGCGTGTAACTCTCTTTGGTTCGATGAAACCTTTCGATTCTAGATTTGGAAAGACCGGCAGCTTTGCGCAGTTTGTTGACCGTGCCCAAGCCCGCCTAGTGATCAATTTGGTTGTAGATCCGTTCTAGGGTAGCGTCTCCCATTCCAGGCCTGCTCGAGGTCGTAATCCGTAACGACTGGAAATGTCGGTCATGGTGGGAGCCTAATTTTTTTCTCTTTGGAGGTCCCCAATTCGATTTGTGTTAGCTGTTGTGGCTGTTCGGTCTTAAAAGGAAGCGCTTCTTCGCCATCGTCCTCGGGACCTCTCAATTTAGAAACCATATCGTAGTAATGAGCCAGTTTATATTTCACAATGTTCCATTTGTCTTCAGGCGCCATTTTGGCATCCATTATGTGGGGGATATCGTCAGAAAGATTAGAAATGGCCTTATCAATTACATGAAGACATATAGCGCTCTTCGGTTCGGATCGAACCATCACAGTATGCTTAGCATACTTCACGTTTTACGCAAATTTAGAAACTAAAGCACTTGCTATCGAACCCAGCACTGGTAGAAGAAAAGCCGTTAAAAATCCACCTTTTTGCACGTTCCTTTACAGCGGAACCTTCTTATCAACTAATCGTCTCCAGCCGTTTTGTGCCTTTTTAAACGGCTCTTACTAGAGGGATATATACGTACATTTCCGTTACAGACGTTGTGAATACATTCCGAAATAGCCTTGTTTCAGGTTTAGCGTGCTTCAGAAGCTTTTTTCTAACTTTAAGTTTCGCCTTGGTCAGAGCCATCAATTTTCACACCCGTTCGCAATGAGAGGAGAAGTGAACTTGCATATCTTAGCCTTCATAATGAACCAAAAAATTTTCTATCAAGGGTATTTATACCGAAACGAAGAAAGAAGGCGTTTTCTCGGGAAGAATGCCCGTTCGATATCGATATTTATCTGCAGTGTATTGAGAGCAGTCTAGAATCATATATCCGTGAGGCTTTTCCGTTGCTTTTTGGAAAGCCTCCAATAAAAACTTTGAATTTCGAGGTTCCATTTGCTGAAACAATCTTTCAATTTGGATCTTATCCCTGTTGTTCTTAAATACTACGATGTAATTGGCATTAAGGGAAATGGTGCGAAATTGTTTTCCTTTAGGGACTATATTCTGTAAACTGTAAATGATGCCAAGGTTACGGTGATGAGAATCTTTAGTGAAAAAATTGGACACTTCGGTACAGTCAGTCTCTAGCATTAAGTCATCCGCCACTATGAGGTATCCCGGCTTTATGGAATCTAGGGATTGTATTCCTGCATGTGTGTATACATTAAACGTGCAATGATCGAAAGTGTTTCCTAGGTCTGGAGGATCTTCGGGAGCGTGGCACCAAACGACTCTTCCTACGGGTTTGTCATACTTTTGCTCGGAATTGGCAATCAGGCGTTTCACAAAGGTGGGCTTACCCGATCGGGATGGTCCAGCAACTTGCATGGTACTCTGTAAGGTAAATTTTGGTATATAGTGGATGTCCTCTGACCTCACGGGCTCAAAATTTTTGTCCGAGTCTAAAATGACTTCTCCCTGGGAAGGATCCTCCACAACATGTTCCGGGTTGGCGCACTTAAATTTTTTGCCCGAGTCTAGAATAATTTCCTCGTTCCGGTTTAAAACATCTTCTTGCTCAGGAATGATACTGGCGAAGAATGTGTTTTTAGCTTTAGGAATTTTGAGAGCCGATGTTTTTGGAGGATTCTCGGGTTCCGCGGCAAGAAAATTCGGATGGCCTAACATTTCAGTTCTATAATCCCATTTGTGCGGAGGAAGGGCGTGACAATTCACCGGTTTCATTCTTTCGCCCGGAGCATGCTTCGGGGCATACTCTTTCGTTTTTGCCTTCCTTCTTCTATATGGGCTGGTTTTCACCGAAGTGACCCATTTTAACATTGGTGGATCATCGAGTGGCAGGGAACGCTTTTTCGGAAGGGCATGCCAATTGATTGGTTTCATGTATGGTTCAGGAATCAAAACATGCCCCGTTACGATTGGTTTTTTTGTGGATTTCCTTCTTCTCGAAGTTTCTGGAAAAGTGAACCTGGGATCTAATTGGCGTTTCATGTTTTCGAAGCTCATCCGAGCACTTTCATTCTCTTCCAATGCTCTAGAAGCTTTAATCACGTTGGGCTTAAACATGGCAGGACCATCTCTTCTTCCAACGGACGACATGCTTTCCGAATTTTGAGCTCGTTTGTACAACATGGGAACATTGTCTTCCTCTAATACTTGAGATATTTTGTTAAAGTCGAATTTCATTTTTAGGGCAAATGATGTCCACCTCCTCCCTTCTAGCAACAATGACTGCCCTTGTTCGGCTCGAACCCTTTTATACCCATATGGGTATGGGTCATAATTTACCTGAAGTATTCGCTTGTTGACACGCCCAATCGAACCGCAAGACGTATGCACCTTTGCCGTACTTCTCTAGGTGGTGGGAAGCGGGGCGACGTGGACGTAGCAGACTTGTTGACCCGCACGCGTACACCTGCACGCGCTCACTAGTTCACGTACATGTCGCGGCGCCCCGGCGGATTGATCTTGGGTCTGCACCTCACCCATCACCGTGGTCGGAAGGTAGGGCTGGACAAGCACTTCCCAAGGTTCTTCCATGCTCTTTTAGCAACCACGGTTATCCTTCTTCGGTTCTAACCCTTTTGTACCCATATGGGTATGAGTCATAATTGTCCTGCCTGTTCACTACCATGGGAAATGTTTTCGTATAGGGTTCGATAGTTACGGTCCATAGTTTTCATTGAGCAATTCACTTTCCGTGCAATCTGACAGATTTTGAGGGTTCGTTTAGAATTATATCTTCCATAACGTCGGCATTGAAGTTCTCAAATTTTCCGAATTTAAGGTTATTCCTTTAATTTTGCACACCACATGCTTTTTTCGTTCGTTTGGACACCACACTTCAAAACTGTAGCTTTTGGGTCCGCAAGAACAAAATTTCGTTATGTATGCCCCTGGTTAAAACTTTTCAAGTTCATCAGTCATGTCGCCCAAATATGCCCCCGTTGGAGGGATCCAATCTCCCGGTGTGTCAGTGGCGATAACTGAGTCGGTGTCAAAGTAACACACGCGCTCACCCAAACGATCCAAATAAGAATAGAAGACCAAACGGGCATGCGTTGTAGTGTAGGCTGCAATGACGACATTGGACGTGGGGTTGATCTTTCCGAAGATGTCGTTATACCTCCACGTCACGTACATCATATCGTCCGTTGCAGGCACATAGGATTGCACCTCCACCGTCGCATCGTTTAAGAGTTCCAGCAAGCGGGAGGATTCCTTGATCAACTCGCAAGTTGGGAGGTTATCTCTCTGTCCATATTTATCCAAAAGGAATTTAGCATCAATTTGGCTAGCTCTCGTTTTCCAGGATTGTGTTCAATTCTCTTGTCCAGTTGGATACCTTCTCTCTTTAAAATGTTTTCAATATATCTATGTTTTTCTGTTTCCGTGGTGCAGTCAGCGGGTCAGTCGGAGGCTTCGATTTTCAGTTTGAGGAACTGAACGACATACTTCTCAAAGAGACCTTGATGCCCAGTATTAGGATTATATCCAATCATTTCATACCCCCAAATTTCGTCTATGGGCACTATTCGGTACCTCTTCGTCAAGGCAACCTTTATTTCGTCAATCACCCACGTGCCAGATAAACACATATCTTCGTACGAGTGTTCACACTCAGTTTGACTTTCTTCCTCTGCACACGTGCGGCATAAAGGAAACATGAGCTTTCCCCTAATTCTTGAGGGTAGCAAAGGGTGATATAAGTTTTGAGGAGGTAGTACCGAACACTTTATCAAACCTCCTTCAATGTCATCCATATTTGGAAAATTATCCACGTAAATTTTGGGATGTACCACCGGATAGGGTTTCGTCTTATTCACATAAGGGTACAAGCTGCATACGTCGTAATAAAGTATTTTTTTCATTCTCTCCAGCTTCCCGACACACTTTGGTGCAGTTGGTGCGCCCTCCAAAGAACGCATCCCTGGGATGGAGAGGTTCGGGAAAAAACTTTGCCAAAATGGTTGACGTGAGCTGCCAAATCTTCATCCTCCCGAATCATGGCTCTAAATTCGCACTCCCACATCTCCGTCACCGTATACCCCGCATTTCTCATTTTGTTGGTCACCCTTTCGGTGCTCTCAAACCTAGAGGTATGGGTTTCATCGCACGTAGCATATATTTTAGAATGGCGATTAGGGAAACACTTTTGACACCCATGAAAGAAGCAACCATGGAAGAAATACACAGATCGATCGTCTCTGTAGCCATCTACCTTGTGTCCCAAAACTCTTATTTCTCTGCCCCTGTAGGCATATTGAATAATAATGCAGTTTTTCTGTTCCAACCACGCCAACCATATACAAGCCATTCGAGATTGAGTATCGCCCAAGCGATACCCTCCTTGCGGAATCATGGGAATTTTGTTAATGGCCATAAACCTTTTCCTGCACACATTCATGCAGGAAGTGGCTATGGTAACACATTCTCTGAAAGGGTGGATATCATTTTCGGCCATGAATTCCTTTCGAAATTTTGTTACCCCCAAAAATAACAGGCCAACATCCGACTTACAATATTTTATCATTTCTTCTTGCTGTCAAACACGTATCCATCGGTTACCATGTTTAAGTGCCACTCCTCGAAAGCTTTACATTCGGCTTCGAACATGTTTTCGGGCGAATAAAATTTTTGATCTGGAATTGGTCCTACATACCTTTGAGTTTCCCTAGAGTTAAACAGATATGGAAAGTAACCCTTGCACTCCTGAAGCTGAAAGGTTTTGGAGAACCGCGAAAGCGCCAAAGGTATAAAGTTTAGAGTACCGAGAAACGTTACGGTTAAGTATCTTATTCGGCATATTCTGTTTCCATTCATGATCAGTTCAGGTTCCCATTTCAAAGTGCTCGCCATATGTTTCAAAATAAATTGACGTAGGATCGTAAATTGTGGGCAAAAACGACTACATCCCATGATTTAAGCCTAGCTTGCGTAGCATGCTCTAAAATTTGCTTCACCGTGTCCTTATCGCACACCCACTCCTTCACGCCATATTGCGTACAATAGACAGTGCTTTCATTTTCGTTAATACACTTTGAACATACCTGATACAAGACACACAAATTGGGCTCATGCACCCGTACTTCTGGATTTGCTGCATACTCGGCATCCTGTATACATTCGAAGTCGATAAACATAAATATAAATCGTTTCTTGGATAAAGAGGCCTTATACGGTCGAATGTAGCATAGATGATTCCCCTCTACGTGTTTCTTACAGTTCCTACAATCGATCTATCCGCACTGGTGCTTCGTTTTTCTGTTTTTTGCCCTGTACAGTTTATCGCACTTTAAACATACGTTTTCAATATCACATACGGATAACTGCTTAAAATAAACGGCTACTTTCTTCAAATGGTTTTCGAAGCACTGCCGCCCATTAAACTGTCGGTTACAAACATCGCTTGGCACGTAGGTTTCAATATTGGGATGGTAGTAAAGGTGACATTTAGTACATTGTTTATCGCACTTGTGCCTTTCCTGTTGAACCTTACTTGGAACACTGCAGTATCTGAAGTACCAACGACATTTGAAAGCTTTGTGCAATTGAACAATGGCATTAAAATGACCTTCCTGGTACATGATATCAATACATTTATCGGTAAGCATATTTGGTTTGTACAAAACATTTTTCCGGTATGATCTCCGAACACTGTAATGCAATACCCGGGTAAGATGCCTTAGAAAGCTTTCACATCTTCCAAGGAACATATTTCATCTCCCTTCCCTATAGACCGGCATAAAGCTTTTGCTCTATCCAGCTGGATATACTCCCACCTCTTAAAACTGGGGTAAGCTTCATCGTGGTCTATCTTAGCTTTGCAAACTGTTATTGCTCTAGCCAAAGACATTCTGTCTACGTTTCGTGTTTCTATTATTCCTTTATTCGTTTTGCATTCATCACACATTTTAAAGCACGAACCCTGGACTTCCTTCGTCCACACACACACAGCCTATATTAAGAGGCCCCTTCATTAAAAAATCCTTGTTACTTTGCATAACTCGCTCAATAGAGCGCAAAATGACATCCGGGTCTACCTGGTCAAATTTTCGAACGCTCATGTTAAATGGTCTATCGGAATGTTGCCCATCCGTTATGGATATTCCCAACCACCCTGGCGATTTTTGTAGCAGGTTCTCGTTAACAAATTGTAAGAATTGCCGAAACATGCCATGAACCCAGTCCCACGGATCTACACCGTCAGGTATCAAACGCACCACTATATCGGTTTCCGAGTATCCAGAATACATTTTTTTCATCGTTCTTTGCCTATGTTCTATAATATCAAATTGCGGTTTCTATCTTACCTCATCATCTCCTACCTCACCCTCCTCTCTCCCCTCCTCCTCCTCCTCGGGTTTGTATTCCACATCACCCCCGAACTTTCTAGATGCATTCTTCACTTCCTCGGATTTGGGTAGCACAGCATCAGGAATAGGTATATCGTACTAATTCACGAAATATTTGGATAAGTCTTCCTCCTCCACCTCCTCCTCCTCGGGTTTGGATTCCACGTCACCATCGAAATTTCCAAATGCGTTCTCTTCTTCCTCCTCGGGTTTGGGTAGCACTTCATCAGGAATAGGTACATCGTACTCATTCACGAAATAATTGGATAAGTCTTCCTGCCCCATCTCTCCTAATTTCAAATACCATGCGCGCTGTCTCTCCCCACCTTTTATACTCGAAGTTACGTAACCAAGACACCCACGCGTGTTTGAGAACGTGAGAAATGCAAAGGCCAACGATGCAATCAGTGGAGGAATAAAGTTGCTTGATATAGTTTGCAATGGTTTGTTTCTAGAATAAGCAAGATCTTTTATAGTTAAATTCGCAATGTCATCCCCGTGCAGGAAGTTGTGTAAGCCGAAACACCCACGCGTGCCTGATAGCGTGAGAACTACAGAGTCAAATGATCCAATCAGCAGAGAAATAACGTTTCTTGACATATTTTGCAGCGGTTTAGGTTTGCAAAATCAGCAGGATCATCTACAGTTAAATCTGCAACGTCATCCCCGTGCAGGCAGTTGTGTAAGCCGAAACACCCACGTGTTGCTGATAGCGTGAGAACTGCAGAGTCAAATGATCCAATCAGCAGAGGAATAAAGTTTCTTTATATAGTTTACAATGGTTTATGTTTACAGAATAAGCAAGTTCTGCTATCGTCAGATCTGCTACATCAGGTGACAGGAAGTTGAGTAAGCAAAATCACCTGCACGTGCCGCGGAGTGTCAGAAATGTGAGGTGGGACATTCTTGTGAGAGTGCTAATTAGGAGAACAAGGAGCGTCATTCAAGGTCTTAGATGAGAAATTCGTGTAAATGTTCGAATTAGAAGATGCGAAATTCATGTGAATTTGTTCATTAGAACACTGAGTTGAAAAATTCATGTGACAGTAATTTATATAACTTTTCCCTCCAGTTAACCCTTCCGAGATATTCCTTGCTATTTGTCTAAATTTTCCAATCCTTCCCTTAAAGGGAAAATCAATACAAAAGACGGGCTATAGCGATACAAACAGACAAGGAGAGAAAGTAGCAAACTGCACGCTCAGATATCCACGCACCTGCAGCAGGACAATTTTGCAATTTTGCATCTTTTTTCTGTAACCCGTAAGTGTTACTGCTTTAAATGGCACACCCACAAGCAGTTTGCTTTTCTCTACAGCAGCGGACGTGCGAGGTAAAAGCCAAGACCAAAAACATTGCAGAAATGTATCCAAATGCAATATATGAAACTGACTACTTTTCACTCCCACATCACTTACGCACCACGTACTTTAAACATATTATTGCTCTAATTAATGTTAATGAAGCTAAATGTTATTGTATATTTCAGCTGAATGACATAAGCCGAAACAGCAAACTACACGCTCACATATCCGTGGCACCTGGAGTAGGACATTTTTGCAATTTTGCTTTTTTTTCCTGTAACCCGGAAGTCTGACTCTTTTTAACAGGATGGAATGCACACACCAGCAATTTGCTTTCCTCTACAATACCGGACGTTCCAGTTAAAAGCCAAGACCACAGACATTGCAGAAATCTATCCAATTTCAATATAGGTAACTGCCTACTTTTCACTCTCATATTACTTCCTGGTCACTTTCTGCTAATTAGCATTTTAGTTCCCCGTATTTCTTTGTTCCAGCTTTTTTCCATCCAATCACAAACGCTTTTATTTCCGCAAATCACAAATCTGCCTTTAACCCTCTCGACCAATCAAAGACATTCTTATTTTAACCAATCAAAGCTTACACGTCACTTCCTGCCTTAGTTTCAATAATGTTCTCACCTGATTTTCTTCCTTTTCATCCTTGAACGCCCACCTAGATACTTGCCAGTCTCCATCCCCTCTCCTAAAGTCATGTGACTTTTATTACGGTGTATTCTTAATAAAAATAAAAAAGATAACCCCTTTTACCCAATTACTTACGCATATAAAAGTCCACCACCTGCCAAGCTGATCAGTTCGTCAACGTAGGATGCAGCCAGTGCAGGGGTTTGCGCGAGGGTGCGTGGTTGCGCGGGGTGGATAAGGGGTGCACAGGGGATGCAGGAAGTCAAGAGGGTGCGTCGGGGATTGCACGGGGTTGGTTTGCAGATGCAGCTAGTCCAGGGGGTTGCGCGGGGGATAGAGCCTGTCCGGAGGGTGCACGGGTGTGCCTGGGGGATGCAGGAAGTCCAGAGGGTGTGCCCAGGGTGCACGTGGTGCGTCGAGGGATGCAGGAAGTCAAGAGGGTGCATAGGGGTGCGCGGGGATGCGACGGGGGTGGTTAGCAGATGCAGAGGCAAAACCATGGAAAACAGCATTTCCCACACCAAAACCGTAAATTGACCCAATCCGCCTCTAAAAATAGTACGTGACTTTATTCAAGGTCAAATGGCATGGCCTTCAAGGTCAAACCACCAGAACTTCAAGGTCAAACCACCGGATCCAGCTCTCAACTACTTACATTTAAATACCCTTTTCTTTCAATATAACAATAATGGGGCACTTTAGGCATTAATTTATATAAATTATTTACATGTCTATTTGCACTAACATTACCATTTATCGTGTGCTTAATGGGATGCATATTTCGCCAATTTATTTATGTTCTTACCAGTAACACTTTCACTTATTGCGACATAGGAGAAAATTCTTCATGATATTTACCCGTGACACACTCCCTCGTCAATATTAATCTCTGTTTCTTACACTTTTAGCTCTTTAACGGGTTTCAATAAAACAATGTTGTACCTTCCGATTCTTTTACTAGCTTTTATACATTTTCAATCGCACGACCTTCTCTCGAACAACACACAATTATTTACCAACACATTGCAGCATTTACTTCTGTTCACTTGTTTAACATTTTGTGCGCCATTCGCTTTCCTCTTTATCTTTCCTAAAAGCTAGTGTCATTAGCTCGGTTTACCTGTCTGTTACCTTCATCTGCGCGTGTGGTATGTTGTCCTTCCTATCCTATTGTTAAACTATAATGCATACTATATATGTGCTATAGTACATATTATTAAGTAATACATATTATTAAGTTACGTATTCCTTGGGCACACATTTATTTATATTACAATTACTTATATGTCTGTCTTTTAAACAACAATTATCTTACGCTGCAAACCATACTATTTCGCCCTCTTTGTTTATTTTCATATATTCCAAAAGTAAAGCAACATCAACTTCTATCTCTCTCTTCTCCTTTCTCTGCGTTAACTTGTTGTGGGTCGCTTCTACCTGCTCGAAAGGTTCATTTATTTCTGGGCTAGCATTATCCAAACCTACGTATTTCATTTCATACTTTCTTTTAATTATCATTTAAACGTACTCATTTCTATGATGGCTTTCTCTTTTCATTATTTTCGGAGACATAGGGCGGCCTAATGGGAGTTATGCAGGGGGGTTTGGCCGGATTGTAAGGAGCTCGCATCCTACTGTTTCGGCCTCTCCTCCCCGCGAGTACTTTCGTTTCTTGACTGACATATCCATCGAGGTGAATTTTGGCCTATAGCTGCATTACCACGCCAGTTATTTTGTGGTGTTCCAGTTCTATGCGGTCTCCTCTTTTCCTAAACATGCCTGTTTCTCCGGGATCGATAATGACTTCCTCTAGCATTTTCAAATTCCATATAGTGGTCGTAGGCATTTAACCTGTTTTGATAACGTCTCTCACGATTTAACTCCGATGATTCATTTCGTCTGTAATTTAATCTGTTATTTACACGCGGGACGTTTTCTCGGTACCTTTCATTTGTTCGGTACGGGTCAGGTCTACGTTGAGCACTAGGGCTTGCCCTTTCCCCGTCTGAAAATGGGGTACTCTGGTTCCATACGTAATCGTTGACAGATTCATACGGTTGGCTTTGAAATACCGTGAGAAGTTCCAGAACTACTGCCATCGTCCGCAGCTTAGCAACGATAAGGTGGTTCTTTATTTCGCTTGAGAAATGGCATGTCATCAAAGATAAAAATTCATCTCCATTTATGGGCGGTTCCAAAAGTTGACTTTGTTGCGTAAGTTTTAGGAAATACTTTACCATTCCTTCGCCTGATCTCGGTTGATAACGGCCATTGTTTATTTTTATCCTCACGTGATATTGGGTTGACACATTCCAGTATTTATTAAGAAATGCTTGCCGAAATTGTTAGTATGTTGCATGATCTCCAAGAGTTAATCTGTACCAGCTAAGAGATCGACCTTTTAAGCTCCTTTTACTATTATCATGCGGTAAACTTCTGGAATTCCCTTCATCAAAAATAAGATTCTAAGTCTAGGATGTACCTTTTGGCATTGTCGATGGAGTCGTCAAAGTTCGGTACCGGGATCTCATTTAATAATTATGTTGGTATTGTCATCTGTGTATGCATGCAATCTTGACTTAAGCTACCACTAACACCATTATTGTTATTTGGAAAGGTTGGCGGAATAGCACCAAACAGAGGTCGATCTGCCATTGCACTACCGTTAGAAACTTCTGCGGAGATAGTAGACATTGCGCTTTGGTTACTTATTTAATTTTCAATGCGCTTACTACCTCTCGCATTTCTGTCATATCCCTAGAAGTTTCCTGTTGATTGCCGACAAGCTGCGTGAGATATGTTTCAATACTTCTGTTTCTTTTGCTTGACTTTTATTGTGATTTTCAACTACCCTCTTAATCGCGACAAACTCAGAATTTACACTATTTTGTATTTCTTTCTGCTTTAATTCAATCCTCATGCAATTATTTCGGACATCATCATATATTCTATCATGAACACCCTCATTGTTACAATTTATATTTTTCATCTGCTTATTTACTTCTTCTATTTCAATATGTGCCTCTTGTACTTCTGCGTTAACTACTAAAAATTCCTCCCTCATATAGTTCTGCCCTGACCTAATTTCGTTTAACACTTCATTTTGCTTTTCTATTTGACCTCTAATCTCACTCATATTCTTATTTTCTAATTCGTTTTGCTGTTCTACGAGCTTTACTAGTTTCTCTCCTTGATTATCGAATCTCTGCTTTATTTCCTCTTTCTGTGTTTACAATTTTGACAAAATCTTCTGTAAAAGACTTACTATGTTACTGTCCTTATGTAGCTCATTTTCTGTTTGTCTATTTTAATTTTCAATTACTTCGACCCCTAATATTCTTACATCTATTTCTGCATTTTGTAAGTGCTGCTCCATTTTACTTTTAGCTATACACTGATTTATTACTTTTTGATTTCTCAATATCATCTACTCTTGATACAATTAAGACTTTTTTAAACTTTAAATGAACTGTTATATTTTCCTTTTCCTTTTCTTCTGCTAAAATGTTCGTATTTGTATCCCTTACTTTTACCACCTTGGACGGGCAGTTGCGTAAATGGTGTCCTGGTGCTGTCCTACTGCTGTCTCGAGCTGTTTGCTGGATTCCGGTCCGGTGTCTTCCTGAGCGACAAGGTCCCCGAATGGTTCTGGTGCTTGTGCGGACGGTTTCCCTCCAACGTACGGTAATACTTTGCGATGCTGTGGCAGTCAGTGAAAATTCCAGGTTGCTCAGATGCGTAGTGGAACTCAGATGTTCTTGTAGTCGGTTGAAATTCGGACTCCAAAGTTGGGCGCCAATTTGAGAGGGTCTCGTGGTTGGAAGGAATATACTCGCGGAGTTAGTTTTACGGACTTTATTATGATGGGTTCTGGGTTCGTAGCTAGATCAGAGCATGGCTCTTTTATCTCAGGAGTGGTACACACCAGACTGTTTCGTTTGTTCGTTTCCTTTATTCAATACTGCTTCCTCTTCTTGTTTGGGGTTTCACACTCACGTATTGCTTACAAACATCGTTAAGTTTGACCTCACCATCCTAACACCACTGCCACCAACGATGTCCAGAACAGTGCCTCAGGTAGAGCATTAACTTGTCTCCTGGTTTTCCAAATGGCACTACCCCTTCCCTCTTGGGGGTAATGACCAACCCTTCCTTACCTATCTTTGTTCGCCTAGCGATACTTCTTCCTGTCTGCCCCCAAATTACAAGTGTACTGTTTCAGACTGGACTATCTGTAACATTGCAGTACCCTTTACGCAACCGATACAAAATCATTTTCTTCCGATGAGATGAACCACAGTTAATCGGATGTTCCTTTACTGTTCGGAGCTTGTTTCCACGGAGAGCGGACCACTCATCCCACCAGCACGATCGCACCGCACTCCCCACAACAAATCTTAAGTTCCTATTTTGTAAGCCAGAAAGGGCCGTCATCTCTCCTCTAGCTACCGCCCTATTTCCTTTATTATTTGCGTGTGCAAGCTGATAGATCACATGATTAACGGACGGCTGGTTTGGTGGCTGGTAAGACACAACCTTCTGACCAATATCCAATGCGGTTTTTCGACGACGCCATTCAACAGTGTATCTTATGTCGATATCAAAACAGATAATGAACGGATTCCTGAAGAGCTCTCAAACCGTTGGCCTGCTTTTTGACCTTGAGAAGGCATATGATACGCGTTGGGGGGCAGGGTTGCACCGCACTCTGCATACATGGAATGTGTGTGGACGCCTACCACCTTATCTTCGGCAGTTCATGAAAGACCGCTTTTTTCGAGTAAAAGACGGCTCGGTTTTTTCCAGTCTCTTTTTCTTTTCTTTTTGCTTGTTCCATTTATATCCCGCCTTTAACTACTATGGTCATATCGGCGGCCGTTCTCCTTTGGAACATGCCGAAGGTGTTAACGCGTTATCTTTAGGTTTTTAATCATTACATCACGCACACATTCACACTCTCATCCATACTTCCAGACTCTGTGGAAGATGGGGAATTATCTTGGACGGAGAAAAATCCCCACCCCCACCGCCGGGAATCGAACCCGGGACCCTTAGCACGGTAGGCAGGTGCTCTACCAACTGAGCTATGGTGCCAGCCCAGTCTCTTTTGTTCAAGAGAACAGAGTACCTTAGGGTTCGGGACTAAGTGTTGCACTTTCTGCTATTCAATTAATTCGATCTCAAACTGTGGTCTCCTCCAGGGGTTTGTCCTGCTAATTCGTATACGATTTTGCGGTCTACTATGCATCTCAGCACACTCCGTATCTAGAGCGCCATCTACAGCAATGCTTAAGCAATCTTCATGAGTGGCACTTAAACGTTTTCGCTTCTCAGCTGAGAAAACAATTAGCGTTGACTCCTTGCGCCGTGGATTGGATTACCACCTTCACTCCGATTGGGTCTAGATGTAATCCCTTTTGCAGAAGAGACGAGTTTCCTTGGTTTGTTATTGGATAGAAAACTTAGCTGGTCCTCGAAAGCACGACGTGACCGTTCTCTAAAGATCTTGTGGATGCTAACTAGCAAGTCGTAGGGAAAGGATCACACAGTGTTGCTGAGACCCTATCTCGCACTATTCCGATTCAACTTAGACTATGGTTGTATCATTTTTCCCCAGCACCTCCATCTGTGCTGAAAATATTAGACGAAGTCCATAATTGTGACATACGTACAGCTATTATGGCTTTTCCAACTATTCCTGTTATGAGCCTCTACGCCGAATCTGCAGAACTTCCTCTGCAGTACCGGCGTGATATTTTATTAGCGAATTACGGCTGTGGACTTAATATCATGCCTATGGATTCAACGTTTGTGCCTTTCTTCAAGACTTTAATGGACGCGCATTACAGGAAAATCTCTCTTAGTCCGGTTTTCGTTTCCGGGAGTATTTTAGGATCAAATGAGCCCAGGATTCATAGTGGTTAGATTTACACGACATTCGTCTTTCAGGATAAGGGAAACCTCCTTATCCTGAAAACATCTTATCCAGGTAACTTACCCTGACCGAGATTCAAACTTGGGACCTCTTGAACGTGAGGCAGACACGCTACCAAGGCGAGCGGGAATAAATACGGTCTTCGCACCCTGATACAACTTAAAAAAAATTGCGGACTGTAGATGTGGGTGTCGTAGACTGCCGGTTTGTCATTATTCCAAAATCAACGTAGGGTGCTCCACGCAACCAAGGATGATATGGTCTTTCGCCCTTAGGAGACATTCTAGGTAGTTCAGTAACATGTTTTCTTAGAAGCTTGCGGAAACGAAAACCTGCCGGCTTTGGATAAGAGAGGTGTTCGTATAACGTATGTCTGTTAAGGAGTTGAAAAAGGAGCAAACGTTGGATACGATGGCATAATGTGTCCACAGCCATAACGTCCTAACAAAACGTCACACCGGTATTGTACAGAAGGTTCTGCAGCTTCGACGTCGGGGCTCACAACTTGGCTAATTGGAGAAGTTCCAATAGCTACACGGAGGCCAGGTTACGGAATGTAGTTTGTTAAATACAGATAGACGAGCTGAAGAAAAAAGATGCAACAATAATCCAGCTTGCATTCGGATCAGTGTGCGATACAAACGAAGCAGAACTGTGCGATCCGCTCCCCACGATTTGCCACTTACTACACGCAAGATGTTTAGAGAACGCACACATGGGGCTCTCAACTGTGTTATATGGGAGGACCAGCTAAGCTTTCCATTAAAAATCAGTTCAAGGGATGTCTTATCTGTAACGGTAATAAATGTGAACCCAATCCGAGTAATAGTGGTAAACGGCTCCGACGGCGCCAGAAGTTAATTCAGATTGTATTCTCAGTTCAGAAACGAAGATTATTTTTAAAATTCCAATCCTGAAGGTCGTCTGAATATTGCTGTAGTCGGTGCTCTAAAAATGGTGTATGCTGAGAAATACAGTAAACAAGGTCGTCGACGAAACTCCTGGAGGAACACATTTCGAGATGAAATTGATAACAATAGCAAACAATAGTAACACTTGGTATCAATGCTTGAGGAATTTCGTACTTCGTGGACAAAAAGAAACAGAGCCGGCCCTTACTCGGAAAACGCATTCATTCAACTCCCGAAGAAACACTGGTAGGTATCCACCTATATTCCAGGTGTGCAAGCATATTTCTCAAATAACAATCCCTTACTAAAATTTTCGTTTCCTGCGAGTATAATATGGCGAGTAAAAGGAAGAAAGTGGTTGTATCCATGGAAGACAAGTTCACGCACTTAGACAAGAAGGCTGGAGAAGGAGAAAACTGTTCAAAAAGTGGCTTCAGATTATATTATTGGGCATCTTACAGTGGGGGACTGGAAAAAAGGAGAATTGAAAAGTGGTGTGCTAACAGAGCTAAAAGTAATGCACAGGAAAGCAATGAAACAATGTGAATATAAAAAATTTAGCGAAGCATTCTTTCTTTGGTTCACTCAAAAACGAGAAAAGGGTCTACCATTAACAGGCCTCATCCTGCAAGAGAAGGCACTCTGGAAAGCGTTCAATGAAAGGATTCTAATTTTACTGCCAGCGTTGGGTGGTTTAATCGCTGGAAGAAACGGCACGTTATTAGGCAGCTTAATATCTGTGGTGAAAATCTGTCCGCTAAACCTGAAGACGTTTTGAAATTTAAAAATGAATTCCAATAATTAATTCTTCCCGAAGGATTAACTGCTGATCAGATTTTTAACTGTGATAAAACTGGACTAAATTTCAAGATGCTGCCATCTAAAACTCTTGCAGCCCGAGCAGAGTCATCTGCCCCTGGCTACTAGTGTAATAAGGAAAGGGTTACTATTCTTGCCTGCAGTAATGTTAGTGGAAACTTCAAAGCTAAATTCCTAATGATTGGTAAATCTAAAAGGCCTGGAGCATTTAAACACATTTCTGTTAATACTCTACCAGTGCATTACACTAGCCTGAATTCTGCCTGAATGCCTGCTGCCATCTTTAAAAACTGGTTCTTTACAGTTTGTACTGTCTATAGAGAAGTTTCTAGCTTCCAACAACATCCAAAAAAAAACCTCTCCTTCTACTAGAAAATGCTCCATCACAGCTAAATGTAGAACTTGGAAGTGACGGTATCTAGGTCTGGTTTATCCCACCTAACGTGACGTAATTGTGCCAGCCAATGGACCAAGGTGTGCTGGAAACAATGCAAAAGAAAATATCGGCGACAACTCCTTTTGTCACTGATAGAGGAAATGACCAATGGCAATGACAGGATTTTTTTTGTAATTTACGTCCTCCAACGTTAAGTCATATCGGACGATGAATGGAATAGGTGAAAATTCGAACTCGGGACCTCTTGAACGTGAGGCAGACACTCTACCACCACGCTACCGCAACGGGCAAGGACAGGATGCAAAAGTTAAGATCCATCAATATGAAAGACGTTGCATACTGGGTGGCTCAGGCTTGTGGAGAAATTGAAACATTAGCAGTCTTGTGTTAGGTGATGATGAAAATTAAATCAAAGATAGTACAAGAGGACACGGGTGACTGTTCCCTTACTGAACCACACTCTTGGCTATAAGGACGCTACGACCCAAGATGCCAGTAGCTGGTGTGCAGAAGTTCAACTTGGAAGACGTAAATTTAAAAAAAAAAAAGTTCAACAGTTTGAACTCACTGGCTCTGATATTGCTGATTTCGTGAATGGCAATGACAATTAGGATTAAGCAGAACGGGAAACTGAAGAACAAAACGAGAAGATGAGTCACGGTGAAGAATTAAGTGCTTCAGAGATTGCATTAAGATACGTGTAACAACAGCCGGATGCAAGTGCAACTGAGGTATTGATGTTTCGTCGATGGCGAAATCTCGCAGCAAGGAAACGTCATTCAGCAGGCAAGCAGAATTAATTGAAAAGTTACTTTTCTCAAGACATTTGGAGTTCCTTTTTGTTCAAAATTGCATGTAGAATTGGTTCGATTATTCAGTAAATACTGCAAAAACCAAGAATTGTTTTAATAATAGGGTATACCTAACATAGTTTACTCCATTTTCTAACTTATTTTGTATTTTCCGACATTTTCGATTATCCGACCTTGTCCAGGGCCAGTTTAGGTCCGATAATCGAGACTCTACTGTATTGTGAGCGTTTCGTCTGTGGCCCGCATTCAGGAGGCCCGGATTCGATTCCCGTGGCCGACCTACCTGACCCATGGTTTTCTCGGGGGATTTCCCAGGTCGCTAGGCGAATGCTGGGTAGGTTAATTACATCCCCCGAATTTCCTATCCCTCCATTTCATCTCCATTATCATTTCACATCTCTCATCTGGTGGTCTCTTTCAGGGTAGAAGTGTCGGCGGGAGTCTCGATGGTGTGTGGCAGGATAATATGCTCAGAGGAACACTACTTCCTCCTCCGGTAGGTCGGTGGCCGGTCTCCACTCCTCTGCTGGGACCATTTCGGGACCGTCAGCCATGGACATTTGGGGCTCGGCTGCTGGGCCCGTTGCCATCCCGCAGTAAGGGAGCGTGATCGTTGTCCTGACCGGGCGGGAGCGTGATCGTTGTCCTGACCGGTGAAGCCTCTATCCAGGTAAACCGTAGGGACCCTGCCCTCTGTGCTGTCGTGGCTCCTTGGGTTGGCCGCTGTCTCCGCCTCATCCTTCCTCCCAGGGGTGCCCCACTTGGGGGCATAGGAACAATGGGCCCAACATGGTGACCTTTTTTTTGTAATTTACGTCCTCCTACGTTAAATCATATCGGACGATGAATGGAATGGGTGAAATGATGCTCATATGATCCCAGGACCCATAGAGTTTAAAGTTACCCAACATTCGTCTTCCAGGATAAGGGAAAACCCCGGAAAAACCTTATCCACGTAACTCATCCTGACCGAGATTCGAACTCGGGACCTCTTGAACGTGAGGCAGACACGCTGCCACCATGCTACCGAGGCGGGCTATGGTGGCCTACGTACCGAATTGCCTCCGTAATGAAATCCTAATCCTACCTTGTAAACTAAGGTTAAGTTTGCCAAGGTGAAAAGTTAAAAGCCAAATCACAAATAAAACAAATGTCACCTTTAAGTTCCGGAACTACAATCCCTTTACTTATTATGAGGCCCATGTGTAGCTACGCAGACCAACTTCTCCCACTGAAGTCCAAACATTAAAATAATCATCACTGCTTCAAAAACACCTTCACCGCACATATGATCTTGCATTTTATTAACATCCTACTACTTCTCGATCACAGAATTCCGCATCTACATCTCGAACAAACACAGCAAGTTGTGCCGTATCTTTAATGTGAGTGGTTTCGTCTACGGCAGCGGAAAAAATGAATGAATTTCTTTAATTTGTATATTAATAGTTCCTCCGAGTTTTTTGCCCAGGTCAACAGTTATCTTAGTAATAGTACCTCGTGACAGTGATAACCTCAAAAAGCTTCTATTAATGATGGAATAAGCTCTTCTACTGCGATACGCATGTTTTCCATCAGAAAATGGTTTCGAAGTTTTAGTAACATACAGTGTGAGATTTTGTAACTAGCACGCAAAGTACGTGTTGCACTTTGTGTTTGAGGTATAGCTGAGCCACTATTACCTACATGTATTTCTCATGGTTCAGCATGAGCCATCTTGAATGGATACTTAGGGAGTAAATTGAAATGTATTCAATATTAGTAGGACATATCAAACACTGATTACGATTGTGAAGAACAAAAGGACTTGTTTTACCAGTTCCGATTAAATATTCGTCGTTGGTCATGTTGCACATACAAGCTACCATTAAAATGACAAGACTCCATGCGACTGCAACCGGCTTAGTTGTTTCTGTCTGCCTGGGCCTAGAGAGTAGTGGGACGAGATGGAAGGTAAATTCACATTTATAGTGCCCTCCTTCACAACCCTAATGAATCGCGTATGTGAACCTACAAAGAACCCCGGCTATGAATGTTTTAAGATCTGGGGTTCTTCCGGGATATTTAGTCTCCAGCGTCAGGCAGCTCCAAAAACTGTTGATCATCGCCGTTGAAGCATCTTTCTTTGATCTGACATTGAGAAGCTCAACAAAGTCTTTCTCATTTTGTAGTCCTATCTTATTCCAATAATGGAAGTGCATGCTGGGAATTACAAGATCCTCCTGGAACTTCGGATCAGTGCAACGTCCTGCTGACGGAATTACGTATAGTTGACTTGTTTACGAGATTATCCAATCCACAAATATCCTTTTAATAATATTATCAGTCAACCATTTCTTTTTGTAACTTTATATTTTCTCAATTACCTTGACATGGTATATTTTCCGAAAATTTGTCTTAAAACTGGCTTTAAGGGTTTTGGCAAAAATGAAGTATGCTTAAGATATTTTTATGACAAATTAAATGTTTATCTTGAAATTTCTGCGAAGCCCTCTTCATTCTGGATAGACAGCTTCTTTAAGAAGAGAAATAAAGTCGGTGGTCATATGTCATAGACTTACACATGAAAGAACCTCAAGACCGATAGAGGTATCAGAGCAGAACTAAGCGGTCTTTCATTCCCAATATAGAATGTGACGCTGAGAACCACAGCAGTTGAAACGCATGCAAGCGTACATTAGGCTTTTCGTAACCGGTAAACCTAAGAGATAAACAAAAATCCTACTACACAAAACTGCATAAAATAATAAATCCACAACATAGCCCGAGCACGCCAACCCGATTACCAGCCTCACGCCCACATACGCAAGATATGGGGGGTGATCATCCAACCGATAGGGGTAGACGTGGCAGCTGTTCAAATTCCTCACCAAGTTTAGTGTGCACCGATACTTATATTCCACACGCCGCTAAGGAAGGGATGAACCCAAGATTTTCCGTGACAGGGAACCGGAGTATAACACTTCAGCGAATTCCGCCACAGCGTAGGACACAAAACTGCAACTCTCACCAAAACAGTACAACAAATAAAAAATTTTACGGGGTTAAACATTTGCGAAATGTTCGTTACTTGTAACTTTTGAAAACTCCAACATCTTTTCTCAAATACATTTGATTATTTCTTGGGCAGGCAAAGAGAATGGAATGTCACACTGCAACCAGCTCTTAAACGATTTGACTATTAAAGAATACGGCATTCCCGTAATATAAGGAAATTTCTGTAAATGCTTGTCTCTGGTAACATGTCGACGAAGGAGTGGACTTGTTTAGAGTGGTCGCCGGTGTAGCTTTTTCTTATATAATATACATCTATGTATATATACTTTTATTTTCCTTAATTTAGTTTTTTTATTGTTTCCGTTTCTTTTCCATGTTTTTACACATATACAATATACACAAACAACCATGGCCAAGGCGGAACTCGAAGCCGCGATCCCTGACGCGGTGAAAGCTAGAGATATACAAACTAACGACCACGGCTACGAGGGCCAACAGCTTGGAAGTTGAGACGTCAGAGAAGGCGGAAACTAGTGCAGTAGTGTCACCATTAAAACATCAGCACAGTGCATATATCAATACCCATTATTTTTTCTTCCGAAATTGATATCCCATGCTTTTAAATATTCCAAGGAACGTGTCCTACCTCCAAAAGATATTTTTTTTAAAACAGCTTTCACATGTTGACGTTATGTAGGAATTTTGTAAAACTCGAGGACAGTTCTGCGCAACACATTTTTCAAAATCAGTTCACACCTTACTGAATGTGGGCGATGTTTACCAGCTATTGAAAGTTTTCTCCCATATGCTTCAACTGTCGAACCTCTTTCACTATATCATGCAGTTTATTCACTTTCGCCCACTGCCACTGCTATCCTTTCTGAAGATCATGTAACGGAATGATTAGACGTTTACGTTTCTGTTCTTTGCAAACTGCAACATACTGAATTAGTTTTCTACCTTGTGAGTGTATTACTTTGCATAGTGGTATTTGCATTCTGACTTGACTCGAGTCCGTCTACTGTTAAAGAGGCCCAGCTACTGCTTTTCAGTACTACCAGACGCACAAAGAATGTAGTAAAGAATGATAGCGTAACACAGCTTATCTGTGTTTAAGCAAGATGCCACAGTTGGCTGTCTGCATTTCTTCTTCAGAGAGGTTGAGCATAGAAGAATAAGAGTTTGTAAGAATTGTCTGAACAAAACTAGAATGTCATGCAAGTGCAACACTTCCGATTTTTTGTAGCAATATCCCCTCTTTTCTATTAAGTTAAAATATAGTAATTTAAAATAGATTAATTTAACATTAGTTATATTTTACACGACCGCACTAAACGTGAGGTATTAATCTACCCAGTTTAAAAATGTACAACCACTGAATTTAAAATCTGTTTACCTTCTTATTCATGAATTGTTGAAATATCTTTCTCAGCGTACTTCAATCCAATTGCAAACAAGGCGGAGCCTACTTCACTCACCACCTGTTCAGACGCTACATGTGCGCACACAAGTTATCCAGCACTAACTTAATGACAGTAAATCGATAGTACCGCCAAACAACGCTCAATCATTCGACTCTCGCCATTTTTAAACGGTTTGCCTTCGTTGTGTGTTTTTATTACGGCTGATACACCAGTCTGTTCCACAAGGAAACGCTTTACTGCTTATGATGCTCAGAGCGTGAGGTAGGCGTAATGTACAGGAAATAGTAAATATCAGATTATCAGAAGCCACTCTGCACTATAACCAATAACATCTTAATCAGTATACACATCCCAGAGATAATCTGTTTTAGGTAGGTTTATATATTGCCCTTTAAAAACATACGTCAGGCTGCATTTTATAGATTAATAGAACCCGTGGTTAATAGTGTCAGCATATATTTTCGCCTGTCTTCTGTCTGACCTATATCAATTTTTACTTTCTCTACTACGTACTTAATATAAGCAAGTACTTTATAGATTAATAGAACCCGTGGTTAATAGAGTCAGCATATATTTTCGCCTGTCTTCTGTCTGTCCTATATCAATTTTTACTTTCTCTACTACGTACTTAATATAAGCAAGTATTTTGTGGTGGAAACGTAGAGTCAGACTGAAAAATTCAATGCCATAGCCGATATTTGAACCACGGATCTTCTGGTTTCCGTCAAATCCCGGCTATAGCATTGAATTTTTCAGTCTGACTCTACGTTTCCACAATTTAGCCTACACACGGCCAGTGTGAAAGAACAATTAATTTCTAAGTGTTTTATGAGTTAATAGAACCCGTGGTTAATAGTGTCAGCATATATTTTCGCCTGTCTTCTGTCTGTCCTATATCAATTTTTACTTTCTCTATTACGTTCTTAATATAAGCAAGTATTTTATGGGTTAATGGAATCTGTGGTTAATAGTGTCAGCATATATTTTCGCCTGTCTTCTGTCTGTCCTATATCAATTTTTACTTTCTCTATTACGTTCTTAATATAAGCAAGTATTTTATGGGTTAATGGAATCTGTGGTTAATAGTGTCAGCATATATTTTCGCCTGTCATCTGTCTGTCCTATATCAATTTTTACTTTCTCTATTACGTTCTTAATATAAGCAAGTATTGTATTTCAACCAACATCCTAAACAAAATTTCACTGGAAATACATACTTCAAGGTCCCCCGAAGAGTCTCTTAAACACCAATTTTGATACTTAAGTATCCTCCAAGGATGAAACATGAACATTATCAGTAAAATCCCTCACCCCGGACTAATCTTTACATGCGAAATGTTTGGAAAAGTCTATGACTTTTAGGACAAATTAAATTTATATATTGAATTTTAAGGGAATGTCGCTGGAACTCTACATTGATTTGTAAATTCTGTCATAAGTAGATACAGTTTCCTTGTTCTAACACAACTTAACACACCTTCACCAAAGTCCGTATTTTTGTAATTAAATAACCGATCATAGTTTATAATTAGTCTTTAAAATATAAATAACCGAATCTACTCCAATTTTTCTAAAATCATTATATATATATAATGTGACGTTGTAGGTTCGTAGAATTAAGTCCAATTTGCCGAAATTCTCGATGTTCTTTATTTCCGTAGAGATACACTGTTCAATTTTCTCGTAACAACATTACGTCACATACAGACCACAGCAAGCAAAGTTCTGATAAGCTCTCGTTACAACACTCTTGTTACACTACTCAAATGACTGTTTTACAAACTTGACAACTCGACTCCTGGCCAGTCGTCGCCTCTCTTAAATACCTGCATCGATAATTCTAGATTGTTCTAAAATAAATCAGAACTCGAACAGTCTCTATCAGTCAAGAAGTAACTAGAAATTTACATTTATCTCAGTTTGCTTGTTTCGGCAGACATTTATCTGCATGTTATCTTTGTGTTCACTACACTAGCCGCGCGATCGTAAACTGATTATGTAAGCTAGTTATTACCATGAAACAATAGCCGCCGTCTGTTTTCTATTTGTGCAGAAACTTGTATGCCTGTTGCCGCGACACTCCTCCCTCCTCAAGGCTGGTCGTCTCGAACAGCTAAATCGTAGCGGGCCAGACGATCCAGGTGTACCACCAACATCTTCCCTCGGGGCACCTTCTGGATGCGGTAGACACGTCGTTAATCCTCTTCACCACCCGGTACGGTGCTTGCCATGGTTGCTGGAGCTTCGGGCATCGTCCATTGGTCCGGGTAGGGCGGTACAGCCAGACTAGGTCACCCTGCTGGAAACCTTGGCTGTTAGCTTGCCTGTCGTAT
The DNA here is from genome assembly GCA_030765055.1 of Mantis religiosa. Taxonomy (NCBI): domain Eukaryota; kingdom Metazoa; phylum Arthropoda; class Insecta; order Mantodea; family Mantidae; genus Mantis; species Mantis religiosa. Next base: position 307,705,101 of record CM060950.1, on the reverse strand, counting down.
CGGGTCTTCATGCGGTCGCTCGCCTTCTGGATGTTCCGACGAGCCATCTCATGCATGTCGTGGAGATGGTCCACCAGGTTCCCCACATACTCCGTTGCTGGCTGTTTTGCGTCCGGGGGTCTTCCAAAAGCCAGATCACATGGGAGGCGTAACTCTCGGCCGAACATGCCTGGGGTCATACCAGTGGTGTCGTGTGTTGACGAGCGGTAGGCCAAGAACAGTGGCACTTTGACGTCCCAGTCTCGCTGATGGCTGGCCATGACCTTCCTCAGATGTTCTTCTAAGGTCTTGATGTATCTATCCACCATGCCGTCCGACTGTGATGTAGGGGTGTGGTGCGGGTCTTGTTCACCCCAAGCCTTTCTAGTGCTTTCTTCATCAGGTTGGATTCAAAATTAGTGCCCTGGTCGCTGTGTAGCTCTAACGGCACCCAAATCGGCAGAACACTTGCTCCACAAGGCAGTCCGTGATTGTATTCGCCTCCTGGTTCGGAATGGCATACACCTCCGGCCACTTATTGAAGTAGTCCACGACCACCATCAGGTACTTGTTGCCTCGGTCGGACACTGGGAATGATCCAGCTATGTCGACGGCGATCCTTTCGAATGGCGCTTCGAAGTTATACTGCTGCATGCGACCCCGGCTCCTAGTCTGGGGGCCGCGACTCGCCGCGCACACCTGACATTGACGGCATCATCTCTCAGCGTCTGCTCGGAACCTCAACCAGTAGTAGCGCTGTTGGTGTTTGTCGATTGTTCGGTTTGCTCCCAAGTGTCCTGAAGTACCAGCGTGCACTTCCTTCAAGATCTCCGGAACCTTACTTCGGGGAAGTACCAACTGTTCTGTCTGCGTCTTCCCATCAGGCGATTCCCATACCCGGAACAGCACGCCCTCTCTTGTCTTCCATGAATCCCATTGGGCCCAGTACGACTTGTAGGTGGCGCTTCTCGGTGCGATGTCCTCCCAGGTCGGTCGGTCTTGTCCCTGCCTCCACTTCTCTCAAGAGTTGATTCAAGTCTGCGTTCGCCAGCTTCTCCCTCCTCGGGCCTGCGCTATCCCAGCCATCCGCAGGCATTGCCGTGACTACTCAGACTGCTGCGGCACGCTCCTTCTCTTCCACTCCTGTGCATTGACCGCACTTCTATGGGCAGGGTCTTCGGGACATGGCGTCTGCGTCACCTTGACACTTCCCTCTACAATGTTCAGAGGTGAAGTCGTACTCCTGCAGCCTCTGTACCCAGCAGGCTGTCTCGCCTTTCAGGTTTCTAAAGCTTAGTAGCCAGTTTAGGGCGGAGTGGTAAGTCCTCAGGTGGAATGGCTGATCATACAGGTACTTATGGAAGTGCTCTAATGTCTTTAATATCGCCAGTAACAATCGCTGGGTGACGCAGTACTTCTTCTCTGCCTTGGATAGCGTCTTGCTGTAGTAGGCTATCATCATATGTATCGTAGTAGGACGCCTCCAATGCAATGGTCACTGGCATCGGTGTCCACAAGTAAGGTGCCGCCTGGTTGTGGAAATCCCAGAATATGAGCACTGTACAGGGTCTTCTTCAGCTACTGGAAAGCGCCTTCGGCGTCATCCGTCCAAACGTAAGGCCGGTGTTCGTCTGTAAGGAGGGTGAGGGTTTTGGCGATGTTGGAGAACCCCTTTATGAAGCGGCGGTAATAACGGCACAGCCCCAGGAAACTGCGCAACTCTCTCTTATCCTTTGGGCGAGGCCACTCTCTCACAGTCTAGGTCTTCTCCGGGTCTGTGGTCACTCCGGTTGGTGACACTATGTGGCTTAAGTAGTTCACTTCCTTGCGGAAGAGCTGGCGCTTCTTTGCATTTAGCTTCAAATTGGTCGCCTGTAATCTCTGTAGCACCTTGCTTAGGTTGTCGAGATGGTCTTCGAACGTCTTGCCGACGATGATGTCCAAGTATAGCAGACATGCGTCATGTCAATCCTCTCATTACTGGTTCCATGAGGCGTTGAAATGTGGCTGGTGCATTGCAGAGGCCATAGGGCATAACTGTGAACTGCTAAAGCCCTTGGCCTGTCGAGAATGCAGTCTTCTCCATATCTCTCGATTCTAGACCAACCTGTCAGTAATCCAACTTCAGGTCGAGGTTTGAGAACCACTGTGCACTAGCTAGCGTGTCCAGGGTATCGTCTATCCAGGGTAAGGGGAAACAGTCCTTCCGGGTGACAGCGTTCAACTTCCTGTAGTCCACACAGAAGCGTAGCTCGCCGTTCTTCTTTGTCACCAGAACTAAAGGGGAACACCTAGGGCTGACAGACTCTTCAATCACTCCCCTGGATTTCATGTCGTCTACCATATCCCGTACCGCCGCTTGTTTCGGCAACGGAACGCGTCTAGGTGGTTGCCGAATAGGCCGGGCATCTCCGGTGTCGATGCGGTGCAGCACTTTCTCCGTGAGGCCGTAGTCACTGTCGCCTTGGCTGAAGACGCGCTGGTATCGGCTCAGTGGTTGTCTAACTTTCTCCAGCTGTTCTGAGGCCAGGTGGTCGGCCGCCCTCTCCAGTAAGCCTTCAAGCCGGGGCCCCAGGTGTTGGGTCGGCTCCGGCTCCATTGTCTTGTCGATTGCGGTTACGCTGACAACGGGCTCGCACGTCCCCAACTCCATTCCAGCCTGTACGTCGTGATCGGTGTCTGCCAGGTTGAGCAGCCTCACTGGTACATCCTCTCGACACGGCAATAATGTCCTGGCTACACAGAGTCCGTGCACAGGCGTCATTTGGTCCCGTATCATGTTCTTCGTCCGGTGGCCTTCCAGTCGCGCCGTCACCACCACCTCGCTTCTCGCGTGGACAACTACGTCTTCCTTCACGAAGACCCTGCAAATTCCATGGCGCTCTTCGGGCTGCCGGAGTATCACCTCTTCTCCATTGAGCCGCAGCACCTTCCTGCCGACGTCGGCCGTCACCTCGTGGCTCCTGAGGGCATTCAATCCCAGTATCACCTCCTCAGCCACCTTCTCGACGAACACCCACAGACGCACGGCACTCCGTCCCAAGGTCAACTTCAGTAGGGCCTCCTTCTACACATGGAAGGTGTCTGCCGATGCCGTCTCCAGCTGGCATGGTCGGCTCGGCTTCCAAGTCGGCAAACCCTTGGACACGTCAGGTCTGATGATGGTTACGGATGCCCCGGTCTCCACCAGCACGCGGCACGGCTTCCCTCTCACCCAACCGTCCGCGATGAGGCTGTCATCCATACGCCGGCTGACGGCGTGCAGTGTCATTGGAGGGGATGGTGGTGATGGCGCTGACGTGCCCCTCTCCACGACGGTCCTTACTCGTTTTCCGGCTGCTCTTCCTGGTGTGGGCAGTCTCTCCAGGTGTCCCGGCAGTCCACATCTCCTACACAGGCCACTAGGTCTTCGCCAGCGTCCCTCGGCTGGTCTTCTGTCTCCGGTGTAGCGGACGCTCCTCGTTCTCGACGTAGGGATAGCTGTCACTTTGGCCGCCGTCATCCTTAATGCTGCCGTTAGCGCGTCGTGGATGGTTTTGTAATCGCTGAGCATTAGGCGCTGACGAATCTCCGTCTCCTACCCCGTCAGCGAATGTGTAGGTGGCTTCCCAGGATAAGAACTCTGGTGGAGGTCGACTAGGGCTTTGCTGGCCAGCTGCTCGATTTATAGGTCGAACTCCTGCAGCGTCTACCCTGGCAGCTGTGACCTTGACTTCAGCTGGCTGCGGTACGCTGCGGCTAAGCGGTGGTTTCCAAAACGGTTCTCCAGTGCCTCCCAAATGTCCTTTGGTGCCGCCGCTGTCTGGACCGCATTCAGGTCTTCCACGGCCCGTCCCTGGACACTGGCTGTTAGTTGTACGGCTTCTTCCTCTGGCGACCATTTGTTGTGTGGCCACCGTGTCGAACTGACGGCGGAAGACTTCGAAAGTTGTCGCGCCGTCGTATTTAGGTTTGACGTGCACCAGTGTCGCGTCCCGGCGCGTCTTCTTTTATATCCTTTTACCTCGTGCCGACGATATCCTCTACCATGGCGTTCAGAAACTTGGTGTTACTGTTGGCCTTTCCCTCCAGGTCGTTAACGCGGCTCGCCAGGCCTTCGACGAGCTCGCCCAGCTCCGTGACGTCCTCCTTTACGCCGGCTAACTGCTCTTCAAACGTTGCGGCGAGGGTCTCATTCGCCGCTTTCATTTCCGTGGTCAATTCGGTCATTTTCGCGGCCAGGTTGTTGTTCGCCGTTTCCGTCTTTGCTGTCAATTCGGTCATCTTCGCAGTCAAGTTGTTATTCGCCGTCTCCAACTTCTTTTCCATTTTCTCGGTGATGTTGTCATTTGCCGTCTTCATTTCCGAGGTCAGTTTGGCCTTCATTTCCATCATCATCTCCAAATCTTTACCAATACCGATTCCATGGCCGTTGTCCCACTTCCTGACACCAGTTGTAACTTTGTGGGTTCGTAGAATTAAAGGTCCAATTTGCCGAAATTCTAAATATTCTTTATTTCCGTAGAAATACGCTGTTCAATTCTCTCGCAACAACATTATGTCACATACACACCACAATATACCAACGTCGGTGACAATAGCATACAACGTTCTGATCTGTTCTCATTACAACACTCAACTCGCGTTTTACAAACTTGCAACTCGACTCCTGGCCTCGTCGCCTCTTTTAAATACCTGCATCGATAATTTTAGACTATTCTAAAATAAATCAGAACTCGAACAGTCTCTATCAGTCAAGAAGTAACTAGAAATTTCCATTTATCTCAGTTTGTTTCGGCAGACCTTTATCTGCATGTTATCTTGGTGTACACTAGCCGCGCGATCGTAAACTGATTACGTAAGCTCTTTATTACTGTGAAAGAATAGCCGCCGTCTGTTTTCTTTTAGTGCCGAAACTTTTATGCCTGTTGCCGCGACAATAGCTGTAAAATAAAAGAAGTACCGATTCTAGTCAATAGTAAAAACGCGAGTTTGTACACATCATAGTTTTTTGTATGTTTTGTGTGAACTATTTAGGTTGAATCAACTAAATTATTTTAAAATGTAAACTGTTAGTAAAGATATATTAACTTTTTATTTATATCTTATTTGACTAAAGTGTTTTAAAAAACCAATGAGATTATAGATTTTACTATAGAATTCCAGGTCTTACAGGAATTCTTTCTCAACTACTTTCATTGAAAAAAATTCAGATCATGACATTCAAAAACATTTTTTAAATCTAATACATTTTTCCTTTATAAATGGAACGTTCCAAAAAGTGTAAAAGTTGCGAAGTGGAGAAGCCATTAGATGATTTTTATTCACACAATTACAAAAGGGATAAGCACACAAATTTTTGTAAAAAATGTGGGGGAAAATCGCCACAAAATATGTATAATGATAAGAAGGTTCTTTGTGATTGTGGGAAATACGTTTCAGCTTGCTATAACAAGAAACATTTAAAGATAGTATCCCATGACGAACATACTAAAGTATTGAACAATGGTAAAGCACAAACAATTGTTGAGGTTTCTGAAGGTACAAAAAGATGTATAAACTGTCAAGAAATTAAAAATATTGTTTGTTTTTATTTGAATCCTACATTTAAGGAGAAAGGTTCAAGTAGATGCAAGGTGTGTCTTCAAGAATAGTATAAACAAAGATCGTTACTTTAAAAAAGTCATAGGACGTAATGATTTAAATTTAAATACATTTTTTTTATATTTTGAAATTCTAATAAAACAATTTTCTTATAAATGGACCGCGTCACAGCTGCTCAACTTTGTGATTATTGCAGGCGGATTAATCTGAAAGGATATCATAAATTAAGAAAGGCTGATTTAATTACATTTATTATCAGCCATCATCAGAAGGTGAATAATCTTTCGAAAATATTACCATTTTTAACACAACTAATGATGATGAAATGTTTAAAAATGATGAAACAAAGGTATTGAAAGCCATATTTCCATTTTCAAACAACGTATTCCGGAACAAAAAAGACGATGAATCTAAGGATTTGAAAGCAATATTTCCATTTTCAACCAATGTATTTGGGAAGCAAAAATATAGAAAAACGATTAATCAATACCTAGTTAACAAAGCATTTGAAAATAAATTACAAACCCTAAATTTTGAGAACAACCTAAACGTGCTTAAACCAATTTTTTTCTTGAATGCTTCGAAAGGAAAGGTTATTAAAACTTCGAAAGATCAGTTAAAAATACATTGTGGTTTAAATTTTAACCTTCACCTGTTCTGTGAATACAAAATGCAAACAAACGAAAACGTTGAAGAATTTGCATTCCAGACACAACATTTTACAATAATTATGATGTGGTTAAAAAGTTTAAATATGCCAAAAGAGATCTTAAAAAAAAGACTAATCTTCAAGCACGATGATCTGGTTGGTCATTGAATAGAATTGTTGGTATACAATTAGCAATTAACATATATGTGCCATTAAGAGGTTCATCATATGTTGAATTACCAGAAAAAATAAGAAATAAGAAAGCTTGCGTTAATGTAAAAAAAAACGATCAAAACTGTCTTCTATGGGCCATAACTTCTGCATTAAATCCAGCGCATAGAAATCCATATCGAACAAGTCGTCATAAAGAATTTGTGAAGGAACTTGAAGAAAAATTACCAAATATTTCATTTCCAGTTGAAATTCATAATATTCCAAAAATTTAAACTAGAATTGATGTATCAATTGTTTTCTCATTTGACGAAAAGTATCAAATGTGCCCATTAAAAATACGTAATGCAAGAAAGAGAAACATATAAATACTTATTTTAAAAACGAAAGAACTTCACACTATTGTTGGATAAAAAATTTATCTAGACTTGTTTCTAGTCAAATTTCAAAAGACACTGAGGTAAAACATTTGTGATATGTTTACTCCAATTTAGTAGTAAAGAAAAACTCGATGATTACACAAAAAATTGCGTAATTAACATACCAATAAATGTTGAACTACCGATAAAAGGTTCATGTGTAAGTTTCAAACACTACCAACATACACAAAAAGTTCCATTTGTTATTTATGCTGATTTTGAACGTTTGTTGTCAAAAATTGACAATTGTAAACCAAATCGAGAATCTCCATACACAATAAAGTATAAAAAACATGAACCAAGTGGTTTCTGTTATTACATCAAGTACAGAAATGGACACTATAAAGATCCTGTTGTTTATCGTGGACCAAATTTTCATAAAATTTTTTAATGAATGTATGAAAGAAGAAGTTGAAAGAATTGGAAGAATTTATTCTGAACTTGAAGAAATGAAACCAGTAACACCTCAAGAACAATCAAGACATGCAAAATCAAAAGAATGTACGTTGTGTAAATGTCGTTATTCACAAAAGAATAAAAAGGTTCGTCATCATGATTATTTAAATGGAAAATATATAAATCCACTGTGTAATAATTGTAATTTAAAGCTGAAACATCCCTCATCTGTCCCAATTTACCTATATAATCTATCTGGATATGACTCTCATTTGTTTGTGAAAGAACTTGGTTATCACAAAACGGAAATACAGTTAATACCAAACAATGAAGATAGATATGTTTTTGGAAAGAGTACGGAAAATTTGAAAATGAAATTTATCGATACCTTTAAGTTTATGGCTTCTTCACTAAATAAACTCTCTTCAAATTTAGGAAAAGATCAAATGACAAACTTAAGAAAATGTTTCTCTGGAGAACTGTTCAATTTAGTGATCAGAAAAGGTGTTTATCCTTATGATTACATGAATTCTTGGAAGAAATTTGATTTAACACATCTTCCTCTAAAAGAAGAATTTTATAACAAACTGGATGACTGTGATATAAGTGAAGATGATTATGAACATGCAAAATTAGTTTGGGAAAAATTTAATATGAAAAATCTTGGTGAATATCATGATCTTTATCTTAAAACTGACGTATTGTTACTAGATGTTTCTGAAAATTTTAGAAAAACTTGCGTGAAAGCTTATGATTTAAATCCATCTTGTTATTTTATGGGCCACGCTGTGGCTCAGTGGTTAGACCCCTTGGCTCTCACCAAGGCGGCCCGGGTTCGATCCCACGCGACCGCAAAGTGAGATTTGTGGTGGACAACACGGCGCTGGGGCGGGTTTTCTCCGAGACCTCCGGTTTCCCCCGCCATCTCATTCCACCGGTGCTCCATCTTAATCTCATGTATCATCAGTGTCACCGCCTGCAGTGCCGTATGTAGTAAAAGCGGGCGTTAAACACTACACATTTCATTTCATTTTGTTATTTTACTGCACCAGGTTTATCTTGGGAAGCAATGCTAGAAATGACTGAACAACCTCTTGAATTATTACGATTATATGATTTTAATGGTTTAAAAAGGAATAAGAGGAGGAATATCACAATGTTGTCAAAGATATGTGAAGGCAAACAATAAGTATATGAAAGTCTATGACGTAAAGAAGATATCAAATTATTTGGCATATTTGGACGCCAACAATCTTTATGGTTACGAAATGGGTCAATATTTACCATATGCTGGCTTTGAATGGCATGAACCGAATGATTTTGATTGTAAAAAGATCAGTGAACTGCCAGATACATCTGAAGTTGGATATATTTTGGAAGTTGATTTAGAGTATCCAACAGAATTGCATGATTTACATTAAAATTTATCATTGGCTCCAGAAAATAAAGTTGTAGCTGGGACTACATAAAGCAAATTATTAACAATCTTGAATGACAAACACAATTATGCTGCTCATTATCGAAATCTTAAGCAATATTTGTCTCTAGGTATGAAATTAACAAAGGTGCACAAAGTACTAAAATTCAAACAATCTGATTGGTTGAAAAAATACATCGATTTGAATACAGAAATGAGAACTAAAGCAACAAATGATTTTGAAACAGATTTTTACAAACTGATGAACAACAGCGTGTTTGGTAAGACTATGTAGAATATTAGAAACAGAGTAGACATAAAATTAGTTTCTAAAGAAAAGAAATGTGATAAATTAATAGCTAAACCCAACTTTAAAGGAAGAACAATATCTAATGAGAATCTTGCTGTGACCCATATAAACAAAACAAAAATGTTTAATAAACCCATTTATATTGGAATGAGTATACTTGATTTATCCAAAGAATTGATGTATGAGTTTCATTACAATGTAATGAAACCAAAATATGGAGAACACATTGAACTATGCTATCAAGACACTGATATATCTATAACATAAGAATACAAGATTTCTATGAAGATATTACGTCAATGATTGACTATTTTGATATTAGCGATTATCCAAAAGCTATCTACAATATGACGCAAATAAAAGACGAATGTAATGGAAAAATAATGGAAGAATTCTGTGGTTTAAGAGCAAACATGTATCCTTATACAGTTGGCGATAAAATAGAAAAGAAATCTAAAGGTGTTAAGAAATGCATAGTTAAAAACCAAATAAGTATAGATGATTATAAGAATTGTTTGTTTGAAAAGACAGAATAGTACAGAACAATGAATCTAATTCAATCATATAAACATGAAATGTATACTGTTGAGGTAAATAAAATTGCACTGAGCCCTCACGATAATAAAAGATACATATGTGAAAACGGAAATGATACATTGCCGTGGGTCATTATGAAGCAAAGCAATAATACTGCAATAAAATAAAAAAGTCTATTTAAAATTTTTGACATATAAATGGAAGGTGTTCCAGATCAAAATTGATGATATTAGTATCAAAGATGCATGGGACTGTTTTAAGAAAGAGAAACAATGCAAAAGTAGTAAAATACCAATTACACATAAAATTCAAGTTACAATCAAATATTAAGGTTTATTCTATTAAACTACATATTTTTTTTATTAATCCAACTGCTATAAGAGTTATCAAATCCTAGCCATTTAACGAAAGCTTTAAATCCTTTTGTGTGTAAGTATACATCAGGATATGTATATGTTTCTTGCATTTCTTGTTCATAGAACGTACCTAAGACTTGTTCTCCTTTAGAATCTTGAGATGAAAATATGGTGGCTTATCTTTAAATACCTTATCAATCGTAAATATTTCTGTAGACCAATTTGCTGTATAGCCTTTTTCAAATATACATTTAATCTTACTAATTGGAACTTTATCACCTACTTTGTATTTTGATTTACTTTCTTTAGTTAAAATCGATAGGCCGCGCCGTGGCTCAGTGGTTAGACCTCTTGGCTCTCACCAAGGCGGCCCGGGTTCGATCCCAGGCGACCGCCAAGTGAGCTTTATGGTGGACAACACGGCGCTGGGGTGGGTTTTCTCCGGGACCTCCGGTTTCCCACACCATCTCATTCCACTGGTGCTCCATCTTCATCTCATGTAAAGTCTGTTTAGTTAACGCATGTGCAGTTTTGAGTCAAAGGAACCCAAGCCTCCCGCCCACTGATGACCGTCATAAATCTATCGCCACACTTCAGAAATGGAACACCGTCGTTGAGGACCAATAACAACCCTGATTTTCTCGAAGTGACAGCCGCAACTCTACTCCACGTGGAGTCTCAGTTGCCAAAGTTCCTACTTCCAGTTGATCTGTTTCATTACGTGCAGAAATTCGTTGTGTGTCACGATGTGGAGACCGTAGAAGGGAAATGCAGTGGTAAATGCAAATGAATGAAGTAGCAGATAACTTTCAGTAACGTGAAAATAATCAGTGATGACAATAGTGTGAATAACTGGGCCGAGTTATATTACCGCAGAAGCCACAAAAACAAAGTTATAACGGGAACTGTTTCTAAGAAAATTCAAGCGCTTGTTTTGAACACATATAAATACGTGCTGAAAAATAGTCTTGGTAAGGGGTCATGCAATGAACCTGATGATAAATTCTGGGTATTCACAGAAATACAGTAAGAAATATTGTGACGAAAGGAATACCAAAGACGCCGATCTAGTGTGAAGACAAAAGGAAACGTTTCTCTAAAGTAGATAATTTCACATGCGATTCAATTCGTCGAGAAATTTATAGATTTTATGCAAAAGGGAGAGCGCCCACCTTAGACGAATTGGTTGCACATTTGCAAATTTGCGATTTTCTTACGGGCATTGCACTTTGCGCGGCCTCTTAAAGGAGCTGGGTTTCAAATACCGCACTTCGAATAAGTTAAGGGTTATTATGGAAAACAGTAGAATTGTAGCTTGACGATATATATGTCAAAACTAAGGAAGTTTCGCAGTAATGGACATAAGATAATTTATTTTGACGAAACCTCGTACGATACCCATTTTAGTTTCTACGTTGTATATTTCTGCTTTCATTTCTATGAGTTTACCCTGCAATTATTTGATCTTATCTGCATCTGTTGTAATATTTATCATTTCTTCAAAGGCTTTCTTTACAGAGCTTTCTAATGTAATATGTAACTGCTTTAATTTCTCTATCAACTTATTCATTACAATGTTTTTAGTTTGCCTAGTTTTTTGATCAAGTATTTCTTGGATGTCAGCTTTAACTTTATTTTCAAACATTTCGGTATTATCATTTTTAAGTTCAGCTAGCAAATCATTTTTAAGCATGTCTATATCAAGATCATTATTCGTTATTGATGAATTTCCTTAAATGCTTATTCCCATTTATAAATATTAAAAATAACGTTTCCATAAGTTTGGATATAGTTTTAATAAACTTTAAATAACAGGAAATGAATATCCCTCTGAAAGTAGTTTAAGAACTGTAATACAAAAATGACCGCATATAACTTGAAGTTTGTTGCACAGTGTCTCCTCTAACAAATTTTAAAAAGTTGATTGTATTTCCCTTTAAATATTTAATTAAAGATTTTGGTAATCTTGTTCCAAAAGAATAAAAAACATAAGCAATTTTACCTTGCTTCCAATAACATATCCAAAGTGTTCCTATACTAGAATTATCTTCAAAATTAACTACTCCACATTCTACAACTTTTGGTTTTGATGGAAGTATATCTGACATAAATGTACCTCCTAAATCTTTAATGTTTAATTTTTTAACATAAATTAATATCTATATTACTCAAAGGTGAGACGTTATCTTTCTCCAAATTTTTTTAAATCCGCATTCCTGATCCAGCGTTCGCTTCCATAACTAAATTATTACATTTTTGCACTTCAAGTTCCTTTTGATTCTTCTTGTTATCGAGAACTGTTTTAGCAACAGTGGTGCTTCCGCCTGCAAGAGAACTACAGCAGTTAAAGCACTAATAAGCATAGGAATCATAAATATGAAACCACCATATTTTATTTTAATTGAACCACCTAGTTTTGCTTTTTTAAACGTATTAATTACTTTCTTGAATTCACTCAATGTCACGCCATTTCCTACTTTAGCAGGTGTTGGTTTTTTGGCTTCTATGAGTTCTCTTACTTTACGAATTGTCTGTATAATTGTCGATAATGGAAAAACAGATCCACCATATTGAATATTGTTTCCTTTTTCATTAAGTAATGGTGGTAGTAGCATTTATGAAAGAAAAAACTATGATTTTTATAGACATAATAGGTGAACCTGTATTTCGTTCAATCATTTCAAATCCTAATTTACGTTTTGTCCACATTCCTCCTCTAATGCTGCATCAAATTTATCACCTTATGGTGTATCAGAATCATGTTAAATTTCTCTAGCTGCTAACTGTAATTCTTTATCTGCAACATGTCTTGATTCTAAATCTTTATCTCTATAAAATACATTGTGATTTAAACACGCAGCGTCCAATTTGTTGATTGGTTCATCACCTCTTGCTAATCGTTCGTCTAGTTTAGTTCTACGACTGCAGTAATTATACTTTTTTTCATCTTGTAAAGTTATACATATGCATTTCTAGCATTATTCCTGAATTCAAAAGTTGTTAAAAAAAAAAAAAAAAAAAAAAAAACCTGAACCATACTTTCCACCTAAAATGCTTTTTAATACACATCTAATTAAAGATCCAAGTATATATGCAGCATTTGGATTTGTTTCCATATGCATATCAATTTTATTAAATTGCTCAAGTAACAGTCATAAATACTTGCTATTTCGTTCTTAATTTCTGGGCTGTGGTTACCAGCTTTCCATGCACCATCAAGAACATCAATACGATTCAAAAGTTGACTGATGTTATCCAATATGTATTCTTTTTGTTTTCCTGTGTAAGTTTCTATAACTCCTTTGCCAACTCTAAATTAAGAAACAGGTGAATTGGATGTAGGTCAAGATGTGAATTAGATCTAACTTTTCCAGTTAATTTTTCCCATATCAGTTTCATGTACGTTTCATACTTCGTACCTGAACTAGATTTCGGTTTTCTAGTTGAAGGATCATTACTTTGAAAAAATGGCATTGGATTTTATAAGTATTTTTTAAATAATCATCTGCTTCAACTAAGCTATCTGAAATATCTTTTTTTCTTAGTAAGCAAAGTAAGTAAACCATCAGTTAAATTAATTGGGAGTCAATTAATTTAATTTATACAACACTGTTTTCAACACTTCCATGAAAGGATTTATAAACCATCAGTTCCTTCGTATGTTTTTCCTTCAACAATATTATCTCCATTAGGCGTTATTTCTGAGTTTCCGATGTACAATTTAGTTCCATCAGCTTTAATTTTGAATACTGGTTATCAGTTTTCTCATTTAAATATCTTCCCAATTTCTGACCAATATGAATGATACTATAATTTGTAATTGCTTTTGGTTGAACTATGAAAACTTCTTTATCTTGTAATGGTGGTTGTTTAGCAAGTGGAAATAACTTGTTCATGTTATTTTGTTCGACTAACGTGTGTAATTCTGTGATTGCATCTATAATGGGCAGATCTTTTCTCTTATTTAATTCATATAACATTCCGGGTGGTCTTCTCCATTGCTTAAATTCTTCTATCAATTGTCTTAATTTAAGACGTTCTTTTGGATCTTCTGGTAGTTCATATACAAAAATATATAACTTTCATATTTTGACGTTAAACGTACGTTTTTAGTAAAAATTTATGTTTTATGTTAAAATTTACGTTAATTTTATAAAATCTTATTTGTTTGCAATATTTGCCATCACTAGGTGTTCTTGTCATATCGATAGTAATAAAGCCACATCGATCTTTCCAACACATATTACACAGTTCTTTAAATTTATCCAAAGTCATATCTGCTCCAACAAACTCATCGTAAGCATGTTAAAGATTGTCTTGTTTATACAAACAGATGAAATTGGAATTATCTCTTATGAGTTGCTTTGGAATTTTAGTATAAGTTTAACCTAAGCAAAGTACGCTAATTCCTTTATGTCTTCCTCTAAAATATATTTCTCTTACTATGTCTTGGTTTTCAAAGATCCAATCATCAATAACAACTGAAGAATTATCTTTCATTTGATCTAATGGTACTATATTTTCTTTATCTATAAATGTTGCAAAACCTTTTCCTGTTTCATTTTCAATATCTTTAAATATTTTCTGTAATTGTATTTCTTCTGATATAAAGTCTTACATAAAATATAGTAATGATGGGCATCTATCCAACCTTTTTAAGAATAAAATTATCATTCGTTAAAACTGTTTTTCTACATCCTGATGGTCCTATTAATGCTCTAATAGTTGTAGGCAATAGCTCACCAGTAATTCTAAATTCTTCATGTTCATCTTCTGGTATATATGTTGTTTCCCAATCAACCTGAAGACTACTTTGTCTGTGTCCATTTATAAAATGAAAAATATTCTCTGAATAAATGTACACTGCATTAGAAGGAACAAGTTCAGAGTTACATCCTATGACTATAGACGATGAACATCTCTTGTAAGTTTTTATGCTACTTTTCTAAACACCAAACATTAATGATTGTGTCTTTGAAAAAGGACAATATACATTTAATGACTTGATGGCAAAACTAAGTAAAATACAAACATTGGAAATAAAACCAAATAAAGTTACAGATAGAATCGCGATTACTAACAAAGGAAACCGAGATTTGGATTTCACAAATTTTGAGTTGTTTCCTGTTATTAAACCTGATTCACCTAATTTTATACCTTTTAACACCATTAACATTGAATGTAATTTAGTTTCAAATGCCGGATTCATCATCAAATATAATAATCGTTAGCACAAACACAGTTATCTTATTGCTAAATTTAAACCTAATGTACCCTTTAAAGATCATAATTTATGAACCAGCAAATCTTTATGAGTTGGCTATTCATCATCTTGATTCAGTTAGAGATATTAAAATTTCTATCAGATGAAAATGGAAATCTGATTAACTTTGGTGGTTCTAAAGTTGAAATAGTTTTACGAATTCATTAATTTATCATTAAATGGACATCAAAAGCATCAAACAATACCAAACGAGATCATTTTAATTAAATGACTCAACCAGATATAATTTAAACAAAACACTCAGTAATTTAGACATAGATCTAAACATTGCTGATGGTACTTATTTTCCTAGTAGAGCTATCGCTTACATGCAGTTTGAACCTCGTGGAAAGGAAGCAAATGGAGAATTTAATGTTGAAGATAACATCAAACTTGTAAATAATTACTTTCCACAAATATTTAACAAAGCATATCTTAAAAGCTTTGGTAGTTATAGAAAAGGTAGATCATCCTAGTTTAATAAGCGATATATTTATCGATCTATTTGTTCCAGAAACAGACATGCATTTATATAAATGTGCTGATTTTATTAATGACAATAAACTTAATTATGAAGCAGGAAATATTTATGAAGTATCATACCCACTAAAATACATATTTAGTTTCTTTAGATATAATGAACCTTTGTGTAATTTAAGTTTAACTGTTTCTTTCGAAAGATCAGCTAATGATTCATGTTTTTACAGATGGGACACATTAAAAGCTGATGGATCAATTGATAAAGCTGCTCCATATGAGGCTAAAATTGTCATAAAAGAATTTAAAATCAAAGTTCCAATAATATGATATGAACCAGATTATGCTTTAATTCAGAAACAGAAACTGCTAAAAAATCCAAAATTGAAATTTAACTTTTTCGTTTGCAGCGTTATGAAAGAACAATTTTACCAGAAAAAGCATCAACATCAATGCTACATCTTTCAATAATTTACAATTCGATAATCCTGATATCTGTATCACACGTTTTCAAACGAATAGGCCAAATGATCAGAAAAGAGATTCTAGTGAATATGACCATTATCAGCTTGAGAATTGGTCTTTCAAAAATTCTATAAATGAAGAATTTCTGATAGAAACACAAAAATTAAAAATTATGAATCATTATCAAGTAGCATATGATACTTACGCTTCCTTAGCAGAAAGTGGGCAGGAAATAAATACGTAAGATGGAATGTAGATGAATTTGCTCTAAAACAATTCATGGCTGTTATGGACATGACAATTAGAAAAATATTACATATGCAGATAAAAATCAACTGATAAATAGTTTAGAATTCAGTGCTAATATTCAAAACACAATAATTTACGTTATTATGGGTGGAGAAAAAACAATCACAATCGATCTAAGTTTAAAAAAAGGCTACAGCGGAAATTTAAATTACTATGAGAATCAATATAATTACCATTTTATCGTACCATATTGTATTTACCAATGCTAGTCAAACTCTAAATGTTATTACACATCTTCACAATTTTGGATACCTTAGTGTGGAAGAGCAGGAACTTAAAAGAATCAATGAAAAAAGTTTTACAGGTGCAATTTTATTGTTTCAAGAATATTATAATTTAACAACGGATGGCTCATTTAATTCTGAAGTATTAACTTTAGTTAATTCCAGAAGGTGTGGAAACATGGATAATCCTTCAGGATTCTCAGCATCGCCACACAAATGGAAAACAAAACATTTAAGATGGCATTATGCAGGTGCAAATGTAACTATAACAAATATTGCAGATTCTGCATTTAAAGTATGGGAGTGTTATGGTGGATTAACTTTTGAACATAATATTTTAAAACCAGATATTCTAATTTCAAATAAACGTATGAATCAAATTTCAGAAGAAATATGGATATTGTACTAGTAAATTTGATGGTATTGGTGGCACTGTTGCTCATGCATTTCATCCAGAACATAATTCTTTAGTGGAAATTCATATAGATGCTGATGAAGAATGGTATTTAATAATATACAAATTGAGTTCTAACGAAAAAATTAACTATCTTCAGTTTTAGTCAATGCAATCAGACATTCTTTGGGATTATCCCATAGTAATGAAAAAGGTTCTGTTATGTATCCATATTACACAAGCGATGTTATTGATTTACATCATATTTTAGGAATTCAAACTCTTTATGGACTTCCTTCTCCAATTGTTCCTGTAACACAACCTACAGTAAATACTTCAGTAGATGAAACAAAACCAAACTTATGTGAGTTGAAAGACGTTCACACTTTTCTAATAACCAATCAATTAATGTATATATTTTACGATAAGTGGTTTTGGATCTATGATTAACAAGAACAAACTTATAACAGCAAATCACAAATAAGACGTGATTGGTTACATTTCTTACCTCATAAATTCGAAAGAATAAATGCTATATATCAAAGGGCAAATGAAGCAGTAGTGTTAATAATATGGTCAAATATCCGTCTAAATCTAGTATCTGATTATACTAAATCTTTTTCTGATTTGGGCATATCCATTAACGTAAAAATTAATTTGATGTACAGTTCATATACAGCTCAAACTTACATGCTTTTCAACGATGATTAGTACATAGAAATTGACGAATGCACTTTTAACGCTAAATATAACAGATTAGTAAATAAAATGATTTTCTGGAGTACCAACTGCAATGGAATCGGCTTTTAGATACATTAACAGAATGATGTACTTCTTTAAAAACACATATTTTGAGTATAACAAATTTACAAATCATTTAGTTAAAGCTGGTAAAAGTAGTTTATCTAAATTTGGAATAGAATGTATTAAAACATGAAGGTTTAATTGAAAAAATAAAAAGTTTTGCAAGAAATTTATAATTGCTGGTAATTATTAACCTTATTCGTTATAACGATCAACATAGATCCTTAGTCAATGGAAGACTTACTCATACTGAATGTGCATGCAGAACGCTGCAGATTATTAACTGCACTCATTTTCATTCAAGGTTAACCACCTTCAGTGAACTAGGAAAACATTGCTGGCAGTGTTTGCTTTCTACGCCATCTTTGTTTCATTTGCTGAACACTCTGAACTATATTCACATATTTACTTAAATATGCAAATGTTTAGGATTGTCACTGTAATTCTCTATTTGACTGCAAAAAAGTTAAATAAAAAGAGTGCTAATCTTAAATTTGCTTTTTTTACCTTTATAGACAATCTGAGAAATCAATTTTTCATATTCTTTTGCTTTGAAAATAAAAATTCATTAATAATTGTTTTTCATATTTTCAAAAATTATAGATTCATAAATTTCATAATTATCTTGAATATATTTTCGGCAAAGCATTTATTTCTGTCAGTCTTGAGTATTATATTTCACTATTGACTTTGTAGCAATATCAAATAAAGATTCTGGATTTTTAGGAAAATTATTATAATTTCTATCAAAAATAGGTGCATAATAACCTTCATAAGCTACTTCCAAACAGTTAAATTATTTGCACTTTTTATATGGCTAACAAATAGAGTTGGATTATAATGTCTACAAATTTTACATTTAATGTTTCTCGTAAAGGATTTCTTTTGAAAAAATATATTTTTCAAATTTAAATACATTCCAAATGTTCTCCATTTTTATTTCTAGTATTTTTGTCTATTTATATAGAAAAAAAATTCACTAGATTTAAAAAAGTTTTTGAAACTATTTTATTGAAAAAAGTTGAAAATATATAGTTAGCATAACAAAAATATTAATCATATGAATTGAATTTTTCTTCAAACCTAAACAAATGAAACTTTTTTTCCCAGAACTTAAAATTTTCATTCCTTCATATATAATATTCTCGGATCCACCATGTCTTCTAAAACATTATTAAATTTTTTAACATATCCATTGGGTAAACACTTTAAAATCTCCTATTTCTAATAATACCTGACAACCAAATTTTGTATCAATTATTTTAGCTTTCTTTATTAAATATGGTTTGTCAAGTTCAGAAAGGTTTGTAACTTCTGTTTTCCCATTTAGTAAATTAAGTGTTGCTTCCATTTTGGAACCTTCCATTTATAAAGGAAAAAATTTATTAGATTTAAAAAAATATTTTTGAATGTCATGATCTGAAATTTTTTTCAATGAAATTAGTTAAAAAAAGAATCTATTTCTTTAAGACCCTGAATCCCAAGAGATGTCGAGATGCTGACCACATCTACTCCCCGTATCAGTTGGATGATCGTCCGCCTCTGCTATGCATAAGTGGGCGTGAGGCCGGCAGTCAGGTTGGTAGGCCTTGGCCCCCTAAGAGCTGTCTGCCAGTGGTTAACTTTTTAAGTTTGTAGGAATAGTTTATACAAGAGAAGAGGAAGTCATTTGAGTGCAAAACAGGTTTTATAGTACAGTTTGAAGTCCGAAATGCAGTTGGAGGACATCCTTCACACCCAAGTATTACCTTATCACGGTATATAGATATGCAACACTAAAAGGGACAAAAACATCAATCCCAGGCAGTTATGGGACGAAAATATGCACGTGAAAATTTTTTCCTTGTTAAAAAAATCAATAAGTTTTTCAAGACATACTGACGCGGTATGTTTTTTCTTCGCATATTGCAGCAAAAGATGAATGCTGTTTGATTCATTTGTCCGGCCATCCAAAGAATCACACGGTTTAAATGAGTTATCACTTCATTAGCATTTGGCTGTATTCATAGTTATCACTTTGGTGTAGACTATCTTCCAACTAACTTGATCCGGACCAAAGGCGGTCTAACTTTTTGGTATTCAGACGATAAAAAGCCTCAGACCAAGTAAAGCCATGGATCAGCACAGA
Organism: Mantis religiosa; assembly: GCA_030765055.1. Taxonomy (NCBI): domain Eukaryota; kingdom Metazoa; phylum Arthropoda; class Insecta; order Mantodea; family Mantidae; genus Mantis; species Mantis religiosa. The sequence continues at coordinate 307,685,220 of CM060950.1, read as the reverse complement.
GCAAATTTTACACGGAACGGTTCTTCTGCTCATGCACAAGTCCCATAGAGTACTAAACAAACCACAATGTACCCACAAGATTATAAATCTGTGGTAGTTTCACAGCTGTTTCTCATTCCTATGGTTGCAGCTGCTGATTGAGGTTAGGTAACAAAGTTTGGTGTGCTGTGAATATGGATAATATGAAGTGTGGTATCAACTGGTCAAAGGAAGACCAATGTTTTCTCTAGTCCAAAAAAGAATGAACATTATAAAAAATAGATCCGTGTTGACGAATACCAATATGAGAAAGCAGGAGGCATGGAGGGTAATTTAGAGTGAGTTTGCTAATAATGCGGCTTACTGGTACCTGACTAATATCGTGCACGTCAGCAGTGTTGTCTTGATATCCTCTTGCATAATACCGAAGTGCCGTTAGGATTTGAGTGTCAATTGAGATATTCAGGCATCATTTATCGTACTTGACGTACAAGTTAGGATGAATCATTTCTATCAGCTTTCTGGTGTTCGCTTTACTAAACCTGTATCTATCTGCTTTTGAAGTTTAGGTCGTCGTACTTTGCAAGAATTTCTATTCTTGGTAGACACGTTTTTCTCCATCTTATTTCACGAAGTCTACGCACTACAGTTACATTCATCACTTCATTGTCATCCATGTTTCAAAGTTGATCTGCCTTTAATCTACCTCTAGTAGGCGGATCAAAATTTGAGCTGCACCATGTTTGGTCCCCGGACTATCGCTAATCCCGGTTTATGAATTAGAAAATCGATGGTCCACTGTTAGTCCACCAGAAGTAGCAAGTTGGTCCGGACCAAGTCTGGCTACAAATACGGCCCTAGAATGTTTTCCTCCTCCGTCTCACCACTATCACCTTCAGTCAGTCTTGATGAGGACAGCATCAAGGGAATTGTTGCGTCAGCTTCGTATGCTACTCATAATGTATCTTCCCAATTCCCTCCCCACCAGCAGGGCGTGATTTCATTCAGCAGTATTATATATATCGTTTACTTCCCTGGAACGCAGCTGTCAATGTGAACGAACATGGGTGGTGATAAAAATTATACTGCAGAACCTGTGTTTGCGGAATATTTTTATCACAACTTTCCAGATAAAGTAAAATAACGGGCACGTACTTTTACGCGAGTTAAAGCCAAATCCGCGGTATTTCAGGCTTCTGTTCTATATAATTACGTATAGGTCTGTTGCAAATATTCCATTCTTAATGCGCGCCTAACACATTTGTGCTGCGTAAGGATAAAATGAGTGGCTATAAGTTCATAAGAATCAAAGCATTTGCATACCTTTCTCGCTAAAAAAAAAAAAACAGATGCCCTCAAAACTGATCACAAAACTACTGACAGTACTGTAAAAGGAGGCAGTTGCAGTATCTATGGAAAAAACATTACCTTCCCTGAACCAATCAGTGCTACCACTCTGGCTCTCTGCTCATGGGCAGCCATTTACATTAGGATTGAAGTAGCCTAAGATATGGTATACAGAAAGTTTAATGTTTTTGTTTATGTATGGTTTCCAGTGCAAATGCCAACTCCTAGAAACTTACGTTTTATTTTAGGACAATATGGTCTATTTCCAACTTAAAGTTTGTGAAGCATTTTTCAAAACTCAAAACCAGTGCATTATGTTGTTTGCAAATGAGCTATGTATTGAATCTAATGGCACTCCTCAACTAATAGTCTCATTTTCATCTGCAGCTCACTTCAACAATCTGATTTTATTTTTTCAGCTAGAGCTAATCCTAAAAACACTATTATGGGTTTCAAATGGCACGAGTTCTGGACCGCCGTGAATCAGATGCATTAGTGCGCTAGTGCTGCCACCTTGTTACCCCTACTCTTTTCATATTTATCTCTCTCGCACACCATCCTAATTTCCTTGGCGCTATACGTAAGGGAACCTAAAGTGAATTTTCTAAACCTTTATACTACTGCAGTTACTAAAATCAAAATTGCAACATGGATATATGCATATTATGCACATATTTTGAACATAATTGTAATCATAGTATATGAATTACCAATTTTTCTAATGCAAAGGAACTGCCCGTAGCACAACCATATGGCTGTGAATGTCAGGTGAAGAGAATTTTTCATTGTCTTGTCAGTGTATTGCAAATTTATGATAGGCTCCTAAATCTCATCAGGTGCCATTACTTTTCAAATGTCCTCCTCTTGTAGTTTACCTGCATGTCAGTTTTTTTCCAGCCTTGTGTTACCTTGTCTATTTCTTAGTGAAAAAGTTGTTCAACACCAATCAGTTTAAATGTATTATTTTTGTTTGCAACATAATTTCAGTCCTCAGTAACTCAACTAGATTGTACTAACAGTGGTAAGGGGAAAGGTAGGTTACCTCGTGTCTCCTTTCAATTTCAAGTAGACCCAGCTGATACTTTTCCCTGGTTTTTAAAAAGAACTGAATACTGCTTTGAACTCTCTAGAGTAAATAGAGATTACAAACCAAACTTAAACAATGTGATGACTCTCATTCTACAATGCAGCAGAAGTGAATACTTTTTGCTCTCTTGAATTTAACAAACACCTTAGCTTATTCAAAGTAATTCTTTTAACACACGTTATGTGGTCACATTTCAGTTCTGAGTAATTACAAATACATACACGCATACATGCCAAGCAATAATATTCATTACAGTGCTTATGTTCAATGCATTATATATTGGTATTTCATTTATTCGCATTAGGAAAACTATTTGAGCTAAAAATATGGGGTTTTATGTTGGATACATTACTTTATTCATGGACCACTTTCTGCAAAATCTGAACTTTTGTCTTAGCGCAAATAGTATTAGAAATGGATTCAGTTGGCGCTCGCCACACACCACCTATGGGAAATGCAATATGACAACACCACAGGACTCCAATTGGTTGCGCACCTATTATGTGTTTCAAATGGGATGATGTTTGTTGTTGAATGCCATGTTTAGAGCTTAAAATGGTATTTAAAAAATATTTCCAAACAATTGTCATTTCATTGGTATTTTATTGAATATGAAACAGCACAATATACAATATAAACAGAAAGACGTTTACTTCTTTTTAGACACGCCAACAGTTCTTCCTCGCCTGCCCGTTGTCTTGGTGTGCTGACCTCTTACTCTCAAGCCCCAGTAGTGTCGCATACCCCTGTGGGCACGGATCTTCTTAAGTCGCTCAAGATCTTCACGGAGTTTGCTGTCCAAGTAACTGGATGTGAGCTAAAATCAAATGTCATTTAAAAGTGTCATTTTAAAATTAGATGTTACCTTACAGGAGTAAGAAAAATGCCTTGTAATGAATACCTCTGGAAAAGGGAAAATAGAATAATAATAAAAAAGAACATTTAAAATTATGCTGCAACTATTTGGCAGTCACAACAGTGAAACAAATGCTTTGAACTTACCTGAGAGAACTTGCCATCTACAATGTCCTTCTGCCTGTTAAGAAACCAGTCTGGAATTTTGTACTGTCTAGGGTTTGCCATAATTGTTACTATTTTCTCAACCTGAAAAGAGAAAAAATGTTTATAATAGGCATTTTCTTCAAGATATATTTCTTCTTGAACACCAAGAGGGTGAAAGGCTTTGATTAAAATACTCTTCAGTAGTTCAGGAAAAATGACTATCAGCTTTCTTTCCTCTTTTGAATTAACAGTGAGCAAGCAAAATCATGTTTCTACATTTCATAGGAAAAGAAAACAAACATTCATTTTTGGCACTTACTAGTCAAATATAAGCCAAACAAAAATTTTGAACCAGTAGTACAATACATTAACATGCCGAGAGAAGGCTCTATTTTTTAATAAAAGACAACCACATCACGTGTTATATTTTTGGAAATTATTTTAAACAGTGAAGTTTGTTATTGTAACTGCAGGTAAGGGATCCTCTTCCAGATGGCAGTGGACATACATATAACACAAACAAGTCTTTGAAACACGAGTAGAAACTTAGGTGTCACCAATCTATTCACAATTTCATTTACACTAACGCATTACCACATTCATTTGACTTGACAAATAAGTACAGCTATTTGTTTTTACAAGTTTGTGATCATGTCAAGCACTTGTCTTAAGTGTTGCACATTACTACGAAAATGAGCAAACACACAGTGTGTACTGTACAGCAATGCAAAGAAGGCCCCTGAAAGGTATGTGCTGCTTTACAAAGTAGGATAAGGACACCAAATGTGTGTGGCAGAGAATGCCTGCTACACAAGGAGCAGAACTGTTAAAAAAACATGTCCTATTCGCTCTGTACACTAAAACCGAGAAGATTCATTCACAAAAGTAGATGATGTCAGAATGTTTTTTAATGTTCTGTAACTGTACTGACATGGGGTGTCATAAACCTGTCCAGGGAGGGTGTGGGAACTTTGGCCAACCCCCGCCGTCTCAGGCCTTGGAGACTCTCTCTCCTGTGGAGGACAGTAGTCATGTTTTCAGAGATATTGGCTGCAAGACAAGATTTTTAAAAACTGTCTGTAAATAGAATGGAATTAAAATAAATACTGTTGAGCTATTTCACCTAAAATTAAATAAACATGTTTAATATGTGTCTGCACATGTTTGGCTTCTTTACATTTGGCTCTTGTTTTGGAGAGCTGATTAACCTACAGTTTAATGAAATATTCGAAGTTCACATATTTCAGATTTCCAAAGGATCCTGAAAGCTAATTCAAATAGCTTAACATGATGCATGATACTGATACCTATAACACCAATGTTCTTATTTACTGTAAATACAATTGAGTGGTATATTATAAGCAGTGATGTATTATATTACAATATTTCTACGTTTCTCAGCAAAATAGTTGTTTAAAATAGTTCACTTGATTGAAGAAATAAGATAAAAAAAATTAGAAGTTAGCAACAGTAAACCAATAAATAATACACAAAAATAACTATTTGTAACAACATTTCACGTATCTTTACCAATAGTTATATTTTGTGTATCACTCGAAGGAATTAAGATAAAACTGGGCATAAATGTACTTACAAAGAGTATCTTTCCTTATGATTTTTTTAACAATCTCAACAGTTTATTTACAGTAGGTCATTAGAACTCAAGTCACAACTAGTACAGCTTTCATGCCAATCATACGATAACTTATAAGTAAATTATGTAGCTATTATATTACCAGCTTTTAGTGCTGATCTTTTTTATAAGGCTTTTTTTTTTTCTCGAAATGAAAGTCGCTAAAGCATTCCCTTTAATTTTTGAAGTTTGTACATATGATATTTTTGCTATTGTTCCTGATAAAACACATAAATGATGCTTCAAATTATTAAATTTTCAAGATAAAGCTATAAAATTCACATTAGAGACTTAAATCAATGGATTTCTTCCTTTTCTAGATCTAAAGATAATAACAAGTTAAACTTTGGTATTTATAGGAAGTCTACTCATATCGATAATTACATAAAAAAAAAGTTTTAACCTTTTATCACACAAATTTGCTGTTTTCAATAGTTTGATTTATAGATTAATAAATACACCAATAGAGGAATTTAATTAAGGATATAAACATATTAATACGGCTTTAATTAATGCTTTTAATAAAGACTTTATACATAAAGAATTGAAAAATATAAATATAAAAAAACTTGATATTTCTACCCTTAAAGAACTAAAAGACGATTATAATTTTAAAAAATTTACTTACCATCCTTGGTTTAATAAACATTTTCTTAATTTTTTTAAAGAGTTTGGTAACTTTAGTTCCTAAAAATATAGTATTAAAAATTTACTGCAGTTCTCTAAAAAAGATAAAATTTCTGATAGTACAAATCTAGTATTAATCAATTTAATTGTTTTGATTGTGATTAAGTTTATATTGGAAATACAAAATGTAATTTGGAAACCAGAATGAAAGAGCATTTTTGTAACATTAAGCATAAACTGATAAATCAGCCATAGCAGATCATTTTTGGTGATTTAACCATGAAATAAATCCAGAAGTTAAATTATTAAAACAAATAAATGGTCTGATAGATTTAATGGTTTGGGAAAATATATTTATTTTAAAAAGATAAACATAGCATAATGAATTTTGAAATACCGGCAGTCGATTCTGCCTTTAAATTTGTTTCACGTTCAGATTTTGGTAGTGCTAACAAAAACACAGTGACATCCAGCAACTGTAACGTTAATGAGATTGTTGATGGCTGTAGCTGATGTGAATAAAATATTCACGAAATCGTAATCCTAATCAATTTATAAGAAAACATCCATCATTTCTTATAAGTAAAGTTTTTAAGTTACAAATTATATTGGTATATATGATAACTTATTTCAGGTTAGTATAAATATGGTTTGTAGGTTAACGGATATGTAATAAAGACAGGGGACATACAGGACAAATTTTACGAAGTACAATATTGGTGGCATATATTTTTAAGTACAGTTTTACATTTTTTCGGGTAAGATGGGGTTAGAACTATGTGGGTAATCACTCGTTGGCAAGTTTCATTAGCATAATTAAAGCTCTAGAGTTATATGCCTACTGTGCATATAACCATATCGAACAATGTAGCCAAGCCAAATTCTATATCTTGCATCAAAGGAATGCAGCCAACTTTTTTGTCACTATAAATTACAATGACTATAGCAAAACTTGGGATATTGTGGTGTTCTCTCTTAATGGGATGTAGTAAAACGTAACGTATCTTCATCAAAATATATTATCAGAAGATATGCCTCAGTGCCATTGAAGCAACCCAACAGATCCATCTTATATATTAGACTAGTCATTTCTAAGAGTTTGTTTTCTTCAAGAGTATTGCCTAGAACATGCAAACTTTGCTTCGTGCACTACAATCGACTATCCACTGCATGGTCGTAACTGTAGCTATAAAAGCTGAGAGAAAGCACTAAATGTAGATACTCTGCATAGCAGAGGGCAGCATAAACCTACATTCCCTATTTAATATTGGTTTAGGAGGAAGAGGAACTGTTGATAAGGGCCTAGCAAAGCAAGTCAGATGTACTGAATTAGAGAAAATACCATACAATGTGTGTCCTGTTATGAGTACCCCAAATGTGCAAAACCTGCCAAATTCACTCTTGAGCTGTATACATCATTTTGCAAGTGATGGAGACAAAAACTATCACAGCCTGCCATTTTAAACTAAAATCCAACATTAAAGCCAAAACTGCCAAGCCCACCATCCCACGGCATGCAGAAACTGCCAAGTACACAGGAGCCAATCACAACTCATTGTGTTTTCACGTTACTTTTCGCACCATATTTCTCATAGCTGTCACATCTGTGCGTATTAGTGACACATGTAACATTAACTGTTGCTGTGAAAAGATAAAGTAAACATTCAAAACAGTGTTCATTCAACATTAATTCATGCAATCCAGTGCAAAGTAGGAAGCAAAAAAGAAACTCGGAAAACATAAACGTGAGGAAGAAAATAAGGAGTTGGTTTTACTACTGCTTTGGAACTTCAACATCTAATGCTGTACACTACTAAGTATTGTTTACTTACTAATGTTCATTATATTACAGATATTCTGCTAACTTTCTAACAGTGTAGCTAAGTTGCAGCCATGCCGGGAGTGTATGCCTGATTTAAGTATATTAAATAATTATGTGGGGGGGAAAAAAAGAGAAAAAAAGGGGAGTTTAAATAATGCTAAAAAACAACGGTTTCCTATACATTATGTTATAATAATGACTAATGATATTGTGACTTTGTGGGTTCGTAGAATTAAAAGTCCAATTGCACATACTCAAAATGTTCTCTTTATTTCCACCGAATTACAGTTGGAACACTTGCCAATTACATAGAATTACGTAGCGCACACAATTACAATCCACCAGTTCGTCTACCACAGTTCCACTCCACACTCAATTACGGAACACTCGCTACTCGGCAACTTGCCATACAACTCTCTCTAGAGCTGACTAAGAACTGACTCTTGGTCGCATCGTGCTTCTATTTATAGGTGGCTAAATGGTTCTAGAGAATTCTTTACCACGGAGAGGAAAGATATTCCAGAGACTTCGTGTTCTTTCAGGCGGCAGGAGGGGGAAACGAAGATTCAGCCACCCTCGTGGTTTCCCCCCTCTCCAGCCTGTTGCCCCTCCGCAGGTGCCAGCTGACCGGCATGGGTGCGGCCCCGATGCCACACGCCCCCCCTCCAGCTCGGGAACTTCAGTGACGTGCTTACAAGTGGCTTAGATCAGACTTGCAACATTTCTAATCTTGCATAGGAAAAAAGGTGGTTTTAAACAATATATCTGAGCTCTGTAAACCAATTGAGTTCCTGAATTATATATAGCCACACTACCTTCTCAGTGAAAAATCTAAAAACTCACACTTTTTGCGATTACAACCTTCCCGGTGTCAATGCCTCAATTATCCATATACTGACTGGACCATTAAGATAGGCAGTTTTTAAATAGGGAATAAAATACTTCATTTGCATGAAATGTAGCATTTCGACATCAATACAGAACATACAGATTGCCATTATGTGTGAAAAATTACATATGGTGTATGTCCCCACAACTTGCTCGGCATATGGCAACTACCAATGAAATTAATTACCTTCAAACTGATCGTCTCCTTGATTCAGGCGATGGCATTTGGAAGCTCTTCAGTTCTGGCACTGTTTGGGGATTATGTTTATAAACATGCAATTTTAAATCTACCCAAAGAAAAATGTTAGTGTTAGGTCACATAACCTTGTTGATCAGTTCTGATCGCTCTGAAAGAATTTGGGCTGGAAGTATATTCAACAAGGCTATTTGTATCATGTAGGGCATGGCTTGAAGCACAACTCTTTTGAACCAAATTCTGGTAGCATAGTGCATTCACTGTCGTGGCCTTTCCATTTCCATCTTCAAGAAAATAAAGCCCAATGACCACCATCCCCTCTGCCCAAGATCATACCACATGTTTACTCTTACCTGATACATCACCTTGGAATGGGTTTTATAAAGATTTCATGTCTCCCTGATGGAGCAATTCTGTTTAACATAGTCATTTAGAAGAAAATATGCTTTGTCAGAGAAGATAATTTTCTTTGTAAAATTGTCATCTACACATGTCCCCAACATAGTCAACAAACTGTCTCCATTGCACATGGACTGTTGGTTTCAGACGCTCAGTTGATGGAAGATTCTTTGGAAGAATTTGCTACAGGAAGCTTTATGCATTGTCCAACAAACTGATTTCTGTGGACTCAAGGAACGCTACCGCACACAATTCTCATAAGACTGGCTGTAACGAGAGCACACTAGAGTTTTGACGTTTGCAATCAGACTAGTCTCAAATTTTGCCATTAGCTCACAGACTGATTCATTAGGTAAATTCAGATGACAAAGCCATATGAAGATTCTGCAGTTTCTGAATAACAATCGGATTTGTATGTGTTCACAGTCAATATTCATTGTTCCAAGGCAAAGCGTTCCAGGACAGCAAAGAAAAAACAAAACCTGTACACAAAATTCTACCTCAACAATAAAATAGCATGCAATTAAAATGCAGTTTATTTATGGTCCATCCTTTATTATCTAGCATGAATGTATTACCAGCATTTCATATAAATAGATTACAAATGCAGCGCAACCTAATTCAATTTTACTGGGAGCAAGACAGGTGAAAGGTACATAGAACAAGAGCAATGTTATGCTACAGAAAGAGACTGGAAATGTTACATTAATGAACATAATCACGCTTGTCAAGACATTATGTACTATAGCAAATATACTGAGATTTCACTATAACAGTATTTGCAAACCATACACAAGTTTTCAAAATTTAGAGAAAGAAATAACTTCTGTTGCACTCACATTAATGTTTACAATGAAATTCTACTTGAAACAAAAAATAATGAATGCTTTAATGTTGCACAGGCTACCAGCGCCAATGTACACAGTAACAGTACAATGGGCCGTTAAACTGTGCCTCAATGTCTTTTTCTAAAACAAATAAGTTTTATCAATGGGCAAGCTCCATTTCAGAGCATACTGACACAGCAGTCATAAGAGACCAGTGCTACTAACTCCAATGGCCATCATGTGCCAAGGATTGGCTTGCCAGATAATGGCCCAGGTAACACAATAACTGTGTGATATTACAACTCTACAGAATTCCTTTTGAATTTGTCAAAAAGCCTCATTTTTGTTGAATCCTATATGAGGGTCCTTCCATATATAATGCCCATTTTTTTTAAAAAACAAGCAATATATATATATATAGACAAATATCCTTGGAGGTGCTTCACGTTTGATGTTTCTTCTGTGTGGCAGTGACGTTTCGAACTGTTCTGGTAGATAGCAGAGCTATAATAGTGTCAAAATGACGTCTACATATGGCTTACGTTACAAGCAGCATGCTGTTATTGAATTCTTGTGTGCAGTGTATGGCAATGATGCAGTTGATAGTACAGTTGGGTGATAGGTAAAGAAAGTTAAAGCCTTAGGAAATGCAAAAACAGAGCTCCATGATCAGCCACGTATGGGAGGTCCTGTAACAACCACTGCTCCAGACATGCTGAATCGTGCAGACGGGCATCACAACTCAATTGGTTTGTCAGTCAGCATTGGAAGTGCATCTGCAATGATAGAGACTCTCCAATATTCAAAGATGTACTCAATGGGTTTCAAAAATACTCAAAGCAAACCACAAGATTTATAAGAAAGGCCATTTCATCTGAACTGTTGGAGTGTTTTGAGACAGATGGAAAGGCCTTTCTGTTAGAGATCATTACAAGGAACAAAAGCTGGGTGGCATCATCTTCATTTATCACAAAAGAAATTAAAGACAATTCCCTCTGCTGGAAAAGTCATGGTGTCAGTCTTCTGGGATTGTGATGGCAGTCATTCCAGTGGATGTGATGCCAAGAGCGTCAACCACTAATCAAGAGGCTTACATGAAGACTGAAGAAACTCAAGAACTGTTTCCAATGAGCTTGACCTGGCAAGAATCTAGCAGAAATCTTGCTCAAACACGATAATGTATGTTCACACGCAAGTCTGAGAACCTGGGAACACCACCAAATTTGGTTGGACATCACTGCCTCCTTGATTCTACAGTCCAGACCTGGCACCCTCTAAATTCCATTTCTTTGGGCCACTTAAAGGTTCTCTACAGGAGACACTTTGAAGATGAAGAGGTCATTCCTGCAGTTAAAACAGGACTATGTCTACAAGACAAGAGCTTTTACCAGCAGGGAATAGATGTTCTCACACAACGTTGGTGAAAGGAAATAAAACATGATGGAGACTACATAGAAAAATAAGACATGGACAAGGCATATTGATGTATATTGTGACCAAATTCTGAATTAACAATAAATGTATTCAGATGGAAAAAAAAGTGGAGCATTATATACTGAACGACCCTCGTTAAGACCCCACTCTTTCATGAAGCCAGGAGTCTGTTTATGTGTGAGTCAGCTGGTTAAGTCAACTATTTCCACCAAGAACAGTTGAGAAGTTGTTAGTCTTTAATGGAAAGTCCAGTGAACAGTGTTGAGTACAGTTCAATGCAGTGCCTTCTGATACAGTAGTGACAATTTGGTTGTGATTCAACAAATCAGTTGCATTTGTTCTGCATGTGCAACAATGTCTAACAAGTTTAACATTATGTGTTACACTTAGCACTACACTGTCACTGTGCGATTAGCAGTAGCTTGTGTACTAATTTAATATGTATTTAACACTAATTTCCATTATAAGCAATGCTTGAGGATACTGTAAAAGTCGCACAATTATGGAACATGCAGCATGACTTAATATACCCACCACCAAGAATGCTTCCATCCTACATTATGGAAGAAAAGATAAAAATTTGTGAACTACCACCATTTCAAGACTGAACTCTGCAGCATGCAATTAGCCCTATGTAATATTTACCTCTGAATGAGATATTACAGAATTACTCCAGTAATAAAAAATAAAAATATAATAAAAATAAAACATATAATATATAAAAATGACTAAATCCTTCATGAAGAATTGATTACAATTGCTTCATAGATTTACAGAACCCAAAAGGTTATTACAAACTATCAGGTGTCTCAAATGATTCAATGGCCAACTTCACACCACCAGCACAACACAATATTAACTTCACTTTACAAAAGCAGCCTTATCATTAAGGTCAATGCTCCTTTTCCGTGCCAACTTAACCACTCTCATATGCGCCAGAGTACACTGCAGACTCATTTCAGACACTCATTGTATAATAGTAATACACTTTTTGGGAGTGTCAAGTTATCTGCTGACCTATGCAAATCACCTGCAAGCCTTAAATTTCGGTTTGTTATTAAGTTATCACAATTATCTGCAAGATAGCTTGAGAGAATATCCAGCAAGAACCAGATTTTTTGAATTTTAAATAAGGACCTACAGGAACGGCAGAGTCCAGTATCGCTATACCAAATAAATTTACTGAGATTTCACTGGAACAGTATTTGCAAAACAGTTTTCAAATTTGAGAGAGATTAAAAGAAGGACAGAACTTCTGTTGCACTCACATTAATGTTTACAGTGGAATTCCACTTAAAACAAAAAGTGAATGCTTTGATGTTGCACAGGCTACCAGCACCAATGTACACAGCAGCAGTACATGGGCCGTTTACTGTGCATCAATGGTCTTCTAAAGCAAATGCCAAACAGTTTTATCAACACGCGAGCTCCATTCCAGAGCATAGTCACAGAACAAGGAACCAGTGCTACCTATCAACTCCACCATCTACCTGTGCCAATGGTTGCTCTTGCTTGACAATGGCCAGGTAATATAACAGCCACTTGTGTGATAGCGATAGTGTAGAATTCCTTTTAACTGTGGCATACATAGCCTCACTTTTAAAAACTTGTGACCCTAAATAAGAACTGGACTTCATAAAGCTGAGAGTTGGTGTATGTGCCAGTCAGTTGACTGAGTAGCCTGTGTACACAGAGGGCGACATTGAAAGGAGATACTTTCCTTTAAGACCTTCAAGAATTTTTCCCAAGCACAACATTGGAACAACTGAAATGAGTGCCTACGGAAGCTGCCAAAGTTACCCATGAATAACAGTGCAGGTAACCTCAATAGTTAGTCATTTGCTTCCAACCCCTGCTCCTAATGTGAGCCCAGATAGGTCTTGTGGACACTTAAAATGTGGCAACCACATGTATCATTGTTAAAAGCAAATGACCTATGCTGCTTATTGTGAAAATGAATATTTTGTTCACTCCCTGCCACTCAGTAAATAAGCTTTACAAGTACATATAACTTACATTTCACTGCTATAGCTAGGTTCACTAATATTGATCTTGCACCATTGTCATGAACAATGTAATTCCTTTAAGACAAAAGTATATTAAGAAGGTGTATATATGTCGGACTTAGATGTTGCCCTTCACCCTGTAGAAGGAATGCAGAAAGGAGCTATTTTCATGAAGGCGAGACCACAAACATTTTTGTAGTCCAAGGCAAAGGGTACTTGGATCAAGAATTCTAGGTCATCACCTGCCCAAGTACTTCAAATCGTTATCAGTGTTTGCAATGGAGATAAGCATAAGCGGCAGAACAATAAAGTAGGATTGGTTCAGCTATTATTGGGAGGTGCACCCATCCTCAATGGACAATAAGTACATACACAGAGGTAAAATAGGTGTTGGTCATGGCATTCTCAGTATGACGAATGCAAAGTTGGAAGTATCAGCACGACCACATAGTGGAAGTTAACTGGATCCTCGGGATGATTGATGTGGTCGCCAACATAGTATGAGTGACACTATGCTATAATAATCCGAGATTGTGCCACCCTCTTTGCCTTCAACGTGATGCATCTGTGAAATTTTGCCAAAAATCGTCAAAAACCCAAAATTTTGATTTTTTGTTTTATTAAATACTTGAAACTTTGTACTTCAATAAAATGATGTTTTACTCCAGCGCGCATATATTGGATGTCACGTGACTATTAAATACCCTCTGCGCGCACGGCTTACCTGCCACGCCCCCCTTAACATGCCAACATTGGTCATACAAGGCTTAGAAGTTAATTGCTAATTTCTGGATTCAAAATTAGTGCTGATTCCAAGTGAAAGGGAAAGCTGGATGTGTTGGCAAGCCTGTTAACAAGGAAGAAAGATGAAAGCACAGGATGAAAGTGTGTGTTTATACCACGCTTTTCGTGAATGTTTACGTTTTGCTGTTGCTGAAAGTTGCAGTTTTTTCTAGTTTTTTTTTTTGTCTGTTTTGGAGGTGTAGTGTTTCTCAGTGCATTGTAGAAAGAGCATAACTAGTTAGAAAATAGTTTTTAGGTTAGTAGTAAGGTATTTCATTAGTTTTACGTGTTATATTATAGAGCTATGGTCTGTGAAGTTTAAGTTGGTATATTCTCTACTATCCTTGTCTAAGACAGAATGCTTCCTTGTCTAGCACACATGGGCGGGTCAGCAACTACTGCTTTGTATTCATGGAATGTAGATGCTCGCAACCCCCACTCCATAGTATGTTGATTGAGGCTTGTCAGTGGCGTATGAGCGATAGAACTGTGAATTTATTGTTTTGTGGATTTACACGATACACAAAATGTTTTCAGTGTTGCAACATATGTATATAATGTTGAATTATTTTCTTGTAGTTTTGGTTGTGTTTGTGTTGTTTCAAGTTGGATCCCGAGGGAAAGTCCTAAAATCAGATTCTAGGAAAATTGTAGTCAAAGTTCAGTTTCCTCAGTGATGAATGTGAAGCTTTGAAATGTGGAAAGCCGACTACTTCAGTGATGAGTATCGTTGAGAGAACTGCTGCTGCTACAGGTATTTCTTCTCATTCTGTCCAACAATTTTAAAGAACACAAAAAATGCAGAAGCGAGTTGCGGTAGACTGCAAACACCAGGCAAGAAGCACCCTAATGGAAGACCGTGAAAAACAGAAATTGATTCATTCACAGCTGCTGTTATTAAGTGAACAATCTATTCGCTGTATCGTACGGACTTTCTGTCTAGTTTGCTGGACATATATGGGGCTTTAAGAGCTAAAGAATTAAAGGAAGCATGTGGTCCTTAAGAAAAATTCTTAAAAAGCTTAATTTCAGTTACAGTAAAAATTTGCAAGGAAGACGCTTTTTAATGGAACGAATGGATATTGTTTCTAAAAGATTAAAATTTTTAAGACGAATGAAAGAACTGAGCTCTACAAGTAGGCCTATAGTGTACCTTGACGAAACGTGGGTAAACATAAACCATACGAGAAATAAGGTGTGGAAGTGCTTCGCTGATGAAAATGAAAGTGATTTCCTTCTTAAAACACCAATCGGCAAAGGACAGCGGTTTATAGTTGTACATGCGGGAAGTTCAACGGGATTTATTCCTAACGCCTTGCTAATGGATAACATTTTCAAGGATTGGTTTGCTAATAAATTACTACCTAACATCCCGTCTAATAGTGTCATCATTATGGACAATGCCCCTTATCATTCCATAGAAATTAATAAAGCACCCACCTCATCTACACTCAAATCCCATATGCAGGAATGGCTTCGTTATAGAAATATTAGTTTGATCCTCGAGCAACAAAACCAGTGCTATACAAATTAATTAAACTGAAAAAAATATAATTTTAAAGTGTATGAAACAGTCTCGCAGAGGTACACGGTCATACCGTAGTAAGATTGCCACCTTATCATTGCGATTTTAATGCTATACAACTTATATGGACGCAAGTGAAGAATTATGTTGCCAAACATAATATTTCATTTAAAAGTGTCGATGTAAGAGCCTTGTTTCACAGTGTGATTACAAAAGTGACCAAAGAAAACTGGGAAAGGGCGTGTGAGCATGTACAAAACACTGAACAGTTTTAATAGGAGAAAGATGGTCTGATAGATGAAATTACAGACAGATATGTTATAAATGTAGAAGACTCAGACTCGGAAGAGGAAAATTCGTCTGAAGTTTCTGACTGTGAATCGGGGATGAGCAACACTAGGATGGAGAGGAGAAGGGTCGCTCTGCCACTGATGCATGCTTGGCTGGGGAGTCTGCTTTGCCTGCTACGTCAGGGAGTGAGACGGTGAGTATTTCTTTCTCTTTCTAAAAGGCACACGACTAGTTAAACCTCACAGACTGTAGGTTAGCTCACATTTTGCAGTATGAATAGATTAGTTGATAAACGAAACAGAGGCACGAAAAACTCAAAACGGCATTCTCAGGGATACACTTTAGCACTGAAACGATGGAAGGGAAATACTTCAAAGGAAGAAACTATGTGTAATGGTCCATCAAACCCAGAAGCTGATCAGCTCCAGAGTTTTTTAGTGAATGATTCTCAATCATTTAGTGGTGCATCAACTTCTCAAAGTACTGAGTGTGCTGCTGCAAGAAAATTATATTTTCCAGTGAGAAGGCAGAGAGCACTCAAGGTGATGTTCCTTGCAGAATATGTTTTAATTCATATCAGTTTCTGGCAGGATATATATAAAGAGACAGTATGTGCTAGCTGTGGTGCAAATGATTTGAAAATCTCATTTTCAAAGTTCATGGGTTTTGCTGCAAAGGTAACAGTGGCCTGTAACTCTTGCAACACTATCTGCAATGAGAATTACACTAGCCCAAGGATTACTGGAGCATATTCAAATCGCCCTCCATTTGAAATTAATCGGAGAGCAATTGAAACATTCCTTAGTTTAGGAAAAGGCCATGCTGGATTACAGCATTTTTGTATGTACATGGGTATGCCACTTATTAGTGCCTCCTCTTATAATGCTCACTTGGTAGAAAGAGCAAAACAAAATGAAATCATATGTGATACTGTTTTGAAACAGGCTGCAAAAGCTGTTCGCCAGAGTTATGCTACCACCGATCCAGAAGTTGATGCAAATGGAGTTATTGATATCACCATCTCATGATGGGACTTGGCAAAAGAGAGGGTTTTCTTCACTACATGGTATTGGCATTGTAATTGATGTGATGACAGGGCTAGTAATAGATTTTGACGTTTTATCAACATATTGTAGTACATGCTCACGACAAGAAAAAAAATTGAATGCTACAAGTGATGAATATAAACATTGGTATGTAGGTCATCTGGAGAGTGGCAAATGTGAAACTTTAGTGGTTTTTCTAGTGCAATAAATGACTGCAGCAGAAATTGTGGAAGAGATCTGTAGAAAAACAAACTAAGATATACCAATACAGTGTCAGATGGTGATGCAAAAACCCAAAAACACCTTCAGGAACTGGGTGTATATGGTGAAATAGAAATAAAAAAGGATGAATGCTTAAACCATGTTGCAAAAAGAATGGGTACAGGAATAAGAAATATTGTAAAAGATAATAGAAAAAGCGGTGTTACTCTTGGTGGCAAGAAACATGGCAACCTGAAGGAAGATACAATAGTTAAACTAATTATTATAGGAAAGCCATTAAAAGCAACATACCCAATGTGGATCAAATGAAAACAGCAATTTATGCAACATTGTATCACTGTATGTCTACAGACCAGCATCATAAGTGTCCAGGTGGTGAAACTTCTTGGTGTTTTTTCATCGAGCAATTGCAAAAGGGGAACCAACCCCTCCACATGACAGCTCAACTATGAAGACTCCTCTAAACAATGAAGCAGTAAAAAAACTAATTCCATTATATGCTAGACTGGCCAATGAAGAACTTCTCCAAAGATGTACTTCAGGAAAAACACAAAATGCTAATGAGGCCCTTCATAGCATTATTTGGTCTAAGTGCCCCGCCCCAAAAAACTTTTGTATCAAGGAAAAAATTGCAAATTGGTGTAAACAGCAGTGAGTTTAATATGGGGTGCTTAGCAAGTGGAAAACTAAACGAAAATATTATACAAATTAAATTCAGCCCAGCTAGTCAGAAAATTGGAAAATCTAGGGATGATCGACGCCTCCAGCGGAGCGAAATTTCCTGCCAACAAGCTTCAAAGTCCTCAACAAAGAAGCTGCACTTCTCCAAACTTCAAGCTGAAGAAAGGACAAAGCAGCAGGAGAGTGTAACTTATGGAGCTGGACAGTTTTAATTAAATTGCAGGTCAGAAAAATTTAAATATTATGTTACAAAACTTTAACCCTTTCGATGATATGGACGTCATATGACATGCAAGTTAAAATGCCCCAAACCGATATGGACGTGTATAGACATCCTGCACATACATGCCCATTTAACGCCAATTAATTTTAATCTTCCTATTTTACAATAAATTTAAATTAGTTTTATAAGGGATGTAAATGTACCCTTAAAGGTTTCTTTTTGAATTGTACACATCCAAACCTGTATAAACACCCAAGGGTATATCTGCAGATTCACACCAAATAATATTGGTTTCCCTGCGAACTTTTTTTTCGCAACACACTAGACATTTTTGAAATGGTTGCGACTTTTTTGGTTGTGGATGGTATCCTTTTAGGAAAGTGTTTTCTCTCAAGTATGAAGGGTGATGTCGTGGTGAATTTCTTACCCCCCCCCCCCAGTATAAAGAGGCCTCTGAGTATTATAGTACTCAATTAGGTTATGAGCTCTTTATACGCGCAAGAACAGGTAGGTGAATGTCTTGCATAAATTTACAGCTCTGAAAATTACTAAACAATTGTGCATGGTTATATCCAGTGGTATAAAAATACTTGTTTTTACCATTTAACTGTTTTTCGTGTAGAGGGATAGCTACTAATAGCTGGTCCGCATCACCCATATTTGACCGCCATTTCCCCAAACAATGGAGTAGCTAACATGCCAGCTGTAGACCAGTACACGTCACTGCTACGTATGTCCTAAAGATCTCCTTCATAATCGTACAACAAATCTTCCAGATTTTCTACAGTAATATCAGAAGCCTGCATACATCATATGCAAGCTAATTTATTTGCTACATTACGGGATAAGCCATGGTTAACATTGAAATTTAACAAGGCTACCAGAAACCTTGGTTGAGAAACACTAATATCAGATGCTGACAGGGAGTTTTCTTTCCAGCATGTGTATAACACAACATATACTCATACGCTTATCGCTTGGTATAGCATAAATAAACTAAAATCTAAAACCTTGAACTGGAGAAGTCGCTTGCGTAGCTATACATACATAAATACATTCGTTCGTATACACACAAAACAAAATGATTCAAATATTAGGCGCGTTCAGCACAAAGAATGGCTTTTGAACAGCGAAACAAAGTAGTGAAATTTGAACGATTTATTAATGCAGTCTCTACTTTTTGTTACTGTAGATGTATACTGCCTTTAATGGGCGTTAAACCAGTTTTTGTTTCATTTAACTTAATAAATACGGAAGATACGGAATTGTATTTATGATGAATTTGTACAGCATTTAACCCCTGGAGGGTTTAAATGGCCATCGGCAAAGCGGTTAATATGGTTTTTCTCGCTTTCCATTTTTTTTTTTTTTTTTTTACATTTTCAGTAGTTCAAAATGTGCTATACAATGCACTTTTCCACCAACTTTTGTAAAACATGCCACAGAGCTCCAACATAGATATAGAAAGAAAATTATCACATGATTTTGTTCTCCACTTCTTTACTCCAACAATTTTTTTTAATATTATAAATTCTTGAAAAACTACAATTTTCACCATAACTAATGTTCAAATTTTTTTCTCTAATTTTTGAAGGATAAAAATTTTAATAACTAAAGGTATTTATTATCTCATTGGGAATATAAAAATCCATTTGCATTAAATAAATTTAAAAATTGCATCGTAGAACTATAATTTAATGTTGTATTGATAACACATTAATAAATTAATTTCTTAAAAACTACTAAACTTAGACATTTGAAATTTGGTACTTAACCCTTTCACCGATATGGACGTCATATGACGTCCAAGTTAACATGCCCCAAACCGATATGGACGTGTATAGACGTCCTGCGCATACATGCATTTAATGCTCATTTAACGCCAATTATTTTAATCTTGCTGTTTTACAATAAATTTAAATTAGTTCTATAAGGAATGTAAACGTATCCTTAAAGGTTTCTTTTTGAATTGTACACCTCCAAACCTGGATAAACACCCAAGGGCACATCTGCAGATTCACACCAAATAATATTGGTTTCCTTGCGAACTTCTTTTTCACAACACACTACAGATTTTCGAAATGGTTACAAGTTTTGGGTGTGGGTGGTATACTTTTAGGAAAGTGTTTTCTCTCAAGTATGAGGGATGATGTGGTGAATTTTGCTACCCCCTAGTATAAAGAGGCCTCTGAGTATTATAATACTCAATTAGGTTACGAGCTCTTTATACGCGCAAGTACAGGTAGATGAATGTCTTTTACAGCTCTGAAAATTACTAAACAACTGTGCATAGTTACATCCAGTGGTATAAACTTTTTTTTTATTTTACCATTTAACTGTTTTCCGTAAAGAGGGATAGCTGGTAATAACTGGTCCGTATCACCCATATTTGACCCGCCATTTCCCCAAACAATGGAGTAGCTAACATGCCAGCTGTAGACCAGTACACGTCACTGCTACGTATGTCCTAAAGATCTCCTTCATAATCGTACAACAAATCTTCCAGATTTTCTACAGTAATATCAGAAGCCTGTACACATCATACCCAAGCTAATTTATTTGCTACATTACCGGGATAAGCCATGGTTAACATTGAAATTTAACAATTTCAAATGTGCCATACATTTAGCTCTTGATAGCTACAAGAAATCACTCTGAACACACAGAGAGTATAAATAACTGAAATACAGAGCGAAAACTGCTGCATAAGGCTACTAGAAACCTTGGTTGAGAAACACTGTAATAACAGATGCTGACAGAGTTTTCATTCCAGTGTGTGACGCAACATATTCTCGTCATATTATCGCTTGGCATAGCATAAATAAACTAAACTTGAACCTGAGAAGTCGCTTGCGTAGCTATACATACATACTATGGCTCGTATACACACAAAACAAAACGATTCACATATTAGGCGCGTTCGGCACAAAGAATGGCTTTTGCTACAGTGAAACAAAGTAGTGAAATTTCAACAATTTATTAATGTAGTCGCTACTTTATTGTTACTGTAAATTTATACTGCCTTTAAACCAGTTTTCGTTTCGTTTAAATAACTTGATAAATACGGAAGATACGGAATTGTACTTATGATGCATTTTTACAGCATTTAACAATTTAAATGTCCTGTTCTGTTTATTGGGTATCTGTTTCCGGCCCCTGAAGGGTTTAAATGGCCATCGGCAAAGCGGTTAAACATTAAAGTGCCATACAAGTGGTAACAGTTTCAAAAATATCTGTTCAAAAATGAAGAATTTTCAAATTTCACAGATGCATTACCTTAAGGAGCATGTGATATTTGCCAGCAAAATCTGACTGCTGGGATGAACATAACGGCTTACTTTAACTTCCAAATGGGATGATTTTTGTCTTTGAACCTACCATGCAAGCAACAAATCAGTCCTGCAGGGTTGACTATTGCATTCCCATAAATGGGGTTGATGTGCCAAGTGAATCCATCTCTGATAAACACCTTTTGCATAAGACAGTTCAAATTTTGCAAAAAGTGATCCATGAGGAAGATAGGAAGTAGTGTTTCTATCACAACCGTAAAAACCCCATGCTTTTAGCTAAAATAGTTTTATAGTAAAAATAAATGAAATACTAATATATAGGTATTGAAGTGCTGTAATGAACATTATTAGTAGGCATGTATGTGTATATGTACATATATTCGTAATTACACAGAACTGAGATGTAAACTATTGACATGATAGGCTAAAAATAATTACTTTGAACAAGCCAGGGTGTTTGTTAAATTTGAGAGGGAGCAAATGTTATCTTCCTCTTAGTCTGTGGAATGCCGTATCTGCAGAATGTGAGCTATCGTATGTTTACGATTGTGTGTTGCTTCATAATCACGGATAGTGTTTAATTACCTTACTGAGTTTTTAACAGCAATAAAGCAAACACAAAATAGTGCAATTGCTTCTAGCTGTGAATTGTGGCAAGTCAAAGAGATAGGCTCAAAGTATTTTTAGGGTTTACGCATTTTTCAAAAGATGGAACGAAGAGGAATATAGAAATCAACTCAAATTTCAAAAATGTTCAACATCTTACTGCTAAAATATGTGTATTTATTGAGAGGCAAGAAAATCTGATACTAGTGGTGCTCCAGTGTTGGAGCTGTCTAGGAAACACATTGGACCTCTGAAGACTGTTACAAATTAGTGACTAACAAGGACATTGCATGCAAACTTTGTTCGAGTTTTGACCGTGAATTTCCAACAATACAGGAAATATGTTGCACTCTTCAAACTAAACTTTCATACATAAGAACAAATTCAACTTACAGAATGCTGGGAGGATTAGGGTACAGATACAGAAAGACAAAATGATGGGCATCAATTTTTAATGGAGAGGACCGGATTATTGCAGCAAGTTCAAAATTCTTATGCAAAATGCACAAAATTAGAAATTCTGTTGATGCAAGACCTACATTTTACTTAGAAAAGACATGGGTAAATAAAAACCAATCTGTCAAGACCACCAACAAATGGGTGGCTTAAAGATACCCGTTGTTAAAGGCAATAAGTTCATCATTTGTCGTGACAGGATTCTGACCTGAAAGTAAATTGATTTCACTCTCCGAAACTACCCCAGATTATCATGAAGACACGACAGCTTATACATTAAAAAAAAGGTTTCTGAACAGATTCTCACAATTCTTTAGAAGAGGTAAACATCATAAAGGATAATATGACGTATCATGCAATTATTGAAAACAAAATACTAAATACAGAAAGAACTTAATTGTTGAACGGTTGTGAAAAGGGGAGGGGGTTGAATTTCCAGCAACAGAAACTAAAATCAATTATTGGAGAGTACTTCCATTAAAAAACCAGGAAAAAGTGAATCAGTTGGATCAACTTGCAAGTGAAATGGGACACAATCACTGCCAATACAATCCAACTAAGTTAGTGAGGGCCCAAATAAAATGGTAAAAGAGGGAGATTTGCCACCAGAAATAATGCTTATAAATTGACTGATGAACAACTTATTCACCAAGAAATTGACAAGGTAACACAACACTTGGAAAAGTGGAGGAAAAAAAAAATCATAAATATGCAACTCAGATGAAGACAGTAACAATTCTGAATTGTCTCTTGATGTGACATTGACATCAGTATGAGCCACTGGCAGTTCCACTGGATTAGAAAACAGACAATTTAAAATATAACAATATGTCTAGCGTCAAGTAGATGCATGCTCTACTATAGTGTGCACGAGTGGTGGAAGTAAAAAATGACTGGTAGTAATGAGGTGGCAATGCTGAGAATGCAAATGCATTTCATTCGCTGCAGATCAGGACTCTTCCAATTTGAATAAACAGTAACACCTGTGGGCTTGTAGCCCACCTAACTGTAAACCCGGTAAGCATTTTGTGCACCCAATAACTAATCTCAACATTAACAACATTCGAGTCACCATCACTCCAGTATTGTTCAAGGGGCAGTATCAGGCAGAATCAAATGGATATAAATTTAATGAAACAGCTGTGTTGCCAAGATCGTAAAAACAGGAGAGCAGATCCATTTCAAGAGCTAATAGAGGATATCCATTAGATTTACCCTGTAGTTTAATTAAAATATTAGTTTAGTTTACCTAATTTCCGTGTGTCTCAGGCAGCGGGAGTAATCCAGACTACTGGAAGGAAGTGTGTCTAGTGAACCTTAGATCAATTAAAGTTTTTGCCAGTTCATTTGACTACAGTGTATTAAGCTATTTAACGTTGGCTACAAAGAGCAGGGTGATTGATAGCAATGTTGGCAGCACTGCTACTTGTCTGCTACTGACATTGGCGCATGTGCAATAAGTTAGCATTTGGCTTTTATTCGTTTTATTTTAAATGACTGGTTTGCACGACATTTGTGACTTATAGGATGCAACATTACAATTTTTTTTTTTTTTTTTGCAGAAACAGAAAGAAAAGTTAGTCTTTATTGGAAAGTCACAGTAAACAGCGTGACTTCTGATGCAGTAGTGACAGTCCAGTTGTGATTTGATCCAATATATCAGCTTGTTCTAGGTGTGCACAATAGTGTCGTACAAGTATGAACCTGAGCTGTCCTTAGTTTATATGATATAAACAAAGCAGAAACAAAGCAGAAAATGGTATTACTCTGCTGGCGACTTGATTGTTGAGGATATTTGCACTATTTTATTCCCACATGGCAAACATGCACGGTCAATGAACTTCCATGCAAAGGTTTGCTTTGCAGTTTTCGATGTCTGGAGTGGTTTATGTAGTACCACTTTTACGTTAAGATTAAATGCAAAGGTGTGTCAACTTTGTAATATAATTTTCCTTTTGTACTCTAAACAGTGACTGAATGTTTACCATTACTCAAATATTTGATTTCTTTACTTAATCTCAACTCACTTACAAATTAAAAATATGGATCTTTCTGCAGAACAGTGCTAAATAAGTGCATGTGGCCACTTTGTCAATGCCTTCAAAGTTCTACTGGAATGCAAATGAGAGGGAAAAAAAAAAAAAAAAAAAAAAAAAAAAAAAAAAAAAAAAAAAAAAACGACTGCAATCAAACAATGGGCAAATTCCTTAAACAACTTCTTCTGAATTTTCCTTTGATAATTCCTTCACCATAATATAACTTCACACTTGACAATTATATTTTTTCGGTTTCTGTTCACAAATTAAAAACCTATGTTACGAAGAATGGTGTGGAAGTTCATTTTGTAAAGTTACGCAATTTGGGATTGTTTACTGCTTAGTACTTTTGTAATTGTGGTGGCTCGTTTCTTTCGAAGCTATGAACCTTGTTACGAGCAAATTCGTCATTCACCTTCCACAACTGGCTTCTTTCTTTTCCAAAGTTTTCCTGAAGTAGATAGATAGCCTTTATTGCCGTAAAATTTACAGTATAGCAACGTCAAAAACTAAAACTTACCAAGCCGTATTATAAAAGTCGTTTATGGAATATAATGGGTTTGCCACCAATGTATGGCGTATAGTCCTTTTAAAACTTAAAATAGGGAGCTCTCTTAGTCTTTGTGGTAAAAAATTGTATAAATTAATTGAAATGACTATAAAACTGTTCTGAATTTTAGTGTTACATTTATATATTCAAACAGTTTCTTGTTGAGTAATTATGTATATTAGAGCAAGCTATTAAGATTTTAACATATAAAAGACAATTCAGCACATACATCGATGGCAACATTAAAATTAATAAAAAGTGGTTTACAATGTTCTTTTGAATGAACTCTACAGATTAATCTAAGGGCCTTTTTTTTGCAATATAAATATCTTAGCTGCTAAAGAGTGATTACCCCCGAAAAGTATACCATAATTAGCACACGTAGAAAGCAGGCCTGTTTTCACAACCTCATTTTGAGCAGCATTAATACTTGGCGCTGAAACATTGATATATTCTGACAAATTAACATCCTTAATGGCTAATGTTGGATATTTTTTCACACAACTTACAAAACACATTTAATATAATTTGTTTTGCACCACTTTTTAATGGTTTCCCTCTGAGATGTTTACATATTGCATGGAAGCAGCCATGTTGTACAACTGATCTCACTTCCTTCTCTTTTAACCTGTTCAAGCACAGCATGCAGTCTGATTAAAAAATGAAAAATTACATTTACAAAATAAAAGACTAATTACTGTTTGATTGCATTTGTAATAATGTGAGGTTGTTTATATATTTTGTATTAAATGTTAAGTCTTTAAAAATGATATGCAAACTATATTTCTCATCCGCAGAGAGTTATAAGGCTAAACAGCCAATGTCACACACGTACACAAGCTTTTGTTTACATCGTCCCATTAAGTAAGAATGGCCCCAGTATAACATTAGTGCTAGGCTTAGAAGAAAAGTGAGATTTGCAGCAACTGGTGTTCTAATTTGCTACAATATCTGTTCAACATTACTCCATGGACCCTGGACACATTTGAGCATCATTTCACCCATTTCATTCACTGTCCGATATGACTTAACGGAGGATGTATGAGTAAATGTCAAAGCTAAATGAATCTGGAAATAAAATGTACAATAAGTTGATTAGGCCATCTGTGAAAGCATCACCTACTTCTTTAAAGCTACTTTGCTGTGGCAAACTATAATTTCATCACAGGCTAGTGAAATTTATACATCTACAGCACTAGGAAGGGGGAGGGAATTTGAAATCACTGAAATATAAAATAAGGTGCACAAAATGAAAGCTCAAAAATTATATAAAAGGAAAAGGAAGCAAGACTGCTAAGTATGGAAAAAAAAAAAAGCTATGGAGGCTATCGGTATAGACTTCCAGAAAATCTTTTGTTATGCAGTACTAATAATGTATACTACAGAAGACAACTGTTTTCAGTTTCAATATCCATATCTTATTAATGCCCATTTGGGTGAATCTTCTTTATTAAAATATCCATATCTTGTCATCATAGGGGAAAATGTATTCTGTGTATCCAGAAGCAACTACAAAAAAGGGAGGTGACAATGTTTGTTGTAACTAAACCTGTTTACAATCATTTAGACTAATTGAGAGAAGTATATTCATTTTGTGACTTATGTGGAGGACAAAATAAAAATTACACTGTTTCACTTCCTCCACAGCCTGGCCCACAAAGACGGATTAGACCGTGTCCAAGTCACATTTCCAATTAGAGGCCACTCATAGGACTTGATAAAAACATGAGGCCTGATCAGAAAATGAAAGCTGAAATTCCTGGTGACTGGGCAGAAATATTTAAATCAGCAAGAAAAAACCTACCATTTCATATGATAGAGACGGACCAAATTCTTTTCCGACCTTGGACAGCACACTTATCTCGCTATTTCCGGTCTTGGACAACACACTTAGCATCTGCCTATGTTAAAAAAAGTCCTTTCAAATCTCGACCAATCAGATTAAGATCTCAAAAGGGCATCCAAGACTGAGACACTGTTCTATATACTATGGGTTATATACATTCTCAGTGATCAGGAATTACTACTTTAAATAGACCAGAGGAAAATGAATTCCAGTCACCTGACCACTTATATGAAGGTGAGGAATATTAATCTAACGAAAAAAAGTTTTGGTCATGAAAGGGGGGGAAAAAAGGGGAGGGAATCGCCTAAATTATTTTTTTTCTGTTCTAGACTTTCTTCCTGCTTCAAAGGAAAAGTATATTGATCTACATCACTTGAAATCTTGTGGCAAAAGAGGCCCAATTATACTTCTCTCTGATCCACAAGGAATGCACATTGTTACTTTCACATTCTTAATTTGAAGAGGATACAACGGGAAGAGGTGGAGAATGTATATAAAAACAATTACGACTTAAAATTATTTTTTATTTCTAGAGTTTGCTTCTGATTCAACATAATGTATAATGCTGTGAATCACTTTAAACTTTGTGGTAAAAAAGCCCAATCATATGTAATCCAGAGAATTACAAAGAATCAACATTTCCCCTTGCTCAGAATATTTTAACCATAATTTGTAATTTCACTTTGTTATACGTCCACATGATACCTGAGACAAAGTCTAATTTTATCATGCAAATAGGGGCTCATTTAATTTTAATGAAATAATATTTGGACTACTCAAAATCTAATTTTAGAAATTCCTCTTCCATCCTGTGGCCTCCATTTGATATTCTGTTTGTCAAAACAAAGCTTTTTTAAGCCTCTACTGTGTACAGGGCAAGGGAAAGCAGTGTACTTTACAATTACCCAACAACTAATTATATTTAGAACTATGCACAATATTACTAGCCAAATAATCATTCATACTCTACAGTCACTTGTATTGTTTCTATAATCTTGTAGTGTATTCTCAAAAACATTCACTAACCTCAAAACTTCCTTAAAATATGCAGAATAAATCAGCATATCTTCATACATGACAATGTAAACCAGGGTGACCTACATAAAAACTTACCAACTATTCCTAAGCCTTGTGTATTCAAACCCATCTCCATATGTATTGAATATAACATGAAAACATGGACTGGATCCAGTATGGCACTGGACTCAAATCGATCTGAGACCTCATTCCAGATTGAATACTACTCAAAAAGAGGGATTCAAGTTGTACTGACTTTCTCAATCCTCTCAAAATGTGGGATCACATCAAAATTTGATTGTATGGAAACACAATATTCAAATCTATTTGAATCTCAAATTATCTTGTACTGTATTCATAACATGCAGTTATTTTGGCTCTTCTTTAGAACAAGGCCGACAAAATTTTAGTCCAACATCGGAGGCAGGCACAAGCGCCGACGGAACCTGCCGAAGTGACATGCGCCGACATAAGTAGCAGAAAATTTTCAACAATACCAACATTGATCTAACAACTACACTACTTGTAAAAAGTTAACTTTCGATATTACTTAAATTACTTTTTCTTATCTATATTTAAAACAGAATCATCCGATGACTTAACTTTCCATATGACAACTTCGGAGGACGTAAATCACAAAAAATAATAAAAATAAAAAAAAAAAAAAAAAAAAAAAAAAAAAATAATACAAAACAATCTTACTTACAATATGTGCACTATACAACAGGCTAAACCTGTCGAATGTCTTCGATCAGTTCCTGAGATCTTGCTGCCAAAGGTAGTCTGCAAGGTGCACATCAATTTGGTCCTTTTGGATGCCGCCCCTGGATAGGCAATGCCGGAGAGATCGCCAATGCGACTCAATATTGTTCATGTGCACATTAGTTACTGGATCCACAAAATGCAAGCTGTGGTTCACCGTTAGATGTGCTGCAAACCCCCCCCAGTCAGAAATCCACTGTACCCACCCCAACAGTCGGTATGGATTGTACTGTTGAGATCAACATGCTCCTTAATCAGTGCAAAAAGGGTTACAGCAACTCTTCTGTTACCTGGACACACTGTCATCCGCACTTCATTGGTGACCACATCAATCATCCTGAGGATCCAATTTCCTTCCACGACATGGCCACGATGGTATTTTCGCCGTCCAATTTCGCATTCATCAATTTGAATGACGTGGCCGGCACCGCCTATTTTGCCCCTGTTCAGGTATTTGTAGTTAATTGATGTTATACAAATTTCCCGGCAATAGCTGAACTCATCGGCTATTGTTGCATGACTTAAAATGCTGTCTCCACGAGAACACTGCACAACAGTGTGATCGTAAGACAGCTTGCTGGCAAAACTGTATGTAATTAGGAGCACCTGCGCAGGTGGCAATTTGGTTTTTTCAAACCACGTACCTATTGCGACAGACTCGGAAAATTGCTCATTATGTCCTCTCCTGCAGGAAAATATTTGAAATTTCCGTCCCCGTTTTGTTACGGGATGTAGGGCGGCATCGCACTCCCAGCACAACATTCTAGTTCTTAATAAACTTTATCGTACAAAAACTGCATACACTTTTCCTCATTTTCGCATAAAGGCGCAAGATCGATAAAACTAATAAATCGAGCCATTGGTTTCAGATAGAACTTCCACCGAATAACTTTCTTTACAGAATGCCAGGGCCCCGGTGAAAACTTCATTTTCAGATTCTACAGTTAAGCTGCTACCTTGCTAACAATGGCACATCTGTGCACATGCAAAGTTTCGAACAGCTGCAAAACAGATGCTTGGGTGATGGTGCAAAGGTTGGCAAAAGAAGCTTAAGCCAATAACCGTGTCAGGAGCACTACAACTGCTTCGTCACTTCGGCAGATTCCGCCAGCCCTCGTGCATGCATCTGATGTTGGACTTGGACAAAATTGCTTACGTGACTTGTTCTGAAGAATATCCGATATTTTTAGTTATTTTGTTTTCTTAGCTCAACTGGTGCAATTAAAACAAAGCCAATTCTATTGTTTTCATAATTTTGCAATTTATTCTTCTCCAAACATTTACAAACCTCAACACCTGTGTAAAATATGCATCTCTCCTAGATATTCCAACAAAAAAGGATAAATTTGTTCTCGGGCTTTATGCACCGAAATCAATGTGGAAATGGGGATCATATTCAGTATGGGACTGGACTCTTGATTTCAAATCCCCATGGAAATGTAGCAATGAAAATGTGGATCATTCAGCACGGTGATATGAATCAGATGTAAACAGCTGACCGCATTTTAAGTGTGTCCACTTTAAGCCCAGAGGGACTACAGTACCAGCACTAGCCATTGTTGATGTATTATCTTTAGTCATGTTGTGGGGAAATGGGACAAAAAGCTTAATGAAGTCCTCAGTTCAAATCATCTAAGATTCATGAAAACAAGGAAAGATATATTTAAAATTTTATCACTTCTAATGACGTAAAAAGTTCCTTTTAGGCTATAAAAGCCTTCTTACCGATAGACGCATGAATTAAAATGAGCCAAGATCTGCTGTCCAATCTTTTAACAGAGAATAAAATACATTGTGAATGTGAAATGTTGTAGTGCATGCTTTGCCCCTTATTGTGCATATTTGGATATAATAGTGAATGAATGCATACATATTTTAAAGTTTGATAATGTATGGAATACCGGGTTTATCCATTACACCCTCGCTCGGGGGGAGTGATATGAGCGGAAGGGAGTTGCTCTGGGAACCAGGGTGGTGAAATAACATTGCCCGGGATTGGAGGCAAATCGATTTCAATTCGAAATTCTTACCTCTTCTTCAGTACATTCTCCAGCCCTCTTATCTAGATCAATGTCTGCCTTCTTCAATACAATGTTAGCATACCGTCGACCGACACCCTTGATTGCTGTCATAGCAAACATCACTTTTCTTTTTCCATCTATGTTCGTGTTCATCACACGAAGAATGTGTTGGAATTTGTCTGGTATAACAAGCGACTGAAAAGAAAACAATTTGTATAAACTCAATTCAATTAAGCTATAAACTTGGCTTTTATTACTATATTGTTTCGCATTATACCAAGATTTCGGTTTATTTAGGTACAATTTGTTTCCTCAATGAATCTTTTAAAATACTGATTGTTTATTAAATGCAATAGATAACATTCTTTACTGGAAATTATACTTTTGATCAAACACCTAATAACTAAATATAGAATACGGATGCTTAAGATAATGCTTTATAACAAACACTCACCATTTTACCAATCTTGCCTGACAGCACCAACGTGAGAAGAAATTCTTCAAGAACGGAAGCAACACAGAACACTAGCCAACCCAGAATGCTTTGCTACATATTAGCCAACATTATTTGCCCGATTCCCAAAATTTCCCGTCCAAGTTAAACATTTTGCCAACTGATGAAATAACATCAGTAGTTCAAATCACGTTCAAATAGTGTTCAAAATTCTCTACAAGATGGTGCAAAACATCATTCATCTATAACCTCAATTGACATTTTGCTGAAATTAAAGTGTTTAAAGTTCAGAATTACAAGGCAGCTAATATAAATGTCCTATTTTACTACCGAGATGGATTTTAATGTGAAGAAATTGGTCCGAGATGCTGGTTCGGCAATAAGTCGTGTTGTACAAGTAGGTAGTATTCATAATTGTTTAGGTTGCTCTTACAACTTCATTGGGACGATAATATTTCCAATGAAATGTTTGTGTTATCCGATTTAGAGGGAAGTGATTTTGAAGGAAATAAAAATAAAAGCACTAATTGGGAAAAACACAAGAAATGTGATAATAACCTAGAAAGTTTGGGGTGGTTTATTGGGTTGATGGGGCACTTTTTAACTTTTTTATCTGTAAAAGTAAAGCTTTTAGTTACCCTATTATAATTATGTGTATAAGGTTATACTACTAGTTTTAGGTATATATTGTCTAACTCGAAGTAGAGACAACCATAATTATAAGAAATTAGGATAATTTTTTTAGAGTAGCTGTTACAAAGATCCTTTTATAATTAATATGTTGTACAATAAGCTCTCTACATAATTAAAACAGTTAAATATTAATAACTTTAAGCCAGCATTAAAGACATACCTAATTGAAAGATGTATGTATAGATGTATATGAATTATAAGTGTACTTGCAATTATCTTTTGAGGCAATTGTGTATTAAAATTTTATATATGTAAAAATTATAAATATTTAAGTTTTTTATATACATCGCATATATCAGAGCTATGGACATGCTTCAACTTAAAGGCAGTCCTAGCAATCTTATAGGAGGTTCAAAGGATAGTGTGAAAGAAATGATCAAATCATTTACTTCTGCTGTTATTTCATTCCATGTCTTCCATAATAAACAGTTTCATCAGTGAATGGCAAATAGCTACAAGTAAGAAACCAGGCATCTACTAACACCACTCTGAAATTTATCTTAAGTGTGGTAGAAGACCTTTAATAAAGCAAGTAAGAATGTAAAGGAAATTCTGTTTATCTAGTATAAATGACAGATATAATCATGGTAAAGTGATGAATATTTTTGTGCCAATAATGTGTCGTGGGTGGAAAAACTCCATCTTGTGAAACTAAAATTGTACAGCATTGCAGTGTTGATCAGTAAGCTTAATATTTGACAATAGTTCTTATTGGTATTCATAGGTCTAATTTTATTATTTTAATATTGAATAGTGGACATTTCAGTAACATGTGTCATCTGGCAACCCTGATAATTCTGTCCTGATGAAGCCACATCATATGATGGGAAGAACATGGGAAAACATACTAAGCCTATGATTTCCATTTATGTTTATTAATGCTATGTGGTACATATTGGTGTTAATATCGCTTTAATTATATTATATTTTAAGTTCATTATAGTCTGTTAGGGTCATTATTTTTTACCAGGTGCCTCAAATACATAAGTATCTTTTTATATATAATGAAATGAGCTGCCTTAAACATTTACACAAGCTTCTTGAAAGAGCACAGAATATTCAGACCAAATTTCAGTGTGGTTAAAACTGCATGGTGCTTAAAACCTTAAGTAGTATTCCTAATGATGAAATAAATTGGATAAATATTTTCTTCAATCACTGTAGGTATGTACAAATAAATTAACTTGTTACTACCATCAATTTATTGTTTATGTAATAAGTAATCAAGAACTACAAATTCCACTGGAAGTAAATTTAAGAATTACGCAACAAAAAGAAAATCCTTTGTTACTTTTGATAAACTATTTTAGTACACTGTCTTGTAAATATGCTACTGTTTGTGAAAAATGCAACACCATCAATCCGAACTTGGTAAATGTGTAGAAGAGTGTGCAAGCAATAAGTGATTGGCATTGCAGAGAGATGGGATACTCGTAGGTTGAGCAGGGCCCTGTTGTGTTTGTCTGACAATGCTAGCTTTGCGCTAAGTATAGTCAGTGCATAGCAAACAAGTTGGAAATGTTACAGTGAGTGCCAGTATGCCTCGTCATTTCAAAAGGAGCCATATCAACATGTGAATGAATTCAAACATGGCAGACTGATCTGTCTCGGGAAAGCAGGTTTGTCATATTGTGATATTTCAATTTGTAGAGAGCATGGTGCTACAACAATGATTCATGTGTGGAAGCAGTGGATAGAAGAGAGTAGTACAAAGCAAAGAGCATGTACTGGACCACACAATATGACACAAACCTTGTCCGTATGGCAATAAATGGACTGTACAGCTTTATCTACAGTGTTGGTTCGATGCTAGAGTACTACAACAGGTGCGAACATATTTGCATGAAGAATCTGTTGCTGTCTGCTGTGAATTGGACTGGTTGCACACATGCCATTACGTTGACTTCATTATCCAGAAACCACAAGTGCCTATAACTGTAATGGGTATGTAAATTCCATCACTGGGTTTCTGAGTGGCAAAATATGGTCTTTTTGGATGAGTCCTGCATCAACGTGTCCTACAGTGATGGTCATATACATGTTCACATTTTCAGGCCTCCTTGAACACAATTTAGAGGCCTTGTTGAGTAGCATAGCAGATAAACACTACAGTTCGGTCGCTCTATCTCCGGCTCTGACATTTCTCGAGAGGGGGAAGCAGGCTGTTGCCAGTTCTTTAGCGAGAATTTCAAGCAGAGGAACAATGCATATTTTAAATATTTCATGTATTTGCATATTTCACGAACCAGTAGCCATATTATTATAATAGCGATAATAATAGTGCTTACGAACACTAAAAATCGGAATTCACGCACGCAAAATATACCAAAGAAAGTTCACCAGCGCAAGCAGCTAAAGCCTTGTGAGTAAAAACAAATTTAACCTGGCAACACAGTGTTGGGTTTGGGAGCCACGCCTAGCAGCGACAATGCTGAATGCCGCTAGCAGACAGTTTTAACTTCCTGACCACAACACCGGATGTAGAGACTCCCAATACTACCAACAGATGCAGTTAGTGTGTGTGAAAGATGTGAACGAAATATTCAAATAGAGTGGTGTTGTAATAAATATCTTCCATGATAATGAAATTGTAGGATGTAGAGACTCCCAATACTACCAACAGATGCAGTTAGTGTGTGTGAAAGATGTGAACGAAATATTCAAATAGAGTGGTGTTGTAATAAATATCTTCCATGATAATGAAATTGTAAGTTGTATTTCAGTGTTTTATAGCTAATATAGTCCTATATTTTCATTCTAAAGATAATTATGAGGATATGTTTTCAATTGCTCATTACTGTATGTTGGTACTATTAACTTTCCCCCTCCACCTCTTGCAATCGCAAAACGTCAGAGCCGGAGATACAACGGCCGGACTGTAGGTGTGATGGTTTGGGGTGCCATTGGTTACTTCTGCTTCCTATTAATTGAAGGTGCTTTGAACATCAACTAGTACCCGAGAGAAATTGTAGAGACCAAGATACTTTACCTGCTTCAGGCTTCTCCACAGGCCACATTTCAGCAGGACATGTCCAGACACACATTCCGAGGAATGCACATACTGCATGGGAGATCCCTTAGGAAGATATTCAGGACGTTTTTGATTCCATGTCATGCCATGCCATATAGCAGCCCTAATTACAGCAAGTGTAGGCTGAGCCAAATGCTGAATATTCAGGCACAGAGGTCATGTACAGATTTGAAAAGTTAGTCATTTGTTTATTGTCATTTACCCAATCTGTGATATTAAATTCAGTGCAGTCATGTGTTTGCTTGTTGGTGTTACAGTTTTCACAAACATTAGTGTACATATATTATCCTATATCCACAAAAAATTGCAATGTCAAAAAGATATCCTACATATTATTTTCATGCCATTTGGGTTAAAATGAACTGTAATGGGAATGACCAGATTACGTGACACATGGGAGAGATTAGTTGAATAGCTTTCTGCCTTATGAAAAGGAGAGGGTTGACTTAATGGTAATTAAAACAAGTTCTGTATATTGGACAAAATTGTACATAAATGACCATATAGTTCAAATTTTATAACATATCTACAAAGGGAAATACATGTATATGATTTGTAGATTTCACTATAGGATTAAGCAAATAAAATTATGTAATAAAATAATTATAATAAAAAACTTTCTTTCAGATGACAGAAGAGAAGCTTGGTACATCAGAAAAGACTGAATTAGATGCACATTTTGAGAATTTGGCTGAACGCTCTGATACCACAAAAATGTGGACTGAGAAAATATTAAGGAATGTAGAATCAGTTCTGACTCCAAATCCAGGTGAGTAACATGCTTTTGTATATGAATGTAATCTTAATAACAGCAATAAAGATTCCACAGTATTGGACAAATGTAAGTTCAAGTTTTATAACTTTATGGTGGTAGAAAAATTAATAGCTGAGTCTCTCACCAATGTTTGAATTAGTTTTTCTGAATCATCAGTAAAATCACTTTGTAAAAATCTTATACTGTAACAAACTACTAATTTCTATGGTGAAAATGGATATATTATAGTGCAACATTTCTATAGTAATTTAAGTTTCTAAAACTTTCTTTTTAATCTGAAAGTTTTGAGTTTGACAGTGGTTTATTTTTTGTAAGTAATATAAGATCTCAATGCAAACAACTTTTTTCAGAATAGAAATCTGTACTGGGGTGGAATATTTTGATTGTTTAAATTAAAGCAAAATTTGTGAAAATGTTCTGCTACTCAACAATAGGTTCCACTTCAATGTATGCATTAATGGACAAACAAAGAAACAAATAGAAATAAACCAAAAGGAAGAGTTTGGTAACCAAACCTTCCAGATCTAGAAGAGATGTTAGTGCAATTTATTTTGCAGTGCAAGAAATGTCAAACTTTCTTTAGATCTTAGTGGTTAGCTTGTTATTTTCAACAGGTCACAGGGTGATTACTGGTTAAAAGTGAGAATTTTTCTTTAATTTAGATTATTATCTATCTTTCCTAGAGGCTGGAATGTATAATATTTTGGCTTAATAAAATACAAAACATGTAATAGAATCTATTGGCTATAACGTAATGTGAAATAAATTTTCATTGCCGATAACCAATTATTTCCAAGTCAAAGCTATAATATCTCATTACAGAGATTACTCAAAAAGTTCTCAGCCGAGAAAGGAAACGCAAGATCTTTGATTAATTTTTTAGAAGCTTCTAACAGTGAATACAAAATTCAATACTAGGAGTCAAATTTGGAACATGTTTGCTTCACTTACTGTATGAATTATATAGGATATATTTCAGAAGCTTTCCTTTCTGTTATCAGCCTGTGTGCAAGCTGGCAGTGCTGGTGCTGTCTTTGTTGTGATCTTTGATGGAGGGCATAATGAATTGATATAAACGTCCAGAAGCAGAATTTCAAAATTCATAACTCTGTATTACACAAATAAAAGTATTTGCCACTTAGGCTTCACTTATCTTAACAAATTGGTGTTGATACTTCTTTTCAAATGGAAATCTATTTCACAAACAAATCGTTTGCATCCTCAGTCCACAGATAAGCTCGGTTGTCAAGGATAATGGTTACCATGCCTTTCTTATGTCTTTTTAGTATTACCAACATCTGAAAACGAAACAAACCTAAAAATAGAATTAACTGTTGGTATTTCGAAATTCATTACGTAATGTTTATTTTTTAAAATAAATATTTTTCCCCACACCATTAAATCTATCGGACCGTTTAATTGTTTTAATAATTTCACTTCAGGATTTATTTCATGGTTAAATGACCAAAAATGATCTGCTACGGCCGATTTATCTGTTTGTTCATACCTAATGTTATGAAAATGTTCTTTTGTTCTAGTTTCCAAATTACGTTTTGTCTTTCCAATATAAACCTGATCACAATCTAAACAATTAAATTGATAAATACCAGATTTTTTATTATTAGGAATTTTATCTTTTTTAGAAAAATGTAAATTTTTAATACTATATTTATTTTGAGGAACTAAAGTTATACCAACTTCTTTAAAATTTGTTTGTAAATGTTTAATAACCCAAGGATGGTAAGTCAATTTTTTAAAATTATAATCGTCTTTTATTTTTTTAAGGGTAGAAATATCATTAACAGTTTTTTTTTATATTTAAATTTTTAAATTTTCTTTTGTTTAAAACCTTTATTATAACCATTAATTAAAGCAGTATTAATAATATGTTTATATTCTTTATTAAATTCTTCTTTATTCAGAGGTATATTTATTAATCTATAAATCAAACTATTAAAAACAGTACATTTATGTGAGAAATGGTTAAACCTTTTATTTTTTATGTAATTATCAATATGAGTAGATTTCCTATAAATACCAAAACCTAATTTGTTATTATTTCTTATTATTGTGACTTTGTGGGTTCGTGAAATTAAAAGTCCAATTGCACAAACTCAAAATGTTCTTTATTTCCACCGAATTACAGTTGGAACACTTGCCAATTACATAGAATTATGTTGTGCACACAATTACAATTCACCAGTTCGTCTGTCACAGGTTCACTCCACACTCACAATTACGTACAACTCCTCTGATACACGTACACAGTCTTCCAGTCTGTTCGCTAGCACGGCCCTCCTCACGGCTGCTCGCCAAGAACTCAACTGAACTCTCGGTCGCATCGTGCTTCTATTTATAGGTGGCTAAATGTTTCTAGAGAATTCTTTACCATGGAGAGGAAAGATATTCCGGAGATTTCGCATTCTTTCAGGCGGCAGGAGAAGGGGGAAACAAAGATTCAGCCACTCTCGTGGTTTCCCCTCTCTCCACCCTGTCACACCTCCGCAGGCGCCAGCTGACTGGCGAGGATGCGGTCTCGATGCCACACGCCCCCCCTTCACTGGCCATCCCCTTCCGCAGCTGACCGCAAGTTCGCTGATTGGGTAACATTATCTTCAAATCTAGAGAATGAAGAAATCCATTAATTTCAGTTTCTAATGTGAATTTTATAGCTTTATCTTGTAAATTTAGTAATTTTAAAACAACATTAATTTGTTTTTGAGGAACAATAGCAAAAATATCAACATATCTATACCATATTTTAAAAATCAAAGGAAAAGCTTTAGTGACTTAAGTTTCGAAATAACTCGTAAAAAGATCAGCAAGAAAAGGCGAAAGAGGATTACCCATTGCTAAGCCAGAAGTTTGTTGAAAAAATTCACCATTAAAAGTGAAAATATTTTGATCCAAACAAAAATCAGTAAGTTTAACAAAATCATCTATTAAGTCCTCATGTTAACTTATTGAATTCAACCGATTTTTAAAATAAATTAAAAATTTTTCTCTAAGAATACTGAGAAATAAGGCAGTTACATCAAAAGAAATAAGTTTATCAGTTTTAGATAATACAACACTGTTCAAAAGAATTTTTAATACTGAAACTTTCAAATTTATCAAAATTACTAAATTGTTTATGTAACCATTTAGCTAAATTGTAAGTTGGTCAGTTTATACAATTAACAATAGGTCTCATTTTATTTCCAGGTTTATGAATTTTAGGAAGGGCATAAATTCTAGGTAAAACAGGATTCCTAATTTTTACAAAATGCTTTTCTTTGTCCGATATAACTTTCACTTCATTAAGTATTTTATTAAAATTTGTAATACAAGATTTTAAAGGGTCTTTATTAATTTTTATAAAATCTTCACTTTGAGGTAAAAGATTTACTCTATTAATATAATCTAATTTATCTAAAATTACAATTCTATTACCTTATTCCGCTTTGGTAAAAATTAAATCTTTTTGATTTAATGATTTAATAATACGTTTATTATTATTATTATTATTATTATTATTATTATTATTATTATTATTATTATTATTATTATTATTATTATTATTATTATTATTATTATTATTATTATTTCTCTTAGGTTGGTATTTATCTAAATTTTGTAATATTTTGCTACATTTTAATTTAATCAATGATTTATTATTTTCACTTAAATCCTGACTAGCAATTTCTATATCTGCAATATAATCATCTATATTGTTTGAAAAATCTACATACATCTTTAAACCTTTATTTAAAAAATTTCTCTTTTTCATTAAGGTTAGAATTTGATAAATTAACATTATCTTTATTATTTTTAATAACTGGATTTAATTTATTTTGTTTCAAACACAAATTATATAATTTCTTTTTTAATTTTGCAGTTTTATTTTTCATATTTATATTAAGAATATGAAATAATTTGGATTCTAAATTAAGCCAAATTGTATAACCTAAAATCTTTCTTAATTTAAGTTCAATATTATTCAAATTTTTAAAAAGAAAACTTCTTTCAACTTGAATTACTTTTTTCTCTGCTGCATTTTGATGAATACTATTATTGACAACGGAGTTTATCTGTGGACTGAGGACGCAAACAATTTGTTTGTGAAATCGATTTCCATTTGAAAAGAAGTATGAACACCAATTTGTTAAGATATGTGAAGCTTAAGTGGCAAATATTTTTATTTGTGTAATATTTATTGCTCCACTGTAGCTAGCTTGATTTTCTATGTAATCAGTAGTCTTTAATTTGAAGCATCCATTTTCGTTGTTTTCATTTTTAGGTTACTATGGATAATTTTGCTTATAATAACATTTATACGTTTAATTTAAATTTTATGGGTACTAAATCTGAAATTAAGCTATATTTAAAACTTCAAAAGAAGAAAAGATCTATTCTTGCAGACATTTGTTTTCTAAATCTTTGTTTAAAACATAAAGTAGTTCCTATTATTGTTGGAAAAACTATTAAATTTGATAATTTACCTAGAACACGTTTCGTTAGGATCTTCCTAATGAAATGCGTTCTAGGTAAATACTAGCAATAAATGGAGCATTGAGTATTAGTTTGACTCAAAATTATATTAATTTTGTGCTTCATTGTATCATAGTCCTTACACATTGGAACTTAATCAGTATTACGTAAATTTAAAACAAGGTGCGAAGGAGGACAAGTTACTTTAACGTTTCAAGAGAGGAGATGGACAGTGTATTATCCACATAGTTTAGTGAATTATAAAATCACAAAGTTATTAACACTTGAAGCAAAGGGGAGATCAGCATATTCCTTTTGATGCATGTTCTAACACAGTATTTCATAAATTTAAAATGAGGAGCGAAGGACAAGTGCCGAGTGACTTGAACGTTTCAAGATGGGAGGTGGACAATATTATCCACATAGTTCAGTGAATTATAAAATCGCAAAGTTATTAGTACTTGAAGCAAAGGCGAAATCGGCATATTCCTTTCTATGCATGTTCTAACCTCTCTTATACTTCTGCAGTAACCTTCATAGCAACTTGTTTTGACAGTCTATACCTCTGTAGAAAATTCTCCTTAAAATCATTTCTCCTCATAGGCCGTACTGTATTATGAATGTCATTTAGACAGTCTTAAATATAGCAAATCGACATCAACAGCTGCATTCATGCCTGCCATCTTGACTATTTACAATTGTTAAGGACTTAACAACAGAAATTTGGCTTGTTAGTTTAACAAGAGATTTAACACTTGTTGGTGAAATGCAATTTTTGTTATAACTATTGCTAAACTCATGTTAAGTCTTAACATCTGTTGGTGAAATCGGACATAAGTATATTTACAGTTGTGTTACAATATGTGTTATTACAGAATAGTCACCTATTACTTCCCTCTTTTTACATTCCATATCCACTTGTTTTTTACCTTACTTAAAAACTGCCCTATGTTTTTATAATTTTTAAAATCTTGATTAAGCTGATTCTCCTGTTTTTCTTTGGTATTTGACATTCTTTCCTCAAACAGTACATGTTCTATATCCTCTTTGCCACCACACAATGGGCACTTGTCTTGCCGGTATCAATTTCTTTGACCTCTTAATCTCCCTATCCCTGCTCTTAACAATGCTATCCTCTTTCTTTCTTCACTGCTGGTGCTATCTATATACCTCTCCCTCCCCCAGCTATCTTTCAATGGAATATAGAAGACAAGCTATGTCCTCTCTGCTAATTGACTAAACAGTTTCTGAATCTCCAGTCTTCAAATCTTATTCTGGCCCCTTTCCAGAAACCTTTATAATTAGTTTCTCTCTTTCTCCAAATATCACCCATACCATTATCTTTCAAGTTATTTCATAAATTACTTACCCATCCTTTATTTGGTAAACTTAGTTCTTGATACTTCAAGCATTGTTTCAATATATTCACCTCCTGTAAATTCAATACTTTATACTAATATTTTAGTGCCCTTTCTATAACTAACCCTTTTCTTGGAACTCTCCCCATTTCAATTAGAGCTACTTCATTTGCAGTTGATATTGCCAGCCCTAGAACTTCCTTACAAAACCCCCTGTGTACATAATCTAAAACTTCCCATCCCTTTTCCAGCCCCCATATCTCAATACCATATAGTATTCGTGCCTCTACCACCGAACTATATGCCCTTTCTAACCATTTCATTTTCATTTCAGGCATTTTGTACAAACATCCTCTTACAGCTGCAATTGCTGCTTTCCCTTTTGCCAGTGCACATTTCTTTTGCTTCTTTCATTTCCCTCCTGCATCAATTTTCATTTTTAAGTTATTACATTCACATACCACTGTATATTCTATTCCCTCTTTCTGCCACTTTTCATGTTTACTTAGTTTGGTACCTTTTTTAAATACTACAATTTGGGTTTTACCTCTTCACATTTAGGCCGCAATCTGCACAATATTTATCCATTTCATGTAAAGATATTTTTAACCCATTTATAGTAATAGCACCAATCACCAAGTTATCTGCAAACAACAATTCAGGGATTTGTATATTATTAATTACTGGCAAGAAATTATTATTGCTTATATTTTTCTATATATCATCTATGAACAGATTAAACAAAACTGAACTTAACTTGTAGCCTTGCCTTAGCCCTTTTTCCTGGTGTATGTCCCTAGTTATTGCTCCTTCATATTTTATGCAAAATATGTTCTCTTTGTGTAACCCTTTTAGAATGGTTACCATTTTGTTATTAATCCCCTTCATTAATAATTTATACCGCAGTAAATTCATCTCTATTCGATCGAATGCTTTTTTGAGGTCAATAAAGGCCATATATATCTTACCTTTTTATATCTTAAATTCTTGTCTACTAGTGCTTTTATAATAAAGACATTGTCCACTGTTCTCCTACCTTTCCTAAAGCCCATTTGATATTCTGAAAGAATATTAAATTCTTCAATCCATTTTTGCATCCTATCAGCCAGTATTCCAGTACTCCCCTTTGCCCTTACATATTGGCTGCATAATTGCTTTTCTCCAACTTTTCGGTATATAACCATTAGTTTTCATAGAGTTAAACAATGATGTTAATAATCTAACCCTGTTCTCATCTTCGCACCATGCTTTAAGAAATTCTCCTGGTATACTATCTATTCCTGGAGCACCCGCCTCGGTGGCATAGATGGTAGCATGTCTGCCTCACGTTCAAGAGGTTCCAAGTTTGAATCTTGGTCAGGTTGAGCTACCTGGATAAGGTATTTTCTGGGATTTTCCCCTATCCTTAAAGACAAATGTCGGGTAGCTCTAAGCTCCATGGACCCTGGACACATTTGAGCACCATTTCACTCATCTCATTCACCGTCCCATATTACTTAACGTTAGAGGACATAAAGTTACAAAAAAAAAAAATATATAGAAACCTGGAGCTTTATTTCTCTTAATTCTTCCAACATGGAACCTGGTTTATTACTTCCTCTCCTGTTATATCCCTATCTGATATCTCACTAAAGTTATTCTCTATTTCTGGGAATATCCTGCCCATGTTAGACTTTTCACATGCATATAAAGTTGAGAAGTAACTTAACCACTCTTCCTGACTTATATTATGTTTGATTACATATGTTTTGTACAATGACTTTATACCCCTCCATATTTTACTCACATTATTTTCAGCAACAGTAGTGATTAGTTTATCCACTTTCTTTTGTGTCCATTGGGGTTTTTTACTTTCCAGTAGTATGACAGTAGTACACATACTACTTTCCAGTAGTATTAGTATGACTGAAGAACTTAACCTGTGAAGCCCTACCTGCCGGACCCACTACACAGATATATTGGAGAGCAAGAGAGCTAATGGTTTCATTGCCAAAGCCTAGCATTTGAAAACAACACTTTCCAGTAGTTCATTGTAATAGTATTTACTTTGCAAATACTCTTCCTTAGAGTGAGTATCTCCTGTTTCCCTTCACTTTACCTGCCTTTACTGTGTTTTTATTCACCCTACATTCCTCGTCAAACCAGTCATCACTAGTTTTAAAATATCCTCTATTTGTCATTTTCATCCCCTCTCCTGCCCAATTCATAATAAAGCTCAGAATACTAATTGCATTTCCAATTTCATAATGATTTAAACTATGCATTATGCCCTTCTGACATATTTTCCCTATATTGCATTCTAATGTGTACTCAAATTTTCACTTGTCTTCTTCCTTCCATTTGTATTGTACTAATTCCCTTATTGTTGCACTAATGGAAAAAGCTCACTTTTAGTGCTTATATTAGCCACTTTAAAATTACTCACCATATGATTTATATTGCACGACCACAACACGTAGTCTGTTACACTATGACCGTTTGCATTTATAGAAGTAGATTCAACTAGTTCATCTTCATATTTTCCATTAAGAATGTCCAATGCATTTTGCTTACAGAAATTAATGAGTTTTTCACTGCCACTTTCTATCACCTTATCCTTGCTATGCCTAATATTAACATTTTTCCTGCTTACATTGCTATCCTCTCACCATTCTGTAGAACTAACATCACTTTCTCCAATTCTTATGTTTAGATCCCAATATTCATATATTTTTCCCTTAACTTCCCTATATCTTTATCAAAAAGATAAAGCAATTCTGGATTATGAAACTGTGAAGAAGCTGGAGGGTTATATATTATGGTGGTACATATAATGCTATCCACTATCACTTTATCTTCCATTATAATCCAAAGCACTTCCTTACAACCAGACCATATTTCTTTTATTGTTTTACTCAATTTATTCTTGATAAAAAGCCCTACCCCTCCTGATGGTCTCCCCCCTGCATATATTTCCCCTTTTCTTCCTAAATAATTAAAATTCATTAATTTGATATCTTCATCTGTTAACCATGTCTCTACCACTGCTAGATTATCCAAATTCACTAATATATGCTGTATGGAACCTGTGCTGATTTTATATTTTAACCCTTCACAATTCCAAAACCCTAGCTTCCGTATTATTTGCTATTACGAACCTGTTCTCCCTCTGGACCATGCAAACTGTTCAAAGAACATATCTGTAACATAAAATATAGATATAAACAGACAAATATGCCGTAAAAACTACTTCTAGTTGGTTTATTGACACTCATGACTTACTTTTTTATTTATTATTGAGGGACTAGTTTCAAAGGCCATTGCCAACATTTTCAACCTCTCTCCAACTATGAGAGAGGCAATGGCCTTTAAAACTAGTTCCTCAATAATATAAAAAAAGTAAGTGACGAGTGTCAATAAACCAACTAGAAATAGTTCTTATGATTAATTTTGACATCACTGTTACTAAATTCCTCCAAACACATATAGACAAA
The DNA here is from genome assembly GCA_030765055.1 of Mantis religiosa. Taxonomy (NCBI): domain Eukaryota; kingdom Metazoa; phylum Arthropoda; class Insecta; order Mantodea; family Mantidae; genus Mantis; species Mantis religiosa. The sequence continues at coordinate 307,640,364 of CM060950.1, read as the reverse complement.
TCAGCCATTGCAACATACTTTGGGGAAACCATAAAATTTATGTAAATTCTGAATTACTAAACAATATAATCCACCTCCTGGAATTTGCCATGTGGGGGAAGATTTTCAGTAAAAAACACAAACTCTGAGTTATAAACTTTGAAATTTCAACTCTTGAACATCTGTATCAAATTCGTAATGCCATCTACCAGAAACCGAAATATAGACAGCACCAGCGGTGCCAGCTGATGTTGGAAGCAAAAGCTTCTGTAACATGTCCTGTATAAATTACAGAGTAAGTTAATCAAATGTATCACAAATTTCCTCTCTAATGCTTAAGCACAAATCTTTAATTGAAAAAAACCTTAGCCCGAATTTCATTCTTTCAAATCTCTCCACTTGGATTTATACAAGTAACTTATGACCTCTACGTGTGTGATAAATCTTTGAACTTTGAGCCATTTCTTCAGGTTTGGGAAGAGGAAAAAGTTGCTGGGTGCCAAATCTGGTGAATATGGTACATGTGGCAGCAGTTCAAAGCTTAATTCATGCTTCTGTACATTATCTTGATTTCTAATAACTCTTTAGTAAATGCAGATGTTTGTGCTTCATAGCATGATTCAGCTGCTTCAGTAAAACTGCATAGTACTCTTGATTGATGGTTTTCCCTTTTACCTGTTATCTACCAACACCAGATCCCAGGCATCTCAGAAAATAGGTTATGCTGAAGGAACACTTGGCCTTCTTTGAAGTGCTTTCACCCTTTTGTGTCCATTGCTTGGACTGGTGTTTCAACTTTGGTATGTATTGATGAATCTATGTTTTGTCAGCAGTAGTATGACACCACTGTAAAAATCAGTCTAATTCTATCTGATCGTGTCCAAGCCCTCCTGCAAGATGTTCATTCTTATATATTTGTTTGGAGGAATTTAGTAACAGTGACGTCAAAATTAATCTCAAGAACTATTTGTACTTGGTTTATTCATACTCGTCACTTGTTTATATTAATGAGAGACTAGTTTCAAAGGCATTCGCCTCCATTTTCAATCTCTTTCCAACTGGCATCTGTTGTTGTCTGCTTTCTCTCTGGTGGTGGAACTATAAACTTTTCAAAAACACTTTTTAAACCAATTCTCGAACTGTATAAACACTTAAGCTCCACTTACTTTTTAAATTAGGACAAGTTTCAAGGACACCGCGTCCCCATCCTCAGCTGATGTTCTACTCAGCTGAGGATGGGGACGCGGTGTCCTTGAAACTTGTCCTAATTTAAAAAGTAAGTGGAGCTTAAGTGTTTATACAGTTCGAGAATTGGTTTAAAAAGTGTTTTTGATTGATGAAGCTCCACTGTTTATAAATACTTCTATTATAGTTTTACTATAAACTTTTTTCTCAAATTATCTACTGGTGGGATTTCAAAGTTCATTACGCGATCCTTATTTTTCCATATGAATATGTTCTCCCATGTTGGCAATTTATTCTGGTTTATCACTCCTTTTAATAATTTTGGATTTGGATCAGTGTCATGATTTTAATTCCAAAAATGAAACGCTACTGCTGACTTATCTTCTTGTTTCAATCTGATGTCTCTAAAGTTCTCTTTGACTCTGGTTTTTAGAGTTCTTTTAGTTTGACCTATGTAGTATTTTTCACAATTCTTACAACTTACCTGGTATATTCCGGATCTGTAAACTGATGGGATTTCATCTTTTGTTTTTGAATTTAGCAATTTTAAAATTGAATGTCTATTAGTAGGTGCCAAGGTGATATTTTGTTCCTTGAAGATCTTTTTAAATTTATTAAATGTTTTTGGGTGATATGTGAATGAACTGAATATGCTGTTGCTTTCTTTTTCTTTTGTAAATGTGATTGCTTCCTTAATGGTTTTCTTTAGTTTAGCTTTTCTAATTTTCTTCAACACCAAACTTTTGTTGTAACCATTTTCTTCTGCTATGTGTAGTATTGCTTTTGTTCTTTGAAATATTCTTCTTTTTCCATGGGTATGTTGACTAGTCTGTGTGTAAGGCTGTTTATTATTCCATGTTTATGTGTAATTGGGTTGTGGTTATTATTTTTTATGTAATTTTCTGAATGTGTTGGTTTCCTGTAAATTCCAAATTTTATTTTTGTGTAATTCCTGATGACATTTAGATCCAAGAAAGAGAATTGTCCATTGATTTCCTTTTCTATTGTGAATTTTATAGTCCTTTCTTGCAGATTGAGTAATTTTAATGCATCTTCTAAATGTTTATTCGGTACAATTGCAAAGATGTCGTCAACATATCTATACCAAACTTTGAAGATCAATGGGAAGGAGTTTTTGTGTTTCAAATGCACTCATAAATAAGTTGCCAAAAAAAGGTGAAAGTGGATTGCCCATTGATAACCCTGATTTCTGCTTGTAATGTTTTCCATTAAAGCTGAAGAAGTTTTGTTCAATGCATATTTTTGTTAGAGAAATGTATTCTTCTGCTTCTATTGCTTCCACCATTTTTAAATACAGTCTGTAATTTTTCTGTTGGTGTGCTTGGAAATAAAGATTGATCTTCAAAGTTTGGTATAGATATGTTGACATCTTTGCAATTGTACCAAATAAACATTTAGAAGATGCATTAAAATTACTCAATCTGCAAGAAAGGACTATAAAATTCACAATAGAACAGGAAATCAATGGACAACTCTCTTTCTTGGATCTAAATATCATCAGAAACGACACAAAAATAAAATTTGGAATTTACAGGAAACCAACACATTCAGAAAATTACATAAATAATAACCACAACCCAATTACACATAAACATGCAATAATAAACAGCCTTGCACACAGACTAGTCAACATACCCATGTAGGGCCGCCTCAGTAGCGTAGATGGTAGCATGTCTGCCTCACGTTCAAGAGGTCCCGAGTTCGAATCTCAGTCATGGTGAGTTACCAAGATAAGGGTTTTCCGGGGTTTTCCCGTATCCTTCAAGACGAATGTCAGGTAACTCTAAGCTCAATGGACCCTGGACTCATTTGAGCATCATTTCACCCAATTCATTCACCGTCCGATATAACTTAACGTTGGGGCGGACGTAAATGAAAAAAAAAAATACCCATGGAAAAAGAAGAATATTTTAAAGAACAAAAAGCAATACTACACATAGCAGAAGAAAATGGATACAACAAAAGTTTGGTGTTGAAGAAAATTAGAAAAGCTAAACTAAAGAAAACCATTAAGGAAGCAACCACATTTACAAAAGAAAAAGAAAGCAACAGCATATTCAGTTCATTCACATATCACCCAAAAACATTTAATAAATTTAAAAAGATCCTCAAGGAACAAAATATCACCTTGGCACCTACTAATAGACACTCAATTTTAAAATCGCTAAATTCAAAAACAAAAGATGAAATCCCATCAGTTAACAGATCCGGAATATACCAGATAAGTTGTAAGAATTGTGAAAAATGCTACATAGGTCAAACTAAAAGAAATCTAAAAACCAGAGTCAAAAAGCACTTTAGAAACATCAGATTGAAACAAGAAGATAAGTCAGCAGTAGCATTTCATTTTTGGAATGAAAATCATGACATTGATCCAAATCCAAAATTATTAAAAGGAGTGATAAACCAAAATAAATTGACAACATGGGAGAACATATTCATATGGAAAAATAAGGATCGCAAAATGAACTTTGAAATCCCATCAGTAGATAATTTGACAACAACTTGCAGACAACAACTGATGCAAGTTGGAAAGAGATTGAAAATGCCTTTGAAACTAGTCTCTCATTAGGTCCGGGCCGGAACTGAGAAAGGAGAGTGCGCAAGAAAAAGAAATGGCGGCGTTGCTTCATGTGATAATCGACATGTTAAACAAGGATCTGCGTGATGCTCAGAAGGAAATATCAAGACTCAGAGAGCTAATCTCCACTGGAATGGATAAAGAAGATGCCGACATCCTGAAAATGGAAAATGAGCTACTAAAAAGGGAAAACGCAGTACAAAAGGATACAATTGAAGACCTTCAAATAAAGTTAGCAAACGTGGTTCAAGGATATAATGAAGTGAAAAGCCAGCAAAAAGGGAGGTACCCGGAATTAATCCAGAAAAATCACGTTCAACATCGAAGTGGCAGATATAACGTGAATGTGAAAACCAACATCACGGGAAATGATGTTAAAGATGGGAGAACAGAGAAAAAAGCTGTGGTTATCAGTGATTCTATTCTAAAATTTGCGGGACAGCTGTGCTCTGAAAACGGACATGAAGTAAGATGCTTTCCTGGAATTAAACTTGAGGAACTGAAACACCAAATAGAAAGACTTAAGCTTGAAGAGAGTAAACCAGAAGTGGTGGTTGTGCATGCCGGATCAAATAACATTAAATCAGGGGTGAGTGCTGAGGAAATAATGGGGGATACAATGGACCTCATTGCAGAAATCAAATCAAAAGTGCCTGATGTTAAGTTAATTGTTAGTGGAGTGTTGAGAAGACGAGATTCAATGGTAAAAAGGGTTATTAGAATTAATAAGGAATTAAACTGGTTGTGTTCCACTAGGCAGTGTTCTTTTGTGGATGGAAATTTTTGGATAAATGACAATGAATTTCGTAGGGATGGTGTCCATCTGAACCGTAGAGGATCATTCAAATTTGGGAAGTTACTCTGCAGTGTAATTAACTCTGAGCTAAAGGGAAACTAATGAACAGTGTGGTGGATGTTAATTTAGGGTTTGGTAGTAAATGTAATTCAAATGAAGTTAAACTGAATGCGAATGAGATAGGAAAGTCTTATGAATCAGTTAGAAACACTGAAGAAGGGATTACCACAACATTTTCTCTCTCGATTTTCCACCAAAATGTTCAGAGCATTAGAAATAAGAAAATAAATATTGAAGTATTGCTATCACAGTATCCATATGATATAATTTGTCTTACAGAGCATTGGTTATCAGAAAATGAAATAGCAGGCTTCAGTATTCCAAATTATTGTTTTGCTAGCAATTATTGTAGAAAAAATAAAAGAAATGGGGGTTCGGGAATCTTTGTGAAAAACAATATTAAATTTAAAAACTTGGAAAAATTTAAAAGTTTTGCTTCTGAGGAGCATTTTGAAGCCAGCTTTATTGAATTACCAGATTACAAACTGATAATTATTTGTGTTTACAGAAACCCGAGCAGCGATGTCAAAATATTATATGAGAAATTAGATAATGTGTTATTCTCAATAAATAAATCCAAAAATGTTATAATTACAGGAGATCTAAATATTGAATCATATCTGGAATCAGGCCATATCAATTCAAGCCCACAAAAGTTCCTAACTAGATGGTAAGGAGAAGAGAATATTTGGAATCCAGACCAGCACTGATTTGTAGTTGCACTGAACACATTTTGTCAGCAACTCATTATGGGTGTTTTTATTTTGAAGATGTGAAGGTATGATAAGATACATGAAGGGAAATGCTGATTGTATTACATTACACAGTTCCTTTCATTTTGTGGTACTAAACAGAGATACGTTGAACACTGCTAGGCACGCTATGATGAGAGCAGATTTCAATTTTGAAAGGAAGAGTAACTCATATAACTAATGAAGAATAGAAATAATAGAAATATGTGATATGTAGCTTATAGACAATTTCTTTATGATGATCGGGATGATCAGAAAGAAAAATATGTACACAATTTTCAAATAATCTTGATTTACATGCTGGCTTTTTCAAATCACCAGTAATCTGTCCCTTTAGAGAATAACAAAGTAAATTATTTAATTGTGCTAATGTCCATGACTTTGTACATTATTTCTTTGCTAAAAATCCTGGATTGTCAACTTTATTGTCCCAGCGAACCAAACTTTTTCATTTTGCCTAGCAGCAATTCTGCTGTTACATTGTTATAAACAAACACACACACACGCACGCACACTCACACACGCACGCACGCACGCGCGCACACGCACACAATTTTATTGCAAAGCAATGTAGGTTGTGTACTTCTATTAAATAAAGGGGCAGACATGAAGTACAAATTTAAAGTCTAAGTTAAGGAAATAGAAGTCCTAAAACTTAAACTATTAACATTGAAAGATGTTGCTAACTTAACAGAAAACAATTACTGTTTAATTATATTATTTTTCAAATACTGTATACACTTATGCCATTAATGCATCCAGTTTTCACAGATATGAAAACCCCTAGGTTTTGACTATAATATAATAACCCATGGTGTGACAGCCCATAGAGGGCCAAGGCATGCCAACCTCACGCCCACATATGCAAGGTAGAGGTGGGCAATCATCCAACCAATACGGGGAGGAAATGTGGTCAGCATCTTGGCACCCCCAACCAGAAAGTTGGCTTTCTTGACCAGAGATTTTGACTATGCAGAAATAAATTTTGCATATTTATTACAAAAGATAAGCAGAGATGGCAGACGACTCACATGTATCCTGGTAAACCACAAGGTTTACAGTGGTGACTTACGTCTAAGTACTTTAAGTCCGAGGCTTTGTAGTTTAACCACTGTTAGGTCAATCAATGCAATTTAATTATTCTTTCATGCTTTAGTCATGCGTTAGGATGTTGGAATGGTAGAATTAGACTGAAAAATTTGATGCGTGTGAGTCAGTGTTCAGTGTTGCGCTGTCATGTTGCCATGATAGCTAGTGGTTAAAATAGCCAGATGGAAATCTGTGGTACAAATCTTGGCTATGGCATTAAATTTGTCATTGTGATTCTACCTTTCCAACATTGTCCTAACACACAGCAATATAGTGAGAAAGAACAATTCATTTCCAGAGATAGCAAACATTCTCATACAACAAAAAGTTAACCATCCTTTTGAATTTTGTTTCTGTGAAAATTTTTATAGCTGTTTCAAAAAAGACTTATTCATATAATTTTCCAATTTTCAGAATTTGAAATATCCCTAAGAACTTTTTTACTCAGCTCACACTGCACCCTAATTTGGTGATACATTTACTTGGCCTTATCAATTGCCTGCCTCAGTAGCGTGGTGGTAGCATGTCTGCCTCATGTTCAAGAGGTCCCGAGTTCGAATCTCGGTCAGGGTGTTATTTGGATAAGGTTTTATCCGGGGTTTTCCCTTATTCTGAAAGATGAATGTCGGGTAACTCTAAGCTCTATGGACCTTGGGCTCATTTGAGCATCATTTCACCCATTCCATTCATCGTCCGAGATGACTTAACGTTGGAGGATGTAAATTAAAAGAAAAAACCTTATCAGTTTACTCTTAGATATCTCTGTTTTCTGCTTCTTCATACATTCAAGGCTATCCTGTAACTTCTGGTTAAGAATACTGCTAACAATTATTTTTATGGCTAACAACTGAGCACTAACAAGTATGGCAGGTTTTCATATTCTGTAACCATGCTGGTTATGGTGACGTATCTTCTAACCATGTTGTTAAGCACCTGGAGCAACTCATTACAAATTCATATGCTTTGCAGGCATGTTTTGTTTTTCCACTGCTCTCGGCGTGCCAGTTCAAATAGTACAATTGTGATCTCTTAAAGACGTCCATTCTGTACAGACCAAGTTGGAATGCAAGCGAACTACAAAGTCTTTGGAAGAGCAATGCAAAATATATGTATATTGATTATTGCAGAAGTAATGCCATTATTAATTTGACTTAATGATTTATAAACATAAGAAAAGATGCCGTTTTTTTAGGGTAGTACATAATTTTAGATAATTGATGGAAATTAATCCTTTCTTCACACTAGCCGTATATATGCTAAGGTTTTTGATAGATAGAGTCAACATGAAAAATTCAGTGCCACGGCCGGGATTTTAACCATGGATCTCCTGGTTTCCGTCCAGTCGCTCTAACCCATCGTTAGTAAATATCGTCTTATATGAACTAAGCATTTTAAACCTTATATTTGTTTGGTATATCAGTGATTTATTGCAAAGCAATACAACAAATAACTTCTTTGTACTTCTTGAAGTACTAGGATTTCGTATTTTCATTGTAATAGTGTCCAACCAGTACTGGAGTGAAGTATAAGCTCTAGTGCATCCTAAGCATTAGCCTTCTACTTAGATGAAAAAATAGACCATTTTACAAATATTTTGATAATTGTGCTCCATATAAAAGATGTATTTCTCTGTTAGAAATGAACGTAATTCATCGGAGATTAGGTTAGGAAATCCTTCCGTTCAAGCATACAGTAATAGGACGTTATATTCACACTTAGCACATACATATTTAGTTTCACTTCAGGATTAATGTTTAAACAATTGTTGCAAAGTAATGCAAACACAAAGTAAGAGCTAAATATTTGAAATGCTTTGCATTTAATAACACTGTCCTGGCAGCACTTTCCCAATTTTGATGAACCATGAATGAAATGCAGTCATGGTATACTTTCAAAGAGCCAGTCAATAAGTTTCTTACTATCTGCGATATGAAAACATGAGAAATATGCTACAAAAGCTTTTATGAGCTTCAGGGTAAAATATGAGTTTAAAACTTCACTACTTGTACTCTCAGCTAATTTATTTTTATGATAATTTTGGATCCCTCAGAAATGAACAAGGTCAATGATTACAGCAAGAAATCAAGGAGATGGACAGGAGATATCAGGGTAGATGGAACATTGCGGTCTACTGTTGGTACTTGAAAACAGAAGTGCTTTAATCACGACTTAAATGTAAATCAGTGCAACAGAATTTCTGGTCAAAGAAAATATAACTTCACACCTTATTTTACAGATATGCAGGTATTTGTATATATTTATAATTCAGAAATATTTCTGTTTGTATTCATTTTATAACGCATAATCTTTACTAAAAACACCACTTTCAAATTATTATTTGCGATTTGTGAGTAAACCTTACGTGATAGTGAAAAATGGACAGCATGATTTAGTTTAACACACCAGAATTGGTTAACCTCACCTTTCAGATCGCAAACCAGCAAACAAAAGTTATATTTTACAGGACAGTATAATTTCTTATAATAATCTGTAATCAATACTGAAATGAAATACGAGTTCTGGTGATTTTGTAATATACAAGTTCTATCTTCTAGCATTTAATATGAAAGAAACTGCTTTAATTTTGGATATTTGTTTGCTTTGGCATTAGCTGCTAAAGACATGTGGAAGTTACAGTTTGTGGGGCTTTCTGATCTAAACGAGCATTTCAACGGTTACATGGCAGAAAATTAAATGTAAATGCTTGATTTCAAGATAATTCTGACGGAGAAATGAATCTCAGAGCAAAAATTTCTTCAAGATGTTTTTTACTACTGTGTAAATGACAAGAGGTCAAAAGTCAGGTTAAGAAACTACTTATTCCGTTGTTTGACTATGATACAATGAAGCACAAAATTAATACAATTTTGAGTCGAAGTAATACTCAATGCTCCATTTATTGCTAGTATTTACCTAGAATGCGTTTCGTTAGGATCTTCCTAACATCATCAGCTGTTGTCGACTAATGGATGCCGGTTCAGTGAACTCCTCGGAGGTGATAGGTGCGTCTCTGTCGGTATCTTGATGAACTTGAAATTTGGGTTGTCTTCAAAGTTAGTATCGAAATTAAACAATTTACTTTCATATTTCTTTATAAAGATTTTTTCCCATGTGGTTAATGCAGCTGGACCTTGGACACTTTTTAGTAAGTGAATTTCTCGTTCTATGTCATGATTTTCCTTCCAAAAATGGTACGCTACCGCCGATTTATCTATATCTTTATTCCTGATGTTCCTAAAGTGCTCTTTAAGCCTAATGTTCACGTTCCTTTTTGTTTTTCCAATGTAGAATTTGTCATAGTCCTTGCAATTTATCCGGTACACTCCTGATTTTTTGCCTGTGGGTATCTCCTTTGTATTAGTGTACAACACCTTTTGAAATCACATAATACAAAGGAGATACCCACAGGCAAAAAATCAGGAGTGTACCGGATAAATTGCAAGGACTGTGACAAATTCTACATTGGAAAAACAAAAAGGAACGTGAACATCAGGCTTAAAGAGCACTTTAGGAACATCAGGAATAAAGAAATAGATAAATCGGCGGTAGCGTACCATTTTTGGAAGGAAAATCATGACATAGAACGAGAAATTCACTTACTAAAAAGTGTCCAAGGTCCAGCTGCATTAACCACATGGGAAAAAATCTTTATAAAGAAATATGAAAGTAAATTGTTTAATTTCGATACTAACTTTGAAGACAACCCAAATTTCAAGTTCATCAAGATACCGACAGAGACGCATCTATCACCTCCGAGGAGATCACTGAACCGGCATCCATTAGTCGACAACAGCTGATGATGTTAGTAAGATCCTAACAAAACGCGTTCTAGGTAAATACTAGCAATAAATGGAGCATTGAGTATTACTTCGACTCAAAATTGTATTAACTACTTATTTCTCGTGTAAGCATACAGTTTTCATTATTTTCACACACAAATTTATGGTTTCACTTTATGATGTACGAATAACATAAGGTTATCTATCTCCTGCAGTGTTCTTCATTCCTTTGTGCTTCTAAGTCAAATTTCAGCAAGGAAAAAATAGTATTGCTGGTGCTAACAACACGGTCTCACTTCTTGTTATCCTTAACCATAACTTTCTTCCTCTCAACAAGATGTTATGGTTACAATGTAACAGAATAACAAATGGCACGTAGCCAGTGGTTAGCAGCTTTAACAAGTGGTTCAGCTTCAACCAGATGTTACAGAATAGCCCTGATTGTCTTAGAAAATTCAGCAGCTACACATATTATCGAATCAACTGCTGCTTCGTTACATATGTTTCCTTACAGAGGCACTACATGTTCTGACTTGTATTGTTTGCCTGGTTTGAATTTTAGAAAGAGAAGTGCAGCTTTATTTAAAATAAGTGTACTTGTTTTGCTACCTAGAAAGTCATTTTTAAGCTGTAAGGTACTTTCAAAGTCATCTGGAATGAAATGCTCACGAAAACAACAGAACTTTGGGTAAGCTTGAAATTATGCAGATTTATTCTATTCAGCCATGTTTTGAATCTACTTTATGATATATCTCAATTTGGAAACATATGAACACTTAGTCCTAAGTGTGCATTAATGGTGTTTAAGCACCTTTAACACAACATCTAAGCGTTTCTGGGAGATTGGCACACAAACTCACACATACAATGAGGCAGTTGCTTGGTCATATGATTATTGCAGTGAAACTAAGGATCTATGACGTCATTGCACTGGAAGCCTCAACAATTACTATTCCTCATTTACGAGGATAAAGCATTGTAGATACATGTAGTATTCATTTCAATGTTTAACTAAACAAAATATTTATTCTGAGAGTAATTTCATTTTAAGTTAATGGGGCCTTTAAGTAAACTGCTGACTATATGGAGTTAAAATTTTATGGGTATATCATAGTTTGAATTATAATCTTTACCTATTTGAAATTTGTTTAAAATTAGTGCATAATTAGGATAATTTTTATGAAGAACCTCCTAAAGGTTTATAGTTTTTAGATAAATTGCTGCTGCTGCTGATTGTAAATTTTATATGCTTGATATGTTTGAGTCTGAGAAGCATTATGCAGTTGAACATTTCAAATTTGGTTGAAATCTAAACAAAATTGAGAGCTATAAATTTACAGCTTTTGGGATTATTTCCAAACATATGCATAAAAATAAATATTACAATGCTCCACATTATTTCAGCCACAAAATGAAACCACCTAAAATTTAATTTATATGATGCTTAAAACTTATAACCAGTTTAAGAATATATCCAAGTATTTATAAAATGACATAAGAAAGTCTTCTCTTCCACTCTGTCAGTAATTTGAAAAGTACACAATATTACAATTACAAGGCTCCAAGGTTGGTGCATTGAATTAAGCTTATATTCATTATTAATTTTGTCTGACATTTTTAAATAGCATTCTGTGTGTGGAATTTAACCTTTAAAATCCCTGACCCTTCGCTGGGTCACTGAAGTAAAGTGTATTCTTGACAATTTAAGAAATTGGTCTTGCATATACAATTTTGTTTATTCTCAGCAAAAATATCTCAGGTCTTACTAGCATTAATTGCAATGGTTTCTATTTTTATTACAGGTAATCGAGTTGAAGACTTCCTGTTTGAAAAAATAGATAAAAAGCGCCCTAATCGTCTCACAAACTTGGAATATCTAGGTCTTGATATGATAGAGGCCGGCAATGAATTTGGTCCAGGAACTGCATACGGTATGTTGGAATAAGGAGTAAATTGTTAAGCTTAAGAGTATTTGATTATTTGATGGAAATTATTCATCCTTCCACACTGGATGATGTGTAGATTTTGTATAGTTAGAGTCAGGCTGAAAAATTCAATGTCATAGCCGAGATTTTAACCACGGATCTCCTGGACGGAGACTGGGAGATCTGTGGTTCTAATCCCAGCTATGGTATTGAATTTTTCAGTCTGACTGTACCTATTAAGAGTATTTGTTGAGAAAATATTTAACAACTAATAAGCATTATCAATAAATCTAATTTTCTTTTAATTGTGTTAAAGGATGAATGTTAAAACTGAAACATTAAATGGAAACATTGAAACAACTACACTTGGCTTACATACTTGTTAGAACACTTGTCCAGCTGTAAGTGCATATAGTCTAACTTTAAAATACTTTTAGAAGAATATCCGAAATAGAAATGTGGTTACATTGTTCATTGTTGATTATTTAGGTAGTGCCCTTATCAAGGTTGGCCAATGTGAGCAGAAACTGGGACAAACAGAAAAGGATTTCATCAACTCAGCAGGACATTGTTATGTACAACCTCTGAGAAAATTTCTGGAAGGAGAGATGAAAACCATTCTTAAAGAACGCAGCCTTCTGGAAAGTAAACGGTATAGCTCCTGTTTCTATTTAAAGGTTTACTATTTAAAATAAGGTCTGAAACTTTCAGCGCTCAGCAGTAGGTTGTTCCTACACATGAAGTCTGCTGCATTCTCTTGGGAGAATGTCAGTATATTTAAACAAAAAATTGTGTAAATAGTAGCCTCAAATGGAGAAAAATGTAACTGCAAAAATGATTATGGTTTCCCCTCAACAAAAGGTTTTTAAGAAAAACTTACAATGCAAAACTGGATTCTCCAAACAAACTTGCAACAAGTTTTAATTCCGACTTCATTGGAGAAATACAAAGATTTTAAATACTGTGACAGAGATGCAAAATTTGTCTCAAACTTCTTTATTTTCATCAAAATCATCAGCACAATGCTAACTTAAAATCACCTTTTCTTTTATACAAGTACACAACTTTGACATGGCTCTTTAATGTTTCTTTATGTCTCTTTAGTAAGCACCAATCTTTCTGACCCGCACATAGGTCCATCTTTTACAAGGTGCTACATGCCCATTCTGAACACAGTTTCGATATTCGCACATAAACTGTTTTACTGCCTGTTCCACAGCCCACTGATTCCTCACCATGGAGCCACAGTTACTGGCCTTTGAACTGCTTCCTGCACCATTCCACCACCTGCTGAATCCACTTGGAATGCATTTCATTAAACATTGGTCTGTTAAATTTACAGGAAGTCGATTAATGACACTAAACAACACTTTTAAATTTTCCCGGAACATGTTTCAGAGACTATTTGCCTTCATTGTCAACCAGACATCGACTTGTTCTCAGTGGTGTAGCTGGCGATATTTTGTCATTGGTCTCCTCTGGTGGCAGTTCGAGGAACTTGCTGAGCAAATCTTTCTGGGGGATGTCGAAATTGAATACTTTGTTCCCACGTGGACAGTTCTTGTTTTCCTGATGTATGTTTTAGTAATCTTGGTTCTGGATTTATGTTGTGGTTTTTTTCCCAAAAATGCATGGCAACTGCTGATTTTTCTAATTGTTTGTATGTTACGTTTCTAAAGTGTTCCTTTGCCCTTGTTTCTAAATTTCTTTTGGTTTTTCCAATATAAATTTGACTACAGTCACAGCATTCAATTTGATATACGAGGTACGTCCAGAAAGTAAGTTCTGTTTGCTAATAAAATTAAATTGTGTACAGAAAAATTATTTATTGCACAAAATTCTACAACTCTTAAACTACTTTTCCACATAACTGCCGAAATTTTGCAGGCATTTGTCATAGCGAGGCACAAGATTTTTGTATACCTTCTTCATAGAAGTTTGCTGCCTGTGTCTTCAACCAGTTGGAAACATTTTCTTTCAGCTCTTTGTTATTGTTGAAGTGTTCACCGCCAAGGAAAGATTTGAGATGCAAAATCAGATGAAAGTCACTAGGAGCAAGGTCAGGGCTGTACGGGGGGTGGTCAAACACGTCCCAGCCAAATCCTTGTAGGATGTTTTTCATTGCATTTGCAGTGTGTGGTCGTGCGTTGTCGTAAAGAAACACAACACCTTTTGACAGCATTCCTCAGTGCTTATTCTGTATTGCGTGGCGCAATTTCCTAAGTGTCTCGCAATAAACATCTGCTTTCACAAGCGGCTGGATTTTCAATCAACACCGACATTGTAAACAAGCACAACAAAGCATACGTGGCCGACAGCGATCTGACAATGGCACACGCTTTTTCTCCTTGATACAGAGCATCTACCGCGCATGTGCGGAACTGTGATCGCAGCGCTGCAGCGGAGATAAATTGAAACAGAACTACTTTCTGGATGCCCCTTATACCAGATTTTTTGTTAGATGGAATGGCATCTTTGATGTTTGAGCATATTAAGCTTTTTAAGGAGTAATGGTTGACTGGTGGTTCACCACCACCGCCGCCACCACCGCCCATCGACACATCCACCCAATCTTCTGCTTTTCGTCTCCACATTCGGGCTCCCATTTCTTTGGGGATCTCTTTCTCTTCCATTCTTTGAACATGTCCCGCCCATCTTAATCTTCTCATCTTAATTTCTTGTGCTATGTCAATATCTTTGTATATCTCATATAATTCTTTATTATCCCTGTTTCGCCATACTCCATTAACTTTAGTTGGTCCATATACCCTTCGAAGTATCTTCCCTTTGATTTTTTTAGTTTCTCCTCCATGGATTGAATCAATGTCAAAGCCTCGCAGCCATATATTAACACTGGTTTAATCAATGTTTTATGTAATCTTATTTTTGTTTTAGGGAATATTATTTTATTCCTAAATATTTTCTGTAATGAGGCATATGCTTTGTTTGCTGCTGTTATCCTAGCCTTTATTTCCATGTTTTTATAATTTTTTATTATTTATAATTGCTCCTAGATACTTGAAGCTATTAACTGTTTCCAGATGATTTTCTCTAGTGCTGGTATTTCCTCTTGTGTTCTTACTACTTCTCTTTTGTATCATAGCTTTTGTTTTCTCTTTATTTATCATAAATCCTACTTCCTTTGCATTTTCCTCCAGTTTTGTGTATATTTCTGAGACTGCCTTTTTGGTTCTCCCTACTATATTTATGTCATCTTCATATGCTAATAGCTGTACAGATCTATCATATATTGTGGATTTTACATCCACTGGTAGTTTCCTAATAATTAATTCCAGTGTTAAGTTAAACAAGTTGGGTGCCAGCCCATCCCCTTGTTTTAGTCCATTTTCTATATTAAAACTGTCTGTTATGTGGTTCCCAATTTTAATTTGGGCTGCAGTATTATCCATTGTGACTTTCACTAAGTTTATTAACTTCTCTGGAATTTGAAACTCTTCCATAATATATCTTTCCCCTTTCTAAGCTGTCATATGCTTTCTGGAAGTCTATAAAAATTTGATGTATCTCTATGTTATATTCCCATGTCTTTTCTAGGATTTGTTTAGTTGTGAATATTTGATTCAATGTTGATCTTCCAGGTCTAAATCCTGAGTGGTATTCCCCTATTATCTTTTCTGCATATTG
The DNA here is from genome assembly GCA_030765055.1 of Mantis religiosa. Taxonomy (NCBI): domain Eukaryota; kingdom Metazoa; phylum Arthropoda; class Insecta; order Mantodea; family Mantidae; genus Mantis; species Mantis religiosa. The sequence goes on along the minus strand of CM060950.1, from coordinate 307,624,552 downwards.
TTACGTGTATAGGCTGAGTTAGATTTGGAAATTTCGGTATTCTGTAACATGTATTGATTCTAACAGAAATGTATGTCAAACGTAAATTCCGCTGACTGGCAGTCTGTTGGCATAAGGAAATTATCCACATGTGACCCAGACTGATTCTGCTGACCAGAAGAAATAATGGGTCAGGACAGGCTTAAACATTTCCTCAATAACGCAAAACAGTATGATGCAAAATTAATAGTTAGTGGGAATCGCTGAATTGACTTTTTGTAGAACCGCTATTTAAGCCTGGTAAAGTTAGCCCTCGGTGTGAAACGTCGTAGGGATGTCAGAGGGGACTCTATGTCGGTTTATCTGACAGTGTTTCTACGAATACCATAACCCCCGCCGGACTCAGCAGATTATACTTCTTCGGACCAGCCATACACCAAACACATCACCAATGGTAAGATCTTATTAAATTATTATGTCACCAAATATTACCAAAGCACCCCTGGTCTCTTCTAGACTCGGGAAATACTCTGTATGATTATTAGATTTCTTAAAATAGAGTTAGTCGGTTTTGATTGATATTTTATGTTTTATTTTTGCTCTACCATCCCTATAGCTACACCCCCAGTTGTAGATTAGGTTTGTAAGTCTTTCCTCCCCCTTACAATCCTGGTATGCAACATGTGGTCTCGGCACCGGGTTTCGAATCCTATACCTTGGTACCTCTCGTAATTACTATCAACCCCCCTATCTTCATATAATAGTATGGCAGAGTACCAGGGTGTTCCATTTTGCAATAGATAAATAACGATTTTCATAGCTCAAATTCTCTTAAGTTTGCTTAAATTTTATTGCTACTTTTATTAAATATATCATTTTCAAGTTTAATCATAATAGTATCTTGACTACCCTCCCAACCCACCCTAACAGAGTTTAGATTATTTTACAAGTGTGAAATCAGTTTATTGTAATTCACAAATAATTCTTGTTATTATAATTTTGTCACACATAGATTTTCCAATAGCAGACATAATAAATAATGTCAAACACTATTTTTATGTTTTCTAACTTGAATAACTTTTCTTTTCTTTCTCTGCAAACTCAAAGATTAGAAATTTAGTTATGTTTGTTCATTGATTTCAGGTTGAAATTGTGATAATGATGCAATCTTTTTGTGTTATGAATACAGATTATTAATACATAGTTTTTTTCAGGCTTATTGCTTTTGCATTCTCTTGTCCTAATATAATGATTGTAACTTTTATAATGGCATATGTGTTGTGTGCATTTGATGTTTTGTGCTGTGGGCTGATTTCATTGACTTTTGTAAACACTCCTAAGTTATTGGCTAATTACTTAACTGTTCCACACATTCCTGACAAACGAAGAAGTTTAAGTATAGGAGATTTAACTGCATGTTCCTTTGATATACAAACTCCACCAATTCCCTCAAATTTAGCTTCCAAATCGACAATAAATCACGAAATAATGTATCCTACAGTTCCCCAGAAGAGTTCTTCAACTCAGAAGAACGTAAACAATAAATCTCCACTGTCTTTAGAAATGTCGTTCACACGTCCAGCTATTGACCCAGGAATCTTTGAAGGTCGATTAGGACAGCACATTTTTGCTTACTTGTACAACTTTGACTATGCTTAATTCTCTAATATCTGATTATGCTTAATTTTAGCCGCGTATTCCCCATCTTTATTCTGTGTAACTCACCCACCCACTCGCTAATTTTGAACTTTTTGAAAATGTAGCTTAATTTTGTTTGAACCAAGTATTCTAATGTTAACTCCACAGGTGCTGTCGTGTTACCTCAGTTACTTAAAAATCTTTCTGGCATCATTAATATATGTGATTTCATGTGGTTTTTTACAAGTTTCTTTTAATGTTTCCGAACTTTAAGGTAATGCATATTACTAATCACTCTGTTTTATATCATGTGTAAGGTATCTGTTGTCTATTTACAGTATTTTAAAGGTGATGTTCAATTTGAATAACGAATGAGATAAATCCAAATCAGTACAATTGATAGAGCCACTTTAAATAATGTTTTATTTTATTTTTATAACTTCGCAACATAGACATAAATTATGAATTTCATTGATAATGAAGTATTGCTTCTGGTTTCACTGAAACATATTTTTATAAGTTTTGTTTCAAGATGATATTTTCGGTCATCTTGTTTCCATTTGCATCCCCTTAAGGCATTACTGCCATATAGTGATCATTATTGACTGTATGACTAACTGTCCTATGCCACTAAGTGTGCGCCATGTGTGTTTAAATGTCATTTTTTTCTGTAATGTTTGTGGAGGCAAGGACTATCAGGAACCATGTGTATTTGTGTGATTTAGGAGAGAATGTGAACTGACGACTAATATATACTTATAGTTTAGCTGATACCAACTCTTAGATTCAGTCGCGAGACATTCTAAGAGCGTATCTAGCACTTAGATATTGCGCGCTTATGATATATTTTGTTCGTATATAATGTAGGAAGAAGTTCCCTACCTTTAGTTTGCCAGGCAGTAAAGCCTGATGTTAGTAAAGCGATACTAGGATAAGGGTTAAAAATCGCGAGATTCCCCCTAGTATAGCGATTAACTTTGCCTTCCATAAGTCAGATTAGCTGCGAAGCGTTGATTATGGACTTTGGCATATCAGTTATGTTGATTAAGAGATATGTTGAGATATTAATGATGAAGAGATATTATAATGCTGAAGACGTATTACTGATGCATCGTGAGATTTTAGCACGAGGATGTGCTTCTTTTTGTTGACTAGAGTGTGTATGTGTATGTATGTGTAAATGTGTGTCTACTGTACAGTAAGTTGGTCAGAGTAGTTTTCCTGACATTAGATATATTAAAGTAAGTCATACCGTTTGTTAATGATCACATTAATTTAATTTCCCCTCTCTAAGTTTTGTCCATGCTTAATATTTATGTGAAAACTCGTTATTCTAATTGCATCACTTTAGTGTAAATTGTTTATGCCTACACATATAAGAAATAAAACCACAACAAGTCCAATATAGTTTTCAACTACTCTTACAATAATTTATTTAAATTCTCACTCAATAAGATGATTCTACGATTAATCCAAATTCCTAGAATTCATAACAATCCACACAAAAAATAATCAAATTTCAAAAACTGTCGGTCTCTATCTTCCCTCCTCTTAGATGTTAAATTTTGTTTTGCCTTATCCCTAATGGCAAAGGGCCGTGAAATCAACACAGTGGCGCGTTGTTTTCATAAAAAGAGAACGAAAAAAGAAAAGAAAAGCTCTATAGAACTAATAACTATGAGCTGATTCTATGACCAATCTAATTTCCAGGAAAAGCCCATAATACTTCAGAAAAAAAAAATAAAAAAGACAAAGAATACATAAAACTATTAAAATGTGCTCTGAATTAATATTTAGTACCTATAATTCTCACTTAATGAATGGCTTTACATGAAATTTAAATTCTGCGTTGCGCTCACGCGAAACAGGAATCAATTCTTTTCGTAGTTACACATATGAATGTTTACCTCACCCACTCATGTTAAGCAATTCCAGACCTTGGGAACGCATTATACCTTCTACAAATTTATAACTATCGAATCCCCACACTCAAAATACAGAGAAAAATGTTCGTTTACCCTCACATGTAACTCCATTTACAACACTCGATGTGCTTAATCCCACTCAGAAAAAAAAAAAAAAATCTTGTCTCTTGATTATAAGTTATCTTTCTAAATCTATAAATACAATGGTTGGTATTTCACTGACCTGATTTGGACCAGCTAGCACGTTATTTTATTCTATACAAACACAATAATACACATTAAGTGCAATAAAATAGCACTCGACGTATTAAGATGACATTCACCCATTACACGATGGAAAACGATTTAACACACCGTTACTTTACTGCATTTTTTTCTCTCCCAAAGTTATAAACACGTAGTTGATTTAATGTTTTATTCACCCTACCATCCCAATAGCTACACCCCCAGTTGTAGATTAGGTTTGTAAGTCTTTCAACCCTCCTTACAACCCTGGTATGCAACAATATGGTTTAAGTTTATTGTTAACAATGGTTGCAAGTATCTTATATCCTGTGCATAGGAGAGATATTCCCCTATAACTCTGACATTCTTATTAATTTATAGATGAGTCGTATTTATTACACATCTGCTTCACTTTCGTACCTATTTTGAGGACATGTTTCGGCTCTTATGCGACTCAGATGCAAACGATGATTTGCGAAACATGTCCTCAAAATAGTTGTGAAAGTGAAGCAGATGTGTAATAAATACGACTCATCTATAAATTAATAATTATTTCGCTTCACTGTGGTAAACCAATACAGTTAAATCTCGATATATCTGACATTCTTGTTTATCTCCTTTATTTTTATATATTGGTATAATTATACTGGCTTTCCACTGCGTTGGTATTACTTCCTCATCCCATATCCGTTTTATTAATTTGTATAGTCTTTCCTTTATTTTATTTCCACCATATTTATATAGCTCAGCTGGTATGTTATCCACGCCTGGAGATCTATTATTTCTCATTGCTCGTAGTGCTATTTCTACATCTATTATGTCAGGTGGTTCTACTTCTTCTGTATTTCGCTTTTCCTTCTTTTTTTTTTTTTTTGATACTGATGTGTTCGGCATCTTTCCTATTGTAGAGTTAAGCAGCTCCTGAAAGTATTCCTTCCATCTAATTCCTATTTCTGTCTCATTAGCTCTAAGTTTGCCATTTTTATCTTTACATATATTAGTTTGAGGTTTAAAGCCTTCTCTTAGGTATCCAGTTTCTCTATATGCCCTCCTTAAGATATTTTCTTTAAGATTTTCTTCTATTCTTTCGATGCTTGCCTCTATGTTCTTCCTCTTTTTATTACGGCACATCTTGTGCGACATTTTCCTCAACTCTTCGTATTCCTGCCTTTTCATTCTTGTTGGCCTGTCTAGCCATTTTCTGTAAGCTTCATTTTTTGCATTTACCATTTTTAAACATTCATCATCAAACCATTTCCTGCTGTTATCTCCAATTTGCGTTCCCAGCCTTTCAAGTGCTGTCTTGTGTATTGTTTCTTTTGTTTGATTCCATAGTTCTTCTATAGTTTCATTTTCCTCTACTTCTGTCCTTGCGAAATTGTGTGTTAGTTTCTCCTGATATTTTACTTTAGTTTCCTCTTCCTTGAGCTTTTCTGTGTTGATTTTGTTTATTCTGCATTCTATTTTTTTCTTATAGATAATTTTACTATATTTAAATCTGGATCTGACTAGGTAATGATCCGATTCACTGCTTGCCCCTCTATATGATCTTACATCCATTATTTTTTTCTTGTGTTGTTTGTCTATTAGTATATGGTCAATCTGGTTTCTTGTATTGTCATCTGGTGAAATCCACGTTTCCTTGTGGATTCTCTTATGTGGATAGTATGTTGATGCTACTATCATTTCCTTACTGGTGGCAAAACCTATTAATTTTTGTCCATTATTGTTTGATATTTCGTGCAGTCTATGTTTGCCTATTATATCTTGGTAGTATCCTTCCTTACCAATTTGTGCATTTAAATCTCCTAGGATGATTTTAATGTCTGTATGAGGTATCTGCTCATATTCTTCTTCTAGTCTCTGGTAAAAATCTTCTTTTATTGCGTCCTCGTTTTCTTCTGCGGGTGCATGTACATTTATGAAGCTTATATTTTCTTTCCTCGTTTTAATTCTAAGAGAACAGATTCTCTCATTAATAGGTTTGAAACCTATTACATTAGCCTTCATATTTTTTGTTACTGCAAATGTTACCCCTAATTCCTTTCTTCCGTGCTTTTTTCCACTGTAAAAAAGGTGTGTGTCTTCCTATCCCAGATGTCTTTGCCCTGCCATCTGGTTTCTTGTAGTGCTATAATTTCCATTCTGTATTGTGTTAATTGATCTAGTATTGTGTCCAGTGCTCCTGCTTTGAGAAGGGTCCTTATGTTCCATGTGCCAAAAAACATGTCCATTTCCTTTGCTTTGGGTCGATTATCGTTGTTTCTACCAGTCCGAGGCTTCTTTGAGGTTTCTTTAACAATAGGTTTTTTTACAGAGCTAGGTTGTTAGCCTAGCGCCCAACCACCAACCTGGAGGGTCAGGGTGGCTCAGCTATACCCCCAAGCACTGGGTATCCATTTTAGTCGCCTTCTACGACACGCATGGATTACTGTGGGACTATTCTTTAACCCCGGTCACCACACAGGGGATTTTTAGATCCAAAGATGATAAATACTCATCTTTTTCTATTTTCTTGGATATTTAAAAGTTTTAGTGCATCACTGATGTGTTTTTTTGGTACTATTGTAAAGATTTCTATTGCATATCGTTGCCACAGTTTGAACATCCAAGGGAAACCTTTGGTGACCTTTATTTCTAATGCACTCATGTACAGATCGGCCAGGAAGTGTGATAGGGGGTTGCCATTGCTAAACCTGAAGTTTGGTTGAAATATTTTGTTTAAAACTGGAAGAAACGTTGTTCTATACATAATTTGGTTGGTTTGATGTATTCTGAAATTTCAGGTAATGACATTCCAAGTGATTTGAGCCATTTTTCTATCAACGGTGGGAGCTGTTTTACTGGTATGCTGGGAAACAGTGATTTAACATCAAATGAGAGTAGTGTTTCTTGTTCTTTTAGTTCAGTATCCTTAATGTTGGAAAAAATCACAACGTAAATCCAGAACCAAAACTACTGAAACATACAATAGGAAAACAAAAACTGTCCACATGGGAACAAATCTTCATTTCAAAAAATAGGAACAAGGTATTCAATTTCGACATCCCCCAGAAAGATTTGTTCAGCAAGTTCCTCAAACCACCAACAGAGGAGACCTATGACAAAACATCGCCAGCTACATCACTGCGAACCAGCCAATGTCCAGTTGACAATGGAGGAAAATAGCCTCTGAAACATGTTCCAGGAAATTTAAAAGTGTTGTTTAGGTCATTAATCGACTCCCTTTAAATTTAATTTATTACAACCACACTGTTTTCAACACTTCCATGAAAGGAATTATACTTATGAATATGCTGTAAATAAATGGATATTAAATCATACATACCTGTATTATGGTTAAAAGATGCAAAAACTATTCTGTTGCATGAGGGTTTCACAGAAACATCTCTCCCTTGCTTATACAGTGAAATCCTGATCTAATATGTCTTGGTTTTACTTAATGTTATTTGCATGTATAAGAATTCAGTGCAATATTTACACAAACCAGATTTGATTATGAGGGCAGATTGAATATAAATTGAAATTATTTTTTTAAATTTATTTCATCAACAAAAATACACATTTTAGTTAATTGATGGAAATTAATCATTTCTCCACACTAGCCGTTTATAGGCTAAGATTTTTGATGGATAGAGTCAACATGAAAAATTCAATGCCGTGGCCGGGATTTGAACCACGGATCTCCTGGTTTCCATCCAGTCGCTCTAACCCATTGAGCTACCATGGCCAACGTGCCATCATGACACCCCCCAGGGGCCTCCTTCGGTATGTACGTGTTTGGCGTACCCGGGGTCCCGAGCCAACAGTCTCCCTCGTATGGGCTCCTCTTCGTAGTTGAGGAAGATGGTCAACAGGCCCACCCACGTGTAGGCCATGCGTGGAGACTTGTGTCGGTGGAAAGGTTTGTCCTGGTGGTTGAGGGATGTGCATCTGAGCTCGTACCAGTGTTCTTCTGTATTTGGGGAGGGTGCGCATTTCTAATACACTACTTTGGCTTCTGCTTCGCCTAAATGGTAGGTTAGGGACTAACCCACCCCTAATCAATCGGCCAGGACTAGGTATTGTACCGAGCTCCCGGGTGAGTGGGACGGCGAGCTCGCTATATCCCCTGTGTTGACCCCTTGTTGGGCTCTGTGGTGGGTGGGGAGCACTGGGGGATGAAACTTAGACCAACTATTATGGTAAACTTACACCCCCAAAAAACTATGAAACGTAGAAAGGACATGTTTGAGAACACTGTTAAACAGGTAGTTGAGTGTGGTCCTCGCTACTTAGTTATCAAAAGGACAGAGGAAGGTAGAACTTTTTCAACGGTTAATTCGTTTGTGATACAGAAAGGTCTTGACAAAATAGCTGGTGCTGTTAAATCATGTACAAAATCTAGAAATGGCCCGCTGCTGGTGGAAGCAACTACAGCATCCCAGGCAGCTAAGATACTGAAAGCCAACATGCTGGGCAGTTATCCAGTCAAAGTGGAGATGCATAGGACCCTGAATTTCTCGCGCGGTGTTGTAAACACTAGCGCGTTGGATGGAATGTCCAACGAGGATATTCAGGAGAACCTTCAGGAACAAGGCGTAACAGCAGTCTATCGTGTCCAACGGAGAGAGCGAGGGGATATGGTTCCTACTCGTACCCTGTTCTTGACCTTTGATTGGGTAGATCTCCCTCAAAGGATCAGGGCAGGATATGAAGTGATAGAGGTTAGATCATACGTACCTAACCCTCTGAGATGCTACCAATGTCAGTGGTTCGGTCACACTAGTGCATTCTGTAAAGGCGTACTTACATGTGTCAGCTGTGGAGACGACATGTATGAAAATGCATGTACATCACCTCCAGCATGCGTTAATTGTAGCGGTGAACATCCATCAAGTTCACGAGAATGCCCCCGTTATATTGAAGAGCGAGCTATTCAGGAGATCCGGGTTAAAGAAAAGGTATCCTTTTCGGAAGCCCGGAAACTTCTTTGTATCCACAAGCCCAAGCCCTCTTCAACCACCTCCCGTACCTACAGCTCTGTGGCAGCTACTCCGTCACCGAAACGGGAGACTGGTACCCAAACATCTGATATGAACGGGGCAACTGTATCAGAGAAAGTTCTAGTGCCTAGATCGCAACCAAGAGCATCAGTAACACCATCTAAAGCTCCAAGAACACCACCTAAGACTACTGAAAATAAGAACAAGTCAGTGAAGTCACCTGACAAAGCATCGACGTCTAACAACAGGACGAAATTACCCATTGTTTACCAAGCACCAGAGATCAAGTTCAAGACTCAGTATGATAGAACTGCCTTCCTGAAAGAAAACACAAAGCCTGCTCCAGAAAAGTCCAAGAAACGAAGTCCAAGAGCATCTCCGAGATCATCGTCGTAGTCGTCTTCTGAGGGGAACTCCGACTGGCGACGGTCATCTGCGTCGGTTGGAATTTCCAATCGCTTCGAGCCCCTCGAGGTGAGAGTTGTAGAAGGAAGACGGTCCTCTTCCATGGAGGATATGGAGCGGGAAATGTCTGACCACGCTGCTGCATCTGCAGCAGGAAAGGGGCGGGATAGGGCTCAGGTCGGGCATGTTCGAGAGGCAGCCTCGTTGTGGGGTTCTTGGAGAGTGGTAGCTTGTTTCTCCTGAGCACCGGAGAGCCAATATTCCTTTCAGACGCCTTTAACACCTATTCGCACATCGATTTGGCGGTGTGTTCATCCCGGTTGGTAGTTTCATTGCAGTGGAGTGTCATCTCTGATTTGCATTCCAGCGACCACTTCCCATGTCTTCTTGGTCTCTTGGCACAGGATGTGTCTCCCTCGCGTGTCCCTGGATGGTGCTTTGATCGTGCCAACTGGAACCTTTACACCCGGTTGGCTGTCTTTGAGTGCAACAAGCGCGATTTTGTGAATGATTTGGTTGATCATCTCACAGAGAAGGTTCTTTCCGCTGCAGAGCGGTCTATTCCACGTTCGGCTACGCAACCTGGTCGATTTCCTGTCCCATGGTGGACCAGCGACTGCCGGAGTGCTGTTCGTGCTCGTGGATGTGCTCTAGGGATATTCCAACGACGCCATACCCTGGGTAATCTAATTGAGTACAAGAAGGCGCGTGCGGGGTCTGGGCAAATAACACTGGGGAACAAAAAAAAAATTATTTTTATATACCCGAAACAAAACAGGCAAATTCTTATGTAAACTGATCTGCTGATTCCAAAAATGCCCCTCAAAATGCTGTATCACGTAACGGTTTTTAGGTATTCATAATTTTTTATGAAAACTTACAGAAATGTGATGTGTTAACTCATATTTGATTAATTGAAAATAATAGGTATTTTATTGCCAAATAACATTGAAAATAATAATTATTATTAAAATAAATAAACACAAGATAATGATGACAACCAATACCTGAATTATCTCAGAAGTGTTTCACTGTTGATTTTTTTGTATTGACTCTCCCGTTTGAGGAACCAACAATAGTCTCCCAACATGGCTGAATCCCAGCGACCCTGGTAACATCTTTCCATCTCAGAAATGTCCTGGTGAAAACGCTCACCTTGCTCATCACTTACAACTCCTAGGTTTGTAGGGAAATTATCAAGGTGAGAGTGCAAAAAGTGGATTTTAAGTAACATATGCAACCCATTTCTTTGTAGCTCCTTAATAGTTCTGAGACTAAAGTTTCATAATTTTCTTCTTTGTTATTGCCCAGGAAGCCTTCCACCACTGATTTAAATGATTTCCATGCTGCCAGTTCAATACGTTTAAGCTTTGATTCAAAAACACTGTCTTTAAGAAGTAGTCTTATTTGAGGACCAACAAATATACCTTCCTTCAATTAAGATTCACTTATTTTGGGAAAGATACTTCTTAAATACTCAAATACACATCCACTTTTGTCCAAATCTTTAACAAAATTCTTCATTAACCCGAGCTTTATGTTTAGTGGGGGGAGAAGAACTTTGTTTGGGTCTACTGGAGGCACATACTTAACATTGCTTGCTCCAGGATTATAGTCTTCCCTTTTCCCCCATTCTTTCACAATAAAATGCTTGTCAGTTGTCCTACTGTCCCATAAGCACAAAAAACAGCAATATTTTGTGAAACCTCCCTGCAGTCCCGTTAGCAATGCAACTACCTTGAGGTCACTACAAATTTCCCAGCCATGGTTTTGATAACTAATAGCATCTAAAATTATGGACATGGAATCGTATGTCTCCTTCATTCCTATGGCATGAAATAAAGGTATTGAAGGTTGCCATTATGAAGCAACACTGCCTTTAAGCTGTATTTAGAAGAGTCAATGGGTATTATTTTAAATTAAGTCAATATGAGTTGGTATCATACCTCATTTCTGTAATTTTATATAAAAGAATAAGAATATCTCAAAAACGTTACATGATACAGCATTTCCAGAGGCATTTTTGGAATCAGCGAGTCATTTTGCATAAGAATTAGCCTATTTTGTTTCGGGTACAAAAAACGTGTTCCCTAGTGTAATTACGGATAGCAAGGGGACCTCATGGAACAACTTTGTATCATCTTTTAGCACATGTGCACCTTCATCTGTTGTATGGGATGGGTTAAGGCACGTGGCCGGAGAATCGATCCACTTGCCAATCGCTGGTCTGAAAGCAACTGCAGGAGTTGTTGATCCGTTTGTCGTGGCTAACACCTTCGGCTGTGCTTTCGCTCGGGTGTCTGGCTCAAGTAATTGTTCTCCTGAGTTTATCTCAATTAAGACTCAGGTGGAGTCTCAGGGTTTCGTGTTTAGTTCCAGAAACCTTGAAGATTATAACCGCCTCTTCACCTTGGCAGAGTTGGAGCGCGCCCTTACGTCATCGCGACTGACAGCACCAGGACCAGACAGAATCCACGTTCAAATGGTACAACATCTCTCACCTGAAGGTAAGGCATTCCTGCTCGAGGTCTATAACCGTGTTTGGGTTGATGCCACGTTTCCTGACAATTGATGAGAGGCCGCCATTATGCCTATCTGGAAGGCTGGCAGGGACCGTCACCTCCCTTCTAGCTACCGTCCTATTTTCCTCACCAGTTGCGTATGCAAGGTAATGGAATGCAGGATAAATGGGCGGTTGGTATGGTGGCTGGAAATGCACAACCTACTGAATAACATCCAGTGCAGTTTTCGATTATGCCGTTCAACAGTGGATCATCTTGTGTCCATGTCGACACAGATTATGAACAGATTTCTTAAAAACTGTCAAACAGTCTGAATATTTTTTGACCTCAAAAAGGCTTATGATACGTGTTGGCGGGCAGGGTTGCTACGTACTCTGCACACCTGGAATATACGTGGACGCCTACCACTCTTCCTTCAGGAATTCTTGAAAGACTGCTTATTCCGAGTAAGGGTTGGCTCGGTTTTTTCGAATCTTTTTGTTCAAGAGAACGGTTTACCACAGGGATCGGTACTAAGTGTTATGTTGTTTGCTATTGCGATTAATTCTATCTCGAAATGTGTACCTCCGGTGGTCTCGTCATGCCTATTTGTAGACGACTTTGCCGTCTACTGTACATCTCAGCGCACACCGTTTTTAGAGCGCCGTCTACAGACCACCTTGGACAACCTTAAGAGTTGGAGTTTAAAAAACGGCTTCCGATTCTCCGCTGAGAAAACCATTTGTATTAACTTCCAGCATCAGCAGAGTCGACTACCTCCAAGGCTCCAGCTAGGTGCTGATCAACTACCTTTTGCAGATTAGACGAGGTTCCTTGGAGTGATATTTGATAGAAAACTTAGTTGGTTGTTGCATATAGCACAACTGAAAGTACGATGTGACCGATCTTTAAATATCTTGCGGGTACTAAGTGGAAAATTGTGGGGAGCGGATCGTACAGTGTTATTGCGACTTTATCGCACACTCATTCGTTCCAAATTAGATTGTGGTAGTATCGTTTATGGCTCAGCACAACCGTCTGTGCTGAAGAGATTAGACACAGTCCATAATTGTAGCATACGTATAGCAGTTGGGGCATTTCCAACGAGCCGAGTTATAAGCCTGTATGCTGAGTCTGCAGAACCTCCTCTGCAGTACAGGCGCAACATGTTATTAGTAAATTATGGCTGTGGACTTAGTTGCATGCCCACACATCCATCGTTTTCGCCATTCTTTAACACCTTCATGCATGTGCGTTATAGGAACACTTCTATTAAACCAAAGCCATCTGGTTTTTGTTTCCGGGAGCTCCTTAGACATCTTGATACTGAAATGCCCAAGATGTATCCTAGGGGAGAGAGGACATAACCTCCTTGATTGTGCAGAGCGTCCCACGTTGATCTGGACATGACTAAATATGATAAATCTACCATGTCTATGTCTAGTATCCACACATGTATTTTAGAATTTTTATTGTGATATGAGGACCATTTTATAATTTATACTGATGGTTCCAAGAACTCAAATGGTGTTGGTTGTGCTTACGTGTATGGAACCGAACCGTATACATTCGGATTCCACACTAGCACTTCCAGTTTTACTGCAGCTCTTAATGCAATATACCGGGCCATTTTACACATACGTCAACGAAAGTTGGGGGACTGCTTAATCCTGAGTGATTCCCTTAGTGCACTTCAAAGTCTACGGCAGCTGTACAACTACCACCCTATTGTGCAGCGTAGCCAGGATGCCCTCCACGTTTTACATGCTTCTGGCATTAGCGTGGTGTGTGCATGGATCCCTGGTCACGTAGGCTTGCGGGGGAATGAAATGGCGGATTCGGCAGCCAAGACGGCTACCATGAAGCCCAGGGTTCGAGTACCATCTGTGACATCGGAAGATTTTAGGGCCGTATTGCAGAGAGCTGTGCAAACCTGCTGGCAGGAAGAGTGCTCTGCTCTCCGCAATAATAAACTTAGATCTGTGAAAGAACTTCTGATTCCCTGGGTTACCTCCTGTCAGTCATCTCGTCATGAGGAGGTGAGTTTGGCTTGGTTGCATATTGGGCACTGCTTTTTTACTCATAGTTTTCTTTTTAAAAAGAAACCTGCTCCACTGTGTTCGTTTTGCAATCAAGCGTTATCTGTGCGACGCGTGCTGCTAGAGTGTTTTTCCCTAGCACAGCTTAGGACGTCTCTGCAGCTGCCGGACAGCTTTGCAGAAATGCTAGCGGATGATAACGCACTAGTGGAGAAAGTTTTGAGATTCTTTTGTAGACTAGACTTTAGGATTTAGCGAAGAGAATTTATGCCATTTTAGATATATTTTTCTTTCTTTTTTTTGTATAGTTTTTTATGCATGTATTATTTGTAAGTCTATTTACATATTTATAGTTTTTTAGAGAAATTTATATCTGGCTTTTACCATGACCAGTTTTCTTAAAAAAGGGCACTGATAACCTCTGCAGTTGAGCGCCCTTATATTAAAGCGCTCCTGACATTAAATTCTCCATTTGACTCATATATTTCCCCAGTAAACCACTGGGGGCTCTTGCATTCAAGATACACTATTTTTGGCAACTTACTATCGTAAGTACTTGAGTCCCAGGCCTATAAACGGCTAGTGTGGAGGAATGATTAATTTCCATCAATTAAATAAAATAATAAGAGTTAAATGATGAAGCCTGGGACTCAAGTACTTACGATAGTAAGTCGCCACAAATGGTGTATCTCGAATGCGAGAGCCCCCAGTGGTTTACCGGGAAAATATACGAGTCAAATGGAGAATTTAATGTCAGGACAGCACGTTGGCCATGGTAGCTCAATGGGTTAGAGCGACTGGACGGAAACCAGGAGATCCGTGGTTCAAATCCCAGCCATGGCATTGAATTTTTCATGTTGACTCTATCCATCAAAAATACACATATTTAGATTACTTTTCTAGGTACGTAGTGTCCTGCCTTCGATACACATTTTCTCCATCAGGTTGGCAAGTTTTTGATACCGTCTTTATAGAAAGAAAAAGGACACGTGCAGATCCATTTGTGCACTAACTTTTCTACATTTGCATCTTCATCAAACCACTGTCATCCTAGGTCTTGTTAAATGATAGCCGCAGGACAGTAAATCTGGACTTAACGGAGGGTGTTCCAGAGGTGTCCAATACATTTTCTCTAGTTTTTCCCATGTTAAAGCGGCATTATGCAGCCTCACATTGTCATGGAGGAGAATGATGTTTCGGATTGGTTGCTGGCGTCGCTTGTTGCAATACACAGCTTTTGCTTCATCCAAAATATCACAGTAATAGGCTGCATGAATGTCCTTTGTTCATGTTGAAAATCCACGAGCAAGATGCCTGTGGGGTCGTAGAAAACGACTACAAGCACCTTTCCAGATAATGGGCATATTTTGAACTCAACTGGATCTGCTTTGTCTCCTCGCTGCCACTCCATACTTGCTTGCTTTGACTCTGGGGTGTAATGATTCACCCATGTTTCATCACAAGTCACAATACATTGCAAGAAACCTCTCCCTCCTCATTGCAATGCAGGTGTCTCTGACAAATTGCCTGTCGTAAAGTTTTTTGTTCCTGGTGGAGGAAATGAGGAACCCACCTGGCAGACAATTTTCTGTAATGAAGTTCATCTCAGATGATTGTTTGAAAACTTCTGTAACTTATTCCCATGGCGAAAACAATTTCGGAAATTTTTATGTGCCAGTCTTCAATAATGTACAAATGGCAACAATATTAGCTGCAGTAATGCTTGCCTGTGGTCTACTCCTAAGAGCTTCATTGTCCACATCTTCTCTTCCCACCACAAATTTTTTAGCCCACTCCATACACTTGAGTCTGCAAATGTGTTCTTTTCCCAAACATGTGCAGAGCTGTCTCAAAATTTCAGAAGGTTTGGTGCCCTCTTTTGCAAGAAATCTGATAATCATGCATTGTGCAATAGACATATGCACCTCTTACTCACTTATGGCGTACTAATGCAGCCCAACTCTCCGCCGGATGTGCACAAGCAATACCCTTTCTCTAGATACCCTTACCAACATCCTAATGAAGCCCTTCCTCAATATGATTACTAACAAAAGTGTTACATTAAAATCTCTGTTTATATTTGATCTGCCCTCATATAAGTTTTGTTGTGAAGAATGAAAAGATAAAGTCACTTCTCTCTCTGGACTGTTGTACTGATTCTCTTTTTGCCCCTTTGTAGCCCAAAGATACACATATCTATAAAAGCGAACTATGCAGAGAGTTTTTTAAAACTTGCCATCTCATTAGCGCTGACAAAACTGCAGCCACCTAATTATTGAAATGTCCAATAACCAAAGAACCAAAGCAGCAAAATCTTAAGGCATTCATTTCTTCCCATTTACCTTTGATGCATTTTAACTGTTTCATGGCTCGTAATAATGTTGCATTTTGATAATTGTGCTCATGTAAAGGTTTAAAACATATTCAGTTTTCTGTTCTGTTTGTGAATGATAGAAATGGCCAGTAACAAAAGAGCAAGTTAATTGAAAAAACTATTTGTAGTCATTTTTTTTAACACTTTGACACTTACATTTTTATATTATTGAGGGACTAATTTTAGAAGCAGTTGCATCGATTTTCAACCTCTATCCGACTATTGTCTATTGTCGTCTGCTCTCTTCTCTCTGGCAGTGGAACTATGAACTTCTTTGTCAAATTATCTACTGGTGGGATTTCAAAGTTCATTACTCAGTCCTTATTTTTCCGTATGATTATGTTCTCCCAAGTTGTCAATTTATTTTGGTTTATCACTCCTTTTAGTAATTTTGGATAAACCAAAATAAACTGACAACATGGGAGAACATATTCATATGGAAGAAAAGGACCGAGTAATAAGCTTTCACTCCTTTTAGTAATTTTGGATAAACCAAAATAAACTGACAAAATGAGAGAACATCTTCATATGGAAAAATAAGGACCGAGTAATGAACTTTGAAATCCTACCAGTAGATAATTTGACAAAGAAGTTCATAGTTCCACCGCCAGAGAGAAGAGAGCAGACGACAACAGACAATAGAGGTTGAAAAATCATGTGACAGCTTTCAAAACTAGTCCCTCATTAATATAAAAATATAAGTGAGGAATAGAATAAAAAGAAGTATTTCAGAAAGTGGAGTGCCATTGTTACTAAAATTAGGCAAGTGAGTCAACCTTGTATATACTTTTCTCCACTTACAAGTTTTTTATGAAGACTAGTTTCTGGGGACTTCTCCCCTATCGTCAGCTCTGTGGTAGACTGATGATGCATCCGGTGTCTGCATCTGGCTTGGTGTTGTGCTGCCATCTAACGTCCTGGTAAGTTTGATGACGTCATCTACCGCGGGAATTTCAAAATTCATCAAGAGGTCCTGTTTCTTCGTAATAAATGTTTTCCCAAATCTATAGTTCCAGAGGTTTCTTTGCCTGTTTGATCAGTTCTATTTCTTGTTTTATGTTATGATTCACAGACCAAAAGTGATGTGCTACGGCCGACTTGTCCATGTGTTTGAATTTAATATTTCTGAAGTGTTCTTTCATTCTTGTTCCTAGATTCCTTTTGGTCTTACCAATGTATATCTTGTCACAATCCTGGCAACTCATTTGGTAAATGCCTGATAATTGAGTTTTCGGTGTGCTATTTTTTAGAGGGTGGTTTAGTAAGTTGCGGATGTTGTGTTTGTTTTGAGGGGCTAATTTTATGTTGAAGCTCTTAAATATCTTTTCAAATTTTTTGAAGTATTTTGGATGAAATGTAAATTTTCCATATCTGGTGTTTGGGTTTTCTAGTTTTTTTAACGTAGTAATGTCCTTTAAGTATTTGTTTCTTTTGTGTCTATAGATCAGTTTTTTGATGAAATTTGTGTTATAGTTGTTCAGTTCGGCAACCTGGTGTATGTGAGCGTACTCCTGTTCATATTCTATTTTTGTTAGCGGAATGTTGATTAATCTGTGAACTAAACTATGGAATACTGCATATTGATGTTGTACTGGGTTGAATGGGTTGCATTTAATGTAATTGTCAACATGTGTTGCTTTTCGGTATATTCCAAATTGTAATCCTGTTGGTGTTCTAATGTGTTCTAATGAGTTGCCAGGATTGTGACAAGATATACATTGGTAAGACCAAAAGGAATCTAGGAACAAGAATGAAAGAACACTTCAGAAATATTAAATTCAAACAAATGGACAAGTCGGCCGTATCACATCACTTTTGGTCTGAGAATCACAACATAAAGCAAGAAATAGAACTGATCAAACAGGCAAAGAAACCTCTGGAACTACAGATTTGGGAAAACATATTTATTACGAAAAAACAGGACCTCTTGATGAATTTTGAAATTCCCGCGGTAGATGACGTCATCAAACTTACCAGGACGTTAGATGGCAGCACAACACCAAGCCAGATGCAGACACCGGATGCATCATCAGTCTACCACAGAGCTGACGATAGGGGAGAAGTCCCCAGAAACTAGTCTTCATAAAAAACTTGTAAGTGGAGAAAAGTATATACAAGGTTGACTCACTTGCCTAATTTTAGTAATAAGTGAGGAAGTGTCAAAAAACGGACTACAAACCGTTTTTTTTTTTTTTTTTCAATTAATTTGATGTCACTGTTTCTAAATTCCTCCAATCATGCATGCTTCAAGTTGTTGAATATTATGTGAAGTAGAAATAAATCCTAGCATTTAGAGTACAGAAACAGCTAAGTATTTTGTTCTTATGCCACCTTGACTTAGCACAATAATGTTGCCCAAAGGAGTAGATTACAGGGATGGAAGATTTGAAGGAAGCAATGTAAAACGGGACAAACCTTAGATGCTTAAAAATTAAGAATTGGATAAAATTTTACTTGAGTGGTTTCAGCAAGTATCTGCTGATGGTGTTCCAGCTGTTGGATATTGAAAGAAAAGGTGCTTAAAATAACACTAACTTTGCAAGTAGTCAACATCCAAACATCAAATTGGTGACCACATCTCTTTATATATTTATTTATTTTAGTGTTAAGTTATTACATTATGACTTCAATTGGAATAGGCCTAGGCCACTTATCCAATAGAAGTACAATGCGACGTACACTTTGCACTATCTTCATTCCTTAAACACCAAAATTATCGTTATACTAATACACTCTCATTCTTCTTTTTTCCAACTGAGCTTTCCATTTTGATCTTTTACAGAAATTCCCTAATTGCTTTACCGGAAACTGATCTATGAATATTTACTTTACTGTTACAATTTTTTTGTTTCTCAACCATTTTTCCCTTATCACTTTTTTTCTTCATACATTTGCTCCTCAACATACGCATAAAATAGGTTCTCCATCTTCCTTATCTCCATAAATCAGACACCGTGCATTACATTACCCTTAAGCCCTCTCAATTTCCATACTCCTAGACGGCACATGCAATAGCCTCCATGTCTTCTCTGTTACATATCTCTAAACACTTTTCTGTGTTTGTTTTAATCAATTTATTAAAAACCAATGACTTTTTCCCTTCATCTCAGTCCACAGTGTCTGTGGGTCCATTATCTTCAAATTTAGAAACCTTCTTCCATGTCCCCTCTATTAAGTTGTCTTTGTACCCACACATTACCTAACCTGTTTTTCTCTAATTCTTTATTCTACTCAACCTGGATTGTAATTGGGGTGACTTGCTTGTTAGTTAAGGTAACACTTTGCCATATTTTTCTCTGGCAACTGCATTACACAGTGCCATTATTTCACTACTTTTGTAATTTTACGTGCTCCAATGTTGAGTCATATCGGACAATGAATGGAATGGGTGAAATGATGCTCAAATGAGTCCAGGGTCCTTAGAGCTTAGAGTTACCCAACATTTGTCCTTCAGGATAAGGGAAAACCCCAGAAAAAACCTTATCCAGGTAACTCACCCTCACTGAGATTCAAACTCGGGACCTCTTGAACATGAGGCAGACATGCTGCAAAGGTGGGCACCACACCACACCACCCCAGCCCACCCCACACCACACCACACCACACCACACCACACCACACCACACCACACCACACCACACCACACCACACCACACCACACCACACCACACCACACCACACCACACCACACACCACACCACACCACACCACACCACACCACACCACACCACACCACACCACACCACACCACACCACACCACACCACACCACACCACACCACACCACACCACACCACACCACACCACACCACACCACACCACACCACACCACACCACACCACACCACACCACACCACACCACACCACACCACACCACACCACACCACACCACACCACACCACACCACACCACACCACACCACACCACACCACACCACACCACACCACACCACACCACACCACACCACACCACACCACACCACACCACACCACACCACACCACACCACACCACACCACACCACACCACACCACACCACACCACACCACACCACACCACACCACACCACACCACACCACACCACACCACACCACACCACACCACACCACACCACACCACACCACACCACACCACACCACACCACACCACACCACACCACACCACACCACACCACACCACACCACACCACACCACACCACACCACACCACACCACACCACACCACACCACACCACACCACACCACACCACACCACACCACACCACACCACACCACACCACACCACACCACACCACACCACACCACACCACACCACACCACACCACACCACACCACACCACACCACACCACACCACACCACACCACACCACACCACACCACACCACACCACACCACACCACACCACACCACACCACACCACACCCCACCCCACCCCACCCCACCCCACCCCACCCCTCTGTGCTTCCTTATGCTCTTCCCTTATCTTCCTAAACGATGAGCTTATCACTGACACAACACAGTAAAAGTGTCAACTGTTGCATGATAAACAGCCATGTACACTCAACCTTTAGGGGCTTATATGTCAAAATATCAGAACTTTAGCTGCTTTCTATAACTTACAGTGATTGGTAATGTGGTTTCTGCAAAGGATTCATCATTGTTATTTGTATTTTGAGTATTTATTTATTATCAGATGTTAGGTAATTACATTGAATCACAACAGTCTTCGTCTTACATGCTAAAATTTTACATGGCAAATGAAAATACATGTCTCAGAATCACAATAGTCCATCTATATACTAAAGTTACGCATGCGAGATGTAGCATGTCTTAAAAACAGAAAGGTACCTTGTCCTTGATACTAAAATTATTCTACAAACAAATAAGTGTGCGTATAGTGTAGTTACACTGTTCACAATGGCTTCCACCCTTTTTAGGAGAAATTGTGTGAACAATTTAAGTAACTTCTATTAATCATAAAAATTATTTGTTGTTGGTTTATTGACACTCGCCACTTACTTTTTTTATATTATTGAGGGACTAGTTTCAAAGGCTTTTGCCTCCATTTTCAACCTCTCTCCAACTAGCATCTATTGTTGTCTGCTCTCCTCTCTCTGGTGGTGGAGCTATGAACTTCTTTGTCAAATTATCTACTGGTGGGAGAGAGGTTGAAAATGGAAGCAACAGCCTTTGAAACTAGTCCCTCAATAATATTAAAAAAGTGACGAGTGTCAATAAACCAACTACAAATAGTTTTTACGATTAATTTTGATGTCACTGTTACTAAATTCCTCCAAACACACATAACTTCTATTACTTCACAGTTTTTGAAGAAAGTGCATTTTGCATATTTTAAGATTGAATTAAGAGATCAAACTCAAAAATGGACTCTGTTTACTGTTTGCAAAACATATAGTGAAGGGTTTAGGTAGTGGTACAATAGAGAACAGAAGTCTCAGGATTTAGGGATTCCTATGATGTGGCATGAACCAACAAATCACTATGATGATTGCTACTTCTGCATGTGTAAAGTATAGGGATACAATAAGACAAATGAAACAAAAATGAAATATCCAGATGGCATTGCTTCATCTATAAGGAATGTGCCACATTTAGTAGATGTCCCTATTCTATTCCACCTGTTCAACTGGAGGATACAAAGAGTTCGTTATCTGAGTCAACAGAAAATTCCAATACAAATGACAATTTTTTATCACATGTTACAGACAGGTAAAAGAACTCTAGTCAAAGATTTGAACGTCTTCGAAAAGACTTAGCTGTTACCAAGACTAGAGAAACTTGAATCAAAATCGAAAGAGAAAAATATTTTGGCTCCAGACACACATTTTCATGGTATAGAAATAGAGAGAAAGAATTTATCAAGTTCTCTAAGATGGAAGACCAACTTGTTTATTGTTGTGACTTACCAGGTTTAATTCAACAACTAAGAAGACAAATATACAATAGTCACGACCGGCAATTATATATTATCGCTTTGGATAGAAGTCTAAAAGCTGTTTTATTCCACAACAGAAGTGAATTTCCCTCAACAATAGTTGTACTATCTTTCAAGAAAGTAAATGTACAATTTTTGCGGGTCAGTATCACTCAGACGTTCCGTGACCAGGTGATATAAAAACTAAATCGGCCATGCTCGTAGATGTATAGTGTCGTGTTCGCCATTTTAACCTGGTACTCACTTCAAAGATTTCTAAGGCTATATTAACCCAGTATAACAAAAGATTGAGTATTTATCACAAAGTAAGTAATAATTCTCTTGCAGCTGAGCTATTAACTACATGGCGTTGGAAAATGTGCAAGAAAACGGAAAACACGTGGAATTATGATTTTAACAGAACCAATATATATGTATTATATAAGGCAAGCTATCTTAACTGCTTTCGTAGCTCAGGCAAAACGTGGGCTGAGATAAGCGAGACTGTACTTCAAGGTTCGAACCCTAACACCTGGGCATAATTTTTAACTCCAAATTTCTTAGTTTGTTGGATGCAGTAACGAACTAATTTACAACTGTTCTCTTGCAGCTAAGCTGTCACTAAATGGCATTGCAGAATACCAAAGAAATTGGAAAACACGTGGAATGGCGATTTTAATAGAACCAACAGGTATATATTGTATATAACCAGCGCTATCACATCTGTTGTCGTAGCTCAATGGTAAAATGCAGGCTGTGTCAAGTAAACTGATGATTTGCGGTTCGAACCCTCAACATGTAATACTTTTTTTTCCGCCTTGTATTTCTTGTGCATGTGCAAAATATTGCTGGAAGTAATGTACTGCATTTGTATCTTTCACTAAGACTTCATCATAGTGAAATAGCTTGCCACGTCCACGAGGTTGTGTGGAGCTGACTGCAGCTCAAAAGGGTGAAATTACAGGCCGTGCTTCTCATGGTGAAAACGCTCCAGGGAACTGAGTTGCGATCGAAGAACAGTGAAGTAGTGGCTGGACAGGTATCATGAGGGAGAAGTTGAATAGGCCAAATCACGCAGGCGTTCAGGTAGGCCTCATGTAACAACACTTGCTCAAGATGAAGCCCTGGTAGCAGATGTGAGCAACCAGCCTTTAAGACACAGGTCCATCTTTCTAGATAAAGCAGTTGAGTATGGTTGCTCATATGAAACCATACGCCAACGATTAGAGGATGCTGGTATTGCATCACATCGTCCTGCCACTAAGCTCTTTCTTACAGAGGCACACAAAGCAAGACGATTACAAAGGGCACAGCACAATTGCAACCTTCCTGAGGCTTATTGGGACCTGGTAATCTGGAGTGACGAGAAAGTATTTCGATCCGACCAGCAGGGGACCCTATGTCTGTATAGACCACGAGGAACTAGATACGAACCTCAACACATCGTTCGAGCAGCATATTCGGGAAGAATTTCAGCACAGTTCTGGGCCTACATGACAGCATCAGGTCCAGGGGAGTTAATTCAAGTGCCAGAGAGAATGACGAGTGCAGTCTATGTAGTCATTCTCAAAAACACTTTGCTACCATTCCTTCGTACTAGGTTTCCAGAACAAGAAGAGTATATATTTATGCACGACAACAGTGGTGTGCATACTGTAAATATCACCCAGGATTGGCTAACGAGGCATCCAGAAATAATCTGCATGGACTGGCCACCAGTCTCCCGATCTAAACCCCATTGAACATATATGGGCCTTCATGGTGAAACAATGGGAAGAACGTCGACCAGACAGGGTTCAAGAAAATTTGGTTGCTCACGTGATGGAGCTATGGCAACATTATCAGCAGAATCCAAACCGGTATTCTGTATTGGTTGCAAACATGCATGAAAGATTAAATGATATAATCATAGCTGCGGGCGATTACACCAGGTTCTAAATCACAAGATTTCATTTCTTTTTTTCATTCATTGTTTCCACAAATTATTGTTTATTCTAGCAAAAATATGTTTTCTATAAATCTCAAATGTTTCATAATTTAATTCATTTGCTAATGTATGACGTTGGCTTCATGAAGAAATGACAGCTTTTTACTTTGTTTCGTAAGCAACATTATCTTCGGATATTGTCTTCTTTTTGTAATTCCTAATAATGGCTATTGTAACTACGGTTACACAGAATATCTTTTCAGTTTTATGTCTTATACTCCACTGGATTATATAGTTATATTGCAGCTCTAAATTTGTTTTTCTCAAGATGAGAATTATTCAATTTCTTGTTATTTTATATATTAGCTTATTGTTAGAACCGCCTCGTTAGCGTGGTGGTAGAGTGTCTGCCTCACGTTCAAGAGGTCCCGAGTTCAAATCTCGGTCAGGGTGAGTTACCTGGATAGGGTTTTTTCTGGGGTTTTCCCTTATCCTGAAAGACGAATGTTGGGTAACTCTAAGCTCTAAGGACCCTGGGCTCATTTGAGCATCATTTCACCCATTTCATTCATCGTCCGATATGACTTAACGTTGGAGGACATAAATTACAAAAAAAAAAAAAAATGGATGGTATACAGCGTTTAGGAGTTGGCTCCATTAAAATTATCATTCAACCTTCTGGAAACTTCTGGCATTCTTTTCGAAAACATGTTATAACATAGTCGCAAGAGAGAAAGTATAATTTCATTCATTCATTACGGTGTCTTACAAAGTAAAAACATTGGTATAAAAATTATGACTACATACTAGGTTTCGAACCATGAATCCTCGGCTCAGTGACAGCATGTATGTTGTCACTGAACAACGATAACATGTGTTTATAGTAGGTTATATACAACAAGATGTTGGCTCTATTAAGCCACCATTCTTCCTGGCATTCATCTTCTTGCTAATTCTCCAATGCCATTAGTAACAGCTTACCCTAAGAGAACAGTTGTAAATTGGTTTGTTACTTAACCTAACAAATTACAAATCTGGAATAAATAGCATATCCACAGGATGGTACTCGAACCATGAACCCTCGTAATATTTATCAGAGCTCGTGCTCTCTTGTCATTGAGCTACGTGAGCACTTAAGGAAGCTTGCTTTATATATAATATAGATATTGGTTCTGTTAAAATTATAATTCCACGTGTTTTCCATTTTCCTGCACATTTTCCAATGCCATGTAGTTAATAGCTCAGCTGCAAGAGAATTATTACTTACTTTGTGATATATTATGTCAGGATGGCACGTTGGCCATGGTAGCTCAATGGAAATGAAATGTGTAGTGTTTAACATCCGCTTTTACTATATACGGCACCACAGGCGGTGACACTGATGATACATGAGATGAAGATGGAGCACCGGTGGAATGAGATGGCGGGGGAAACCGGAGGTCCCAGAGAAAACCCGCCCCAGCGCCGTGTTGTCCACCACAAATCTCACTTTGTGGTCGCCTGGGATCGAACCTGGGCCGCCTTGGTGAGAGCCAAGCAGTCTAACCACTGAGTCACGGTGCGGCCAGGTAGCTCAATGGGTTAGAGCGACTGGATGGAAACCAGGAGATCCGTGGTTCAAATCCCAGCCATGGCATTGAATTTTTCATGTTGACTCTATCAAAAACCTTAGCCTATATACAGCTAGTGTGAAGAAATGATTAATTTCCATCAATTAACTTATATACTCAATCTTTTGTTATACTGGTTTAATATAGCCTTAGAAATCTTCGAGAGAGAGGTTTAATGCCAGGAGAGAAAAACGTCATTCGTGCCAGTCTAATTGATCCAAAACAAAAATGTTAGTGCCTGTTTTGCATATAAAATTAAGTATTATGAAACAGTCTGCCTCTACCTATTTTATTATGGAACAGTTCTTGAAAGCTCTGGACAAAAATGTTTCAAATACCTGAGCAGTAAATTTTCTGTTTATGTCTGAGGCTAACATAAGAGGGTATATTTAATGTTCCTCGATAAGATAGACAGTGAATATCGTTTATATTTGGACACCCTGAATGATAGAAACTGCAAGGTGTACTTTCAAAGAGGTATCTATACGTTTCTCTGAAATATGGAAGATCTGCAATACGAAAAAATGATGACAAATATCTGAAAAGGCTACAAGTTTCTGGTCAAAATAAAAGTTTAAAGCTTCACTTCTTGTCTAAACTATTTTCCTGATATATTGAGATTTAACTGTTTAATAATATTTTCCTGATATTTTGGAATCCCTCAGAGGTAAACAAGTTGAATTATTTCATCAAGAAATCAAGGAGATGGAGAGAAGATATCAGGACTGGTGGAACATTGCAAAGTTAGTGAACTACTGTTGGTGTTTTAAAAGGGAAATGAAATGAAATGTGTAGTGTTTAACGCCCGCTTTTACTAATTACTGCATCGCAGGCAGTTTTTAAAAGGAAGTTCCTTAATTACAACATAAACGTAAATCACCCCTACTAGCCTTCCAGCCAAGGAGAAAGTAACTTCACATCTTTTGCAGATATGTGTATTTGTATATGTTTGTTATGCAGATAGAGAAAAATGACAGCAACATTCAATTTAGCATGCCAAAATTAGTTAAAAACATCTTTCAAATTGCAAACCGGCAAACAAAAGTTATATTTTGCAGGGCAGGGTTATTTGTCCAACTGCTAAAGAAAGTGATGCGTTTGCTTATGAGTGAGATATTTATGATTGAACCTAAACAAACTCAGAATTTCAATGCACATTAGGAAATAGCTTAGCAATTGCATATATAGTTAACACCATACTATATTGCAATTACATTATTGTGATTGAATTTAGAAAACTATATTGAAGATACAGGTAAATAAATTATTCAGTTTATGATAATATAAAGCCCTGAATGCTTTATAGGTTTTTATTCTGGGAGTTGATTTCAGAAAGGTCTGAGAATAATTTGAAGTGTCCTAAATGAACATTTCTGTAAAATTTCTTGTGTGCAGGGATTAAAAAATGCAAATTGTCAAGTTTGCAGATGACATACTTATTGTTATGAAATATGTATTTTTAATCTATTATTTAGATTATTTTAATGAAGTATACCAGTTTTGGACAGAAAACCACAACATTGGCCACAACATTAAACTGTTAAAATCCTTAAGTACACCCATAGAATTGGATATTTGGGGAAAAAATATTCATAAACAAAAACCGTGATAAAGTTATAAATTTTGAAATCCCGGTATTAAATGAAGTATTAAAACTTAGTGCCCCTAACACCAGATGGCAGAGTGATCGGAGCTCCGTAGTAGTGGAAGAAGAGGAATGTTCATTTAGTCACCAAACAGCTGAGGATGAGATCAAATGATCCTGAAAACGTTTCAAGTATACAACAACAAGTAAGTGAAGTTTGAGTGTAAACATAGTGACTCATAAATCAAACTCAAATATGAAGAATACTTCACTGTTAATAAAGCTTCTGCTTTTAATATTTAAGTATACCAGTATTACTTTTTGTCCTAGTAATGTTAGCAAACATAGTACAAAAAAGAGCTTTAGAGTTCCATTTTCAGTACTGTTTTTAGTTTAGAAGCATTTCGTTTGAAGTAGTGTGGGAAATGTGTGAAAACATTAGTTGATGGTTGTTCTATATATGTTTTAGATTGGATCTTGATGCATGCAAGAACCGTCTGCGTAAAGCTAGAAGCATGCAAGGCCAGCAAACAGTGAGTACAAATAATTTCTGATAACTTATGTTTTTTACTATATTAATACCAATGAAGGAAAGTATTATCAACATATAAAAATTATTTGTGGTTGGTTTATTGACACTCGTCACTTACTTTTTCATATATTTATGAGAGACTAGTTTCAAAGGCCCTGGCCTCCATTTTCAATCTCTTCCTTATCAACATGTTTGATCTTAATGATTAATGTGAAAATTCCTCTAGTGGTATTAGACAATTGTGGTTTCATTGATTTGGATTTTTAGCGTACAATAATGGTTTGTTCAGAATGCCCGAAATAATATCCAGAGTGAAAGTTGTTGGGAAAGATGAAGGTGTGAAAGCAGAAAGTGAACATACTGAAAGAATTGAAAAGATGACCAGCTAAAGGTGCTCTCTTACAGTTTTACTAAAGAAAAAATTTACTAAAAAATCTGGTAGTATAGCATTAAAGAATAAGTGATGTAAGAAACAAAATATGTTTAGCAAAACTTTAATTTATGCATTTTTCAAGCATCTTAAGGGAAGAAAGAAAACATGTGTATGACAAATGCATATGTGAAAGCATACACCATACAAGGAAAAGGGTGGGTGGAGAAGAAACAACATTGTACAAACCTTCTATCAGAAAATGTGCTATAATACGCTATATAAGAAATGTAACAAAATAATTCATTGTTTACGTAGAAAATGAAGCTAGTTACAGTGAAGCAATAAGTATTATACAAATATAACTATTTGTAACAAAAAACTTCACTTAAGAAAAATGATGTCAATTTTTAATTAGGTGAATTAGTTGAAGTTGATAAGAAAAAGAAAAATAAGAAAAATCGACATCATTTTTCTTAAGATAAGTGAAGTTTTTTGTTACAAATAGTTATATTTGTATAATTCATTGTTTTCTTAAAAAGATTGTAATTTTTGTTCTGTAAAGCCACAGCATATATTATGCCTTGCAATTGTGGTAACTGTGTTACACATACCTCTGAGATATTATGATACATTTGAAAGCTTTTGACTGTCTCTGAGACATTTTTAGCATCATTAAAATCCACAGGAACATTTGTGGCTTCTTCACTGCCGCCATCATCATCTTTCTCATATTCATCTTCCTTAGATACATTATGTTGCTGTATGTCTGGAACCATTTCAGAAATAGTTATGGCTGCACTATCTACAAAATTTTCACCAGCATTGACATAATCTTTATATCTTTTATTTTGTTCTTCTGCTCATCACTGACAGAATTGGCTGTGCCGTGACTGAGTAGTTAGACAGCTAGGCTCTCACCAAGGTGGCCCAGGTTCGATCCCAGGTGACCGCAAAGTGAGATTTGTGGTGGACACCACGGCTCAGGGGCGGGCTTTCTCCAGGATTTCCGGTTTCCCCCGCCATCTCATTCCACCGATGCTCCATCTTCATCTCATATATCATCAATGTCACCACCTGTGGTGCCATATGTAATAAAAGCGGGCATTAAACACTATACACTGACAGAATTATCATTTTCATCATTATCATTAACATCATCATGTCATCAGCATCATCATTGGAAATTTCATTGTTTTGAAATTGCGTAAACAATTGTGGATTGTAGCTTGACACTGGTTGCCATTCAGCTGTGATGTAATGCATTGCCTTTTATAAGAAAACAAATGCCATTAGGTTTTCTGGCCATTTAAATTATGTGTTTCAGGAGGCAGTTAAAAGTTATTGTAATATCATGCAGATTAGGTAACACATTTAATCTACACATTATTTTTCTAACATCCAACCATTTCTTGACTGCAAATCAAGAGCTGCAAACACAAAATTACACTTACATATTTACAAAACCAACAACGAGAATAACTGAGAAAATAAATCTTACCTTTAAAATGTCAATCTTCTTTTTGTCTTTTCAACATCCATGGCATGTTGGTATAAGCGTCTTGAAGTATGATTATACCATAGTCCAATGGTTGAAGTGCACTGGTACAATTTGGAGGAAGAAACTTAATAGTTACCTTCCTTAGTCTGGAAGTAAAGCATTTGTAGGATGTGCTGCGCATCTGTCAGTGTACAAGATCTTGCTACCTCCTGAGCGCATTTTTACACTGACATTGTGAAACCAATATTCAAAAACCTTCACCATTATTCATGCTTACTCTTACATCTGTACTTCATGGGCAGTACAGAAAAAGCATTTAAGTCAATAGCAATCTCTAGTGTTAATTATTTGCTTTTTCACACAGTATGTGCCTGTCAATAGGAATACCTTTAGCTCTGTGCTGCTGGAACTGTTTGTTGTAACAGGCATTCTTCCAAGCGCACATGCTTTCCACCCTGAGTGCATACATGCTTGTTCTTGGTCACACCAAATACACGTGCCCTTTTTTCTACTTCTGTTGGTTTTGAAATGAAAGAATTCAAGATAGATGTATTAACACCAAGTGCTTTAGCTACTTCCTCTCACTTTCTGTTAGAGTTGTCCTTCATTGGAGTACGTGTGAAATAAGAAAGCATACAAGTTGCTATAATCCATAATCAGCTTGTCAGTAAACATCACTATGCGAAAGAAAGCGAGGGGAGATACGCAGGTTTGTGAAACCTGTATATAGCAGCAAAGATGGTAAAAGATACAAGGTGCACAATTAAAACCATAATAGAGTCTCTCATTTTGTAATTTCTTTCAAATGTCAATTCCTCACCCAAGGAAGCAATTTTCATTTGCAATCTAATATAAAAGGCTTTAAAGAGACAGATCAGTGAAAATTGGGCAAAAATGATAAGTAATTATAATTTAGGCTTTTTAATTTTTATTATATCCAATTCGCTTGGAATGCTTTTGTGTAAATATTTTATCAAAGTGAAAATAGGAGTTATGTGTGTATATAAATTAAAGTGGAGGACTTGGTCCGGTGTTTGAGGCTTTTTCAGATATTATTCAAATTATTATTATTATTATTATTATTATTATTATTATTATTATTATTATTATTATTATTATTATTATTATTATTATTATTATTATTATTATTATTATTATTATTATTATTATTATTATTATTATTATTATTATTATTCAGTTGTAGAAAAAGTGAAAAATTCAAAATATTCAGAAAAATGCTTTAGTTTACGGGTCTTTCCATGTCCATGATTTTGGACAGAAAACCACAGCATTGGCCACAACATTAAACTGTTAAAATCTTTAAGTACACCCATAGAATTGGATATTTGGGAAAAAATATTCATAAAAACCGTGATAAAGTTATAAATTTTGAAATCCGGGCATTAAATGAAGTATTAAAACTTAGTACCCCTAACACCAGATGGCAGAGTGATCGGAGCTCCGTAGTAGTGGAAGAAGAGGAAGGTTTCATTTAATCACCAAACAGCTGAGGATGAGATCAAATGATCTTGAAAACGTTTCAATTATACGACAACAAGTAAGTGAAGTTTGAGTGTAAACATAGTGACTCATAAATCAAACGAGAAAAGAAAAACTGAAGATAATATCAAAAAATACCACTCTCACACCACTTAAAACCACACAAATTGGCAATACAGAAAATTTACCTACCATCCATGGGCTTTTAGAAAATTTGAACGAGTCTTCAAAAGACTAAACTTAAAACTAGCACCCCAAAACAAATTCAGTCTGAGGAACCTGCTAAATAAACCACTGAAAAATACAATCCCAAACAATTTGAAATCAGGAATTTATCAGATTAATTGTGAAACCTGTGAAAAAAGCTGCATAGGAAAAACTAAGAGAAACTTGTTAACCAGGCAAAAAGAACACCAGAGGAACATTAAGTTGAAACAAACAGAAAAATCTGCAGTTTCACACCATTTTTGGACAGAAAACCACAACATTGGCCACAACATTAAACTGTTAAAATCTTTAAGTACACCCATAGAATTGGATATTTGGGAAAAAATATTCATAAACAAAAACCGTGATAAAGTTATAAATTTTGAAATCCCGGCATTAAATGAAGTATTAAAACTTAGTGCCCCTAACACCAGATGGCAGAGTGATCAGAGCTCCATAGTAGTGGAAGAAGAGGAAGGTTTCATTTAGTCACCAAACAGCTGAGGATGAGATCGAATGATCTTGAAAACGTTTCAATTATACGACAACAAGTAAGTGAAGTTTGAGTGTAAACATAGTGACTCATAAATCAAACTTAAATATGAAGAATACTTCACTGTTAATAATGCTTCTGCTTTTAATATTTATTACTGATAATGCTGAAAAACATCAAATAGCAAACTTGCACAGTTGAGTTTACAGCACTCTTTTCTTAAATACTAACATATTGTGACTTTGTGGGTTCGTGAAATAAAGGTCGAGGTTACGAACACAAAAACTGTACTTTATTCTCGTAGCAAATGCACGCTTCACAAATTCAATTTGCTAGATCACCTAAAAACTGTTTTTTTTTTTTTTTTTCAAACACTATGCTCAACTGTCGCTTCCGGTAACGATCGGCCCCGAAGTTTCCAGAATCTCCACCGGCCATCATTTTTTCATCGACTTCGCGAGTCTACAGCCAAGGTGACACTGCTCCCTCCTCAAGGCTGGTCGTCCCGAACAGCGCCTTCGTAGCGGGCCAGGCGATCCAGGTGTACCACCAACATCTTTCCTCGGGGCACCTTCTGGATGCAGTAGACCACGTCGTTAATCCTCTTCACCACACGGTACGGTCCCTGCCATGGCTGCTGAAGCTTCGGGCAGCGTCCCTTGGTCCGGGTCGGGCGGTACAACCAGACCAGGTCACCTTGCTGGAACCCTTGGCTGTTGGCTTGCCTGTCGTATCAGGTTTTCATGCGGTCGCTCGCCTTCTGGATGTTCTGGCGAGCCATCGTGGAGGTGGTCCACCAGGTTCTCCACATCCCTCAAGAGTGGCCCCAAGTCTGCATCCGCCAGCTGCTCCCTCCTCAGGCCTGCGCTATCCCAGCCATCCGCAGGCACTGCCGTGACTACTTGAACTGCTGCCGCACGCTCTTTCCCCTCCACTCTTGTGCATTGGCCGCACTCTTCTGGACAGGGTCTTCGGGACATAGCGTCCGCGTTACCATGACTCTTCCCTCTGCGATGTTCCGAGGTGAAGTCGTACTCCTGCTGCCTCTGGACCCAGCGTGCCGTCTGGCCTTCCGGTCGCGCCGTCACCATCACCTCGCTCCTCGCGGGGACAACCACGTCTTCGTTCAAGATGACCCTGCAAATTCCAAGGCGCTCTTCTGGTTGACGGAGTATAACCTCTTCTCCGTTGAGCCTCAGGACCTTCCTGCCGACGTCGACCGTCGCCTCGTGGCTCCTGAGGGCATCCAGTCCCAGAATCACCTTCTCAGCCACCTTCGCGACGAACACCCACAGACGCACGGCACTCCGTCCCAAGGTCAGCTCCAGCAGGTCCTCCTTCTCCACAGGCATGGTGTCGTCCTATGCCGTCACAAGCTCGTATGGTCGGCTCGGCTTCCTCGTCGGCAAACCCTTCGCCACGTCAGGTCTGATGATGGTCACGGCCGCCCCGGTGTCCACCAGCATGCGGCACGGCTTTCCTCTTAACCAGCCGTCCGCGATGAGGTTGTCATCCATCCGCCGGCTGACGGCGCGGATTGTCACTCGAGGGGATGGTGGTAATGGCGCCGACGTACCCCTCTCCACGCCGGGCCTTACTCGTTCTTCCCGCTGCCCTTCCTGGTGTGGGCAGTCTCTCTGCAGGTGCCCGGGCTGTCCACACCCCCAACACAGGCCACTAGGTGTTCGCCGGCGTCCCTCAGGCGTAGCGGACACTCCTCGTTCTCGACGTCGGGATAGATGCTACCTTGGCCGCCTCCATCCTTAATGCCGCTGTCAGCGCCTCGTGGATGGTTTTATAATCGCCGAGCATTAGGCGCTGACGAATCTCCGTGTCCCGTACCCCGTCGACAAAGTTGTAGGCGGCTTCCCGGGATACGAACTCCAGTGGCAGGTCAACCAAGGCCTTGCCAGCTAGCTGCTCAATCGCTATGGCGAACTCCTGCAGCGTCTCCCCCGGCTGCTGTGACCTTGCCTTTAGTTGGCTGCGGTACGCTGCGGCTAAGCGGTGGTTCTCGAAACGATTCTCTAGGGCCTCCCAGATGTCCTTGGGCGCCGCCGTTGTCTGCACCGCGTTTAGGACTTCCGCGGCCCGTCCCTGGAGGCTGGCTATTAGCTGTGTGGCCTCCTCCTCCGGTGACCTTCTGTTGTGCTTGGCCACTGTGTCGAACTGGCGGCGGAAGACCTTAAATGTTGACGCGCCGTCATATTTCGGCGGTTTGACGCGCGCAGATGTGTCGCGTCCCGGCGCGTCGGCCTTCAAATCCTTCAGTTTCCTGCCGACGACGTCCTCTACTATGGCGTTCAGGGACTTGACGCTGGTGTCGGCCTTTCCCTCCAGGTCGTCAACGCGGCTCGCCAGGTCCTCGACGCGCTCGTCCACTTGGCCCATCCGCTTGCCCAGCTCCGTCACGTTATCCCTCACGCCGGCCAACTGTTCTTCAAACTTCACGGCAAGGTCCTCGTTTGCCGCGTTCATCTCCGTGGCCAGGCTGTCGTTCGCTGCCCTCATTTCTGTGGTCAGTTCGGCCATCTTTGCGGTCATTGTCGTGGCCAAGTTGTTATTTGCCGCTTCCGTCTTCGCTGTTATTTCCGCGGCCAGGTTATTTGGCGCTTCCGTTTTTGCAGCGAGGTTTTCATTTGCCGTCTTCATTTCTTCCATTTTCTCTAAAATCTTTGCCAATGCAGCTTCCATTGTCGTATGTTCCACTTCTGACACCAGTTGTGACTTTGTGGGTTCGTGAAATAAAGGTCGAGGTTACAAACACAAAAACTGTACTTTATTCTCGTAGCAAATACACTCTTCACAAATTCAATTTGCTAGATCACCTAAAAACTGTTTTTTTTTTTTTTTTTTTTTTTTTTTTTTTTCAATCACTACGCTCAACTGTCTGTCGCTTTCGGTAACGATCGGCCCCGAAGTTTCCAGAATCTCCACCGGCCATCATTTTTTCATCGGCTTTGCGAGTCTACCGCCAGGGTGACACTATGTTAAATATCTTAACCAGGAATAAGAGATGTAAAAACCGAGTTTGAACACTATTATTCAGAATTTGCATTAACTTCAATATTACATCACTTTAAAATTGTGTTAAAATCTAACATTGATTGATGAAACTGATCCATATAGGATTAATCTAAACTCCTTTTCTGAAACTATCTCTACTTTGAGAATAAAATAATTCAGAGAGAGAATAAACAATCAAGATACAAGATATGCAGTGTTTCCTATCGCTAACAAGAGTGTTCATTCTAGTATTCATACCTTGGTCTACAGGCCAATTAAAATATTGTTTCTCTGACAGCTTCAACATTTTCAGCTCTTTTCAGTGCAATAAGTTACAAAGGCTTTGCTTTATTTGCTAGTGCATAGAAAAAAGTGAAAAGTAGCAATTACACTAAACCAAACCAGGCAATGTAGCTTTTCTTGAATAGGTTATTTGCACTTAGCCCAGCTTCTTATAGCTCCATTTCATGTGCCTACTTATTTTGTATGCACCTTAGTTAATTCAAAATGCACTTCTTTTCATTCATCTTTCCGGAACTTGTAAATTTACCGAAAACAGAATTCTAGAAATTCATTGGATACTGAATTACTGTTGCTTAATGACTGGAAAGCTAACACAAAGTGAATTAATAGATCTCATAGATTGTATTGCTGTAAAGACTGGTGCATCAAAGACTATGTGACAAAGGAAGGTTTACTAAATGTGTAATGTACAGCAATCTCACTTTCACAATTTTTTTGCTTTCACTGGCTAAAGTCGTACACTCATTGGCAAGGCATGGAAAAACATTGAGTAATTATAATGAGCATAAACATTGCTACAGTGTCTTTTGACTTCCGAGAAGCAACTGCAGGCATCCCACAACAGCTAATAGTTTCCAAGTAGAAAGTATGGTCTGTTTCAAAGATTTTTAAGTTTTAGTAACCAAGAGGTAAAGTAAATTATAATAGTTAATTAATATTATTGGTTTCATGGTTTAAGCTTAAGCAGAGTCTTATAAGCTATGGTGGAATTCTATAATATGCAGTGCAAACAGTAAGCTAAACTTATATATGGTTTGGCTTAAATTACACTGAACTGTGGTTTAAGCTTAGAGAGTCACCTCTTTATCTGAAGAAGTCAGTATAAAGTGTGAGTGTGTGGTGTTTTAGGGCCCGTCGACGTCAGTATAAATCATGAAGAAATCAAATTATTTAACCTATATGTACACAGACGTGCAAAAGTCTTCCGAAGATGAGGGGGTTGGAGAGGCAAGGGGAACAAATATCTATGATCGGTTTGGTTAGCCTGGTGAGAGCAAAGGTCAGGTTTACCTGCTAAACAACTCTGACAACGTTCTCCTCCAACGACCAGAGGCGACGGGAGACAATGAATGTAATAACATATAATCCTACCTTTAAGCAGTCCACCCAGTAATAATAATAATAATAATAATAATAATAATAATAATAATAATAATAATAATTGTTTTATCTATACATATGTTGCACATTTATTGGTATAACTAATAGTGTTCAAATAAATAATGCACTGAAGAAACGTGAATCTCAAAATACATATCTCGTTCTGAAGTTTTTCTGTAAATGATAATAATAATGATAATACTGATGATAATAAATAATAATAATAATAATAATAATAATAATAATAATAATAATAATAATAATAATAATAATAATAATAATAATAATAATAATAATAATAATAATAATAATAATAATAATAATAATAATAATAATAATAATAATAATAATAATAATAATAATAATAATAATAATAATAATAATAATAATAATAATAATAATAATAATAATAATAATAATAATAATAATAATAATAATAATAATAATAATAATAATAATAATAATAATAATAATAATAATAATAATAATAATAATAATAATAATAATAATAATAATAATAATAATAATAATAATAATAATAATAATAATAATAATAATAATAATAATAATAATAATAATAATAATAATAATAATAATAATAATAATAATAATAATAATAATAATAATAATAATAATAATAATAATAATAATAATAATAATAATAATAATAATAATAATAATAATAATAATAATAATAATAATAATAATAATAATAATAATAATAATAATAATAATAATAATAATAATAATAATAATAATAATAATAATAATAATAATAATAATAATAATAATAATAATAATAATAATAATAATAATAATAATAATAATAATAATAATAATAATAATAATAATAATAATAATAATAATAATAATAATAATAATAATAATAATAATAATAATAATAATAATAATAATAATAATAATAATAATAATAATAATAATAATAATAATAATAATAATAATAATAATAATAATAATAATAATAATAATAATAATAATAATAATAATAATAATAATAATAATAATAATAATAATAATAATAATAATAATAATAATAATAATAATAATAATAATAATAATAATAATAATAATAATAATAATAATAATAATAATAATAATAATAATAATAATAATAATAATAATAATAATAATAATAATAATAATAATAATAATAATAATATGGTGATGATGAGGGGGAGGAGGAGGAGATTACACTGGTTTAAGCCGAACACTCTGTTGTAAACTGGACATTTTATTATATGAGGTTCCAATTGAATGTTGAATTCTTTGTCTGATAAGTATAATGCTTAAATCTTAACTTTACTCTGGAATTTAATTTGATTTATGCTTGATAATTTTGAGACAGAAAATAAAGGATAATTTTTTTAAAGAAAAATTAATACATAGGTAAAACTGAAACCAATTTCTAAATTGTTTTATTTATCTAAATGCCTAAGACGGCCAGCCCTTGTAGCCACGGTCATTAGAGTGTATATCTCTAGCGTTCCGCCGCGAAGAGGGTCGCTTGTTCGAGTCCCGCCTTGGGCATGGATGTTTATGTGTATCATGTATATAAATGAAACTAAAGAAAACAGATAGTGAAATAAACGGAAACAATAACAAATGGTTAAATAAGGAAAAGAAAAATATGTCTATATACATAGATATATATTTTTATTATAATATAAAATAAAAAAGAAGTGCATATGAAGAAAGGAAAGGGTGGAAATATTAGCTTAAACGTGGATGGCAGTAATATGGGATAGGGAACAAACGATTAATAGCTTAGTACCCGGTCTACCAACCATTTACATCTAAAAGGGAATTAAACCTCCTAGAAAGAAACGCGACGAGAAATTCACAAATATGATGTCATGCACATGTTTTGCCATACTTTCTGAACGTGATCCTCGAGGCTTTTAAGAGTTTTTTTCTGCCCTGCTATTTCATTCATTAACCATAATAGCCCAAATGTGTTCAATGGGATTTAGATCCGGTGATTTGGCTGGCCAAGGGAGAGGAGAAACTCCAGGAAGTTGTCCTTTCCAATCTCAGGTAAATTCTGAAATATGAATGCTGCTGTTATCATGAACATAGTTAATGGTAGGCATATCTTCCTCAGGATAGATGCAATGAACACCTGGTAACATGGAGTCGTCTAGCACCTCCACATACTGCTCAGAATTCAATCTCGGGGATACACAGACCAGTTGACCCACAACTGCAGCCGGCATCCAGCTCTTGAAAGCGATACTAATCCTGCCACTTCTTGCTGTGGTCACGACTTCTGGGTTGTAGCGTGTCTTGTCTGGACACCAAAAGTGTCATCCTTCCCTCTTTGTCAGATGAGAACACTTTGTCATCGGTCCATATTACAGTGTGCCAGAATGTCTGAGGCATTGGAAGGAACTGGAGAACAAATCCCACAAGAGTAGCTTGATGTGCTTCTGTGAGGCTTTTTTCGAGCTGGCTTCCTAGTGTGGATCCCGGCAGCATGAAGACGCATTCTAACAGTCCCATATGCCTCACGATTGACGTAGAAGGGCGGAAGGGATCCTCTCTGGAATTCTGCACTAGGCTGCATATATATAGAGGGAGAGAGAGAGTGGGAGTGGGAGGGAGAGAGAGTGGGAGTGGGAGGGAGAGAGAGTGGGAGTGGGAGAGAGAGAGTGGGAGTGGGAGGGAGAGAGAGTGGGAGTGGGAGTGAGAGAGGAGTTGGAGTGGGAGTGAGAGAGAGGAGTTGGAGTGGGAGTGAGAGAGAGGAGTTGGAGTGGGAGTGAGAGAGAGGAGTTGGAGTGGGAGTGAGAGAGAGGAGTTGGAGTGGGAGTGAGAGAGAGGAGTTGGAGTGGGAGTGAGAGAGAGGAGTTGGAGTGGGAGTGAGAGAGAGGAGTTGGAGTGGGAGTGAGAGAGAGGAGTTGGAGTGGGAGGGAGAGAGAGGAGTTGGAGTGGGAGGGAGAGAGAGGAGTTGGAGTGGGAGGGAGAGGAGTTGGAGTGGGAGGGAGAGAGAGGAGGGGGAGTGGGAGGGAGAGAGAGGAGGGGGGTGGGAGGGAGAGAGAGGAGGGGGAGTGGGAGGGAGAGAGAGGAGGGGGAGTGGGAGGGAGAGAGAGGGGGAGTGGGAGGGAGAGAGAGAGGATGTGGGAGGGAGAGAGAGAGGGGGAGTGGGAGGGAGAGAGAGAGGGGGAGTGGGAGGGTGAGAGAGGGGGGAGTGGGAGGGTGAGAGAGGGGGGAGTGGGAGGGAGAGAGAGAGTGGGAGTGGGAGGGAGAGAGAGGGGGAGTGGGAGGGAGAGAGAGAGGGGGAGTGGGAGGGAGAGAGAGGGGGGGAGTGGGAGGGAGAGAGAGGGGGGGAGTGTGAGGGAGAGAGAGGGAGTGTGAGGGAGAGAGAAAGGGAGTGGGAGGGAGAGAGAGAGGGAGTGGGAGGGAGAGAGAGAGAGGGAGTGGGAGGGAGAGAGAGAGAGGGAGTGGGAGGGAGAGAGACACGTATGCACAGACACCGACCTTTGACCCCGATAAACTAACTACCAATCACAGAGCTCATTGACCACATGCCCCTTTAACCACGGTGACAGTTCTATTGCCTATGTAGACCAGTTCTCTAGAAGACGGAACTTTTAAAATATTCTTGAAGTAAATCTATATTATTTCCCTAAAAAAAAAGTTAATGAAGAGAGTGCTATAACTATCTTGTTAAATTGACGGGTCCCAGCAACGGCATCTACATGACAGTTGATTTTTCGTGATCTTTGTGTTAATTTGTTACGCAGCCTCTAGAGCAAATAATTGCTGCACAATGTTTCGAACAACAGATGCTTCAAATACATAAACTATTTCTTGTTTAAATGTTTAATTGTTAAATATTATAGCTGCATATTAGATTAGCGTTATACTCTTATTTGATCTTTCAGGTTTCCTTATGTATTATTATTATTATTATTATTATTATTATTATTATTATTATTATTATTATTATTATTATTATTATTATTATTATTATTATTATTATTATTATTCTTATTATTAGTAGTAGTAGTAGTAGTTGTAGTAGTAGTAGTAGTAGTAGTAGTAGTAGGATCATCATCATCATCATCCTCACTACTACTACTACTACGACGAAGACAGTGGCGACTAAAAGCTGATCAGGATGACTTAGATGCTGATATTCTGATCCCAAAGTTGCAAGTTCAAGCCCGGTCTATTTCGATGGTTTCTATATGTGGCTAAAAGTGAAATGCATCATATCAGTTTTACTGACATGTAAAGAACTCCTCTGTGAAGCCTCCGACATGCCAGTGACACTAACGTGATTTTGTATTTGAACTGTCATTATCAAACAAAATAATTATTTTATCTATTTCATTGGTTGTTAAATTAATATATTTATTTTTAGTACAAGATACACTTAAACACCACCCAGTTTAATATTATATTATTGCTCACCTATGAAAGGTAGAAATATTTCGTTCCAGGTAAAATTGTTACTTTGAGAATTGGAAATGCATTTAAAAAGAGGAAAGGAAGATTAAAATGGTTGAGATTGTGCGTGTGTGTGTGTGTGTGTGTGTGTGTGTGTGTGTGTGTGTGTGTGTGTGTGTGTGTGTGTGTGTGTGTGTGTGTGTGCGTGCGCGTGGGCGTGGGCGTGCAAAGGAGAGGAAATAACGTCATTAAAAAGGATCGATAAATACCTAAGTTGATACTAGAGAGTTATATAAAACCACCTACGTTTCATGTGGCAAAACTGTTTTATTTTCCATGGAGGCTTAAATACCTGTGCGCCGAACTCGCTGGTCAGGTATAGGTAAACTGAACTGTGGTGGCACAACTAACTGATAAGAAACCCACCTCCCTCAGTCAGTCTTGTGCGCATCAGAAAACGTATGCTTGCGTCTGTACTACGGAA
Source organism: Mantis religiosa (assembly GCA_030765055.1). Classification (NCBI taxonomy): domain Eukaryota; kingdom Metazoa; phylum Arthropoda; class Insecta; order Mantodea; family Mantidae; genus Mantis; species Mantis religiosa. Next base: position 307,583,521 of record CM060950.1, on the reverse strand, counting down.
GATGAATGTTTGGAATTCGTGCAACCATTCCCACGTATGAAATGACTGAGGATTCTTGATTTTGATTAAATAAACAGTCAATAATAATGGTATTAGAAATTATTGATACAATTACAGTTCCATTAAAACAACAAACTCTTTCTGACAGTTATCACCTGGCTACAACACACATGCAGTGGATGAGCTTTATTCCACACATATAGAGGACAGTTATAAACACATTACAACACATATCCCAAATGCTGCAAAGCATTAAATATAGTTTTCTAATAGATAAATAATAACCATATATTTTCGTTTTATTAAGGAACTACTACATTATGATCTTGACACACAAATCACTTGCATATTATAGTACACCTTAGTGAATAAACTTCTACAATTCTGTCTGCTTGAGTGTGTAATAAAAGATTAATGGGTTTGGGCCACAATTCTTTTACATTTTATAAAAAAAGCAGGGATCATATTGTAGTGAACCCTGGAAAGAGGTCCGATACTACTGTCCGGCCACTCTATCTCCGGCTCTGACAGTTCTCAAGAGGGGGAAGCGCGTTGTTGCCAGTTCTTTAGCGGGAATTTCAAGCAGAGGAACATGTGTAAATATTTCACGCATTTGCAGATCGTAACTTCATAAATGTACGTGGACGTGTATATACATGATCCCAGAATAGTTGCATATGGAGACAATATACCATTTACTGGAAAAGAAATAACAAAAAGCTACTTCGCACGAGTGGGAAATTCCTTTCTCATATAATATTGATATACATGTCACCTTATAGCATCCTTTTGAAAAACATCAAGTGAAGCTTTAAGGCTACCTCGTTGCCTTTGCTTTCCCGATGTACGCAGAACTGCCGACGGCGAACTTAAATCAGCTGGCACTTTTCCTTGGTCACATTCTTCCCACCTTCAAGGCGTCACAAACTCTGTCCAGCACCTTGTTAACAGGTAGTAGAGGTACACCACTGTCCCGCTCCTTCACGAAGTACTCACGTAGCCTGAATATAAATTCATGTCTTTGGCTCTTATAAGAACTGATTTTTTTCTTGAATTCTGACGAACCAGTAGCCATATTACTATAATAGCGATAATAATAAGTCTTACAGACGCTACAAATCGGAATTCACGCACACACAACAAATTAAACAAACCACCAGCGCAGAATCCAAAAGCAACTAAAAGCCACGTGGTCCACCTGATTTGCAGTGGCAACACGGTGCTGGATTTGAAAGCCACGCCTAGCAGCGACAACGCTGATTGGCGCTAGTAGACGGTTTTAACTTCCTGACCACAACAGCGGATGTACAGACTCCCAGTACTACCAACAGAAGCAGTTGGTGTGCGTGAAAGGTGTGAACGAAATATTTGAATAGTTGTAAAGAATATATTGCATGATAATGAAATTACAAGTTGGATGTCAATGTTTTGAAGCTAATATAGTCCTATACTCTCATTATAAAGCTAATTCTGACGATATGTTTTCAATTACTCATTATTATATGTTGGTACTATTAACCTTCCCCCTCCACCTCCTGCAGCCACTAAATGTCAGACCCGGAGATAGAGCGGCCGCACTATAGGGGGTTGTGGCTCACAGATGGTAGGTTACTTGGAGAGGGTAGGGAACATTACCACCTTCAGGGGGAGAAACATGTACTAACTCCAAGTTAGTAAATAAGTCATATTTATTAACCATCTAAGTAAATAAGGGCTGTAAGGCCTAAGAAGATATACACAGACTTAACCTTATAAATTTGTGGTAAGCTTCCAGATATGTGAGTTTAACCCTTGCAACTGCAGCTTCTTGTGACAGTCGTGTCTGCATATGACTGCTCCTTCGTTTGTCCCATCAACTGCCCTGTTGACTGTCCCTTTGACCTATATTGGGTCAACTTAAATACTTTCTTACTGGAATATAATTGTTCTGTAATGCTGAATTCTAGACTTGAACTATTTTTTTTTTTTTTTTTTTGGTCAGATTTTGTAATCCTGCTGGTAGAGAGGTTCAATTCCTACCATAGTCATAGCGGGACCGGAAAAATTCTGACCTCAGAATTCATTTTGAAAATCCAAAAGGATGCGCCTTCCGAATCGCTCACCGAAAGCGGTATCGGAGGGTGCTAACTTTGGACTGATATATGTATAATGAAATTTGAGGTGATCTTATACCATTGATGCAATAGGAGTACCCTGTACTGTCTAACCACGACAAGAAGGCAAGAGATGATTGAAGGGGAAAGGGGTTTGAACTGTTTATCTGCTCTGTTAGTGGATCTGTTTACTAGGAAATGAGAGTGTGAGAGTGCATGTGAGTCACCCATGCTGCCAGATCTAAGGTTTGTTGCAGTAACTGTAGTGATAGGTATTATGCATAGGTGAATTATGTGACAACACTTGCGTATTTTAAACAAATCTAGCATCCTTGTCATGCTGGGAAGGTGAGCATACACCATGAGGACAGCAAAAGGGCCAAGACAATTGGAAACATCTTAAGGGTTGGAAAAAAATTAGAGGGGTCTGGTTCTGAATGGTCCTGTATGATGGATAGATCAGTATTTTGTTTTTGCTTTGGCTGACTTGCTGCAGTCCCACAATGTCTAACCAGCTTGTACATACTTATTATGGTCAACAAAATATACGCTATGTTGGCTTTACTTCAATATAGTTTCCCAGTGACAGCTCGTACTAATTTCTAGTCAGGACTCCAAACAGCTTGCTGACTAACCCATTATTAATAGCACCCTTCTTATTCCTTTCCCTTTCTTCCTGACTGGTTTCTGCTATGCATTGCCTCTCTTAAAGTAATTTGCAGTAATTTGTAATTTATTTCTCATCTATCCTTTACATCATCAAATGGAAATACAAAATCAAGATTTCAATTTTAAAACCCATGCTGGAAAATGCCATATATTCCTAAATCCTGAAAATCCTACCATGTTGCTTGCCATTAAATAATAATTTGATCCCCATACACCTCTACTCCTTTTTACACTTTTTGCCATTTCACCTATCCTAATGTACATTTTTCTCTTAATTGTTCTTAGTCATCTCTCTTTAACTTTCCTAAATAATTTCCTATATTTTTCCTGCTCTTACCCCTTTTATTGACAAAATTGTTCTAATTACTACTTTGCCCCCCAAATTGTTCCATTTACGTAGCCAGGCCTGCTCTCTCCATATCTTTGTTTGACTACAATATAATATACAATGGAAGTCTGCATTCTCTTCTCCAGACAATGGACATTTATCTAGCTCCTTATCTTGAACTATACCTACTTTTCAAGTTTCTCACTCCTGTTCTTGCCCTAACTTATTATATATGTCTATATATTGCAATTTTGTGGGTTCATAAAATTAAGGGTCAAGTTTGCAGAAATTCAAAATGTTCTTTATTCCCATAGAAAGACACTTTTTGTACACCCCTCACAGGTTCTAAAAGTGACGTGTCATACACACAGTAGACTCTGGTTGCTTCACCACACATAAACCGAACAAAATCACTCGCAGTACACTTCACAGGTCCACACTTAACAGTTCTCCACTTTCAACTCACTACACAAGTCCAATTACAACTGGTCCCCCTGCATTGACAGCAGTGGCACTTTTATATCTCTGTTTCAGCAAGCATTTATCTCTGCGCTGCACTATCTGTATCTTTGTGCACAGCGGCGGTGCCCATCATAACAATGGCTTGCGACACTATCCTTCTCTCCCACAGGTTGTTTTTATTTCTCTGTATAACCCCAGTGAGCTTTTGTCACCTGTACTGGCAAAAATGTCTTGTCTGTCAATATCTTCTAATTTTAACCTTTCTCCAGAAGCCGCTATAACCATACTCTGCATTTATCCAAGAATGACCCATACTTATCTGCCTCAACACGTCATTCAATTTATTTGCCCAAGACCCTCCCCAGTTGCTTCTCCTTTGAATATGAAAACATAATTATATTGCCATCTACCAAGTTAGCAATTCTGTATAAATATTTCATTGACCTTGACAAAATTTTAATTTTAGTAGAATGCCTGCCCAGTTCCAATAATGCTGCCCCATTAGGTATCTGGGTAATCCCAATATATCCAAGCTTATCCCAATATAAGCCTCATCTACTCCCCATACCTCTGATCCATGTAACATACTATTTTCTACTACTGTCGTATAAATCCTCTACAACCATTTGAGATTTATATTAGGCAGTTTACCTTTAGCATGATCTTATCACCCTCATGGCCATTTTACCTTTTGCCACAGACATCTTTTTTTTGTTCTTTCCAGCTACCATCTGAACTCAACCTTATCCCCAAATAGTCAAATCTGCTAACCACCTCTATTTCTCTTCTGTTAACCTCCTATTTCTCATCCTTACACAACTTATATCCTTTTTTGAAGACCATAATCTTGAGATTCAACTGTATTGGAACACCACAGTGAAGCGAAAAATTATTAAATTTTAGATGAGTCGCATTTTTTACACATCTGCTTCACTTTCGAAAGTGAAGCAGATGTGTAAAAAATGCGACTCATCTAAAATTTAATAACCATAATCTTGGTTTAGTTTTCATTCACTTTCAAACCCCATTTATTGCAATGAGAATTGGCTGCCTCGATTGCTCTTCTCAGCCCTTCACTTGATATGGACCCAACTACTAGGTCGTCTACAGACAGTAGCCCTGGGATTTCTTTATTATTAATAACTGGTGAATGTACGCTACAACTTGACATCTCCTCTAAAATACCATCTAATAATAGGTTAAGTAATACTGGACTAAGTTTACGTCCCTGTCTTACTCCTATCTTACTCGATATTTTTTTTTTTACATGGGACTCTTTATTGCTCTTTATAACAAGTACAATAGTATACACAATTAAAGCTTGTTTAAGATCATAGTCCAGTTACAAATAAATAAAGACAATCAATACAATTACAAGTAATAACAGTTAAAGTGCTAAAATAATACATAAAGATGATTGTAATACAAATACATTGATAAAAAGTTACTGTAGGTCAATTATAATATCATTCAGAAATTCTTCCACGTCATAGTAAGCTTTTGATTTAAGAAAATTAGTTAATATATGTTTAAACTTAGGTTATGTTTTATACACAACTTGTTCTCCTGGTATATCTTCTTAATTACTTCTATAAATGCATGACTTATCCCCTTACTGCTTAATTTTACCCACAATGCTTCTCTGTTAATAGAATCAAATGCTTTCTCTAGATCAATAAATATCATATATACCCTTCCCCCTTTATTGCTCAGATATTTATCTACAGTTGCTCTAATAATAAAGATGTTGTCCAATGTTCTCCTGCCTGGTCTAAAATCTGCTTGGAACTCTGATAGTATATTTTCCTTCTCAACCCAATTTTGCAACCTGTTTTCTAGAATTCCAGTAAAAATCTTACCTAGAATGGACAGTAAACTAATCCCTCTGAAGTTAGCTGGGTTATTTTTATCTCCCTTTCCCTTGTATATTGGCAATATCATACTTGTCCTCCATTTCCTAGGAATTTCCTTTTCTTCCATTATTTTATTAAATAATAATTTTGTTACTATTTTCATCCTAGTTTCGTCAAGTGTCCAAGACTTCAAAAATTCTCCTGTTATACCATCAATACCACTATCTTTGTTAGCTTTTAACCTCCTTATTTGTTTACAAAATTCAGCATCCAATATATATCTATGTACGGTAACTCATTATTTGCGGACCCCCCAACAAACTTCTTTCCACTCTGATATAATTATCTTGTCCTAACAGTGATTCAAAGTATGCACACCATTGATCTTTTTTTTTTTTTTTTTTTTTTAATTTACGTCCTCCAACATTAAGTCATATCGGATGGTGAATGAATTGGGTGAAATGATGCTCAAATGAGTCCAGGGTCCTTGGAGCTTAGAGTTACCCGACATTCGTCTTGAAGGATAAGGGAAAAACCCCGGAAAAATCTTATCCAGGTAACTCACTTTGACCGAGATTTGAACTCGGGACCTCTTGAACGCGAGGCAGACATGCTACCATCTACGCTACCGAGGCGGGCACGCCACCATTGATCTGGGCCTATATTCTCGTCTCTCCTCACATCTTTATACAGCCCTCTTACTATTTACCAAATGTTCTTAAATCATGTATTCTGGCTGCTTCATTTAGAATTCTGCCTATTTTCTCACCCCATTCCCTCTTTTTTTGTTCCATTAGGCTACCTGTATGCACTCTGCCTTTGCCACCTGGCAATCCTTGTCAAACCACTGCCTATTGATGCAACCCCCCATTTTCATATTGGCCCCTGCCCTTTTAACAATATATTCCAGTGCTTCTAAGGCTTGCTCTATTTTATTCTCAGTTAAACTTTGTACCCTCACTTGTAAGATTTTACTACTCTCTGAATTCAGTTCTCTCCTTTCCACTTTTACACATTTCCACCACACTGAGACATCCTTCATCAAGCTTCTTCATACACTTTTTGCCTTTCCCTAACTCTAATCTTAGTGGAAAGTGACAGCTTGATGTTAAACCATTCATAACTTCAAAATCTAGGATCCATTCATCAATTCCTACACAATACATTAAAATATCTACCGCACTTATTTTTATTATTTTGAATGTGAATTCCCCATCTTTGGTACCTGCTTTCGGGCCATTACAGATCATAAGAGTATTCTCCTCACAGAAATCTAAATGTTTCCTCCCTTCATTATTGGTAACCTTGTCTTTACTATGCCTGTTCTCTATTTCAAGTTCCTCCTTGTCTTCATCACTTGGATTAATCCACTTAACCTGGTGTTCCCCTATTCTTGCATTTAAATCACCTAGAATTATTTTTTCAATTTTCCCATACACTTTTTCCAACACTTCTATACCCCAAATTAGTTTCCTAAACACATTTGGATCATAGAAATCTGATACAGTAGGTGGGTTATATACTGTAGCAATACAGTTTCCCCATTTTGATACATGCCCCCTATGGAGATCCATAACACTGATCTTTTCGATAGTTCTTTTTCTTCTTTCACCTTAAGACATTTATCTTTCTCTATAAAACAGCCTAAACCCCTTGAAGCTCTGCCTCTGCTTTGTTTCCTCATCCCACTTATGCTATAAAAGTCAAATCTTGGAATTATTACACCAGTTTTATTCTCTAACCACCTTTCCACAACCATTAACATCACAAATTTTTAGCGCATTATAGATGTCCCCACTGCACACTTTTTCCCAAAGCCCCTCCACATTCCAACTCCCAATGGATAATGCGAATCTCCATACTTTGTCTTTCCTTTTGAACCTCCATCTTTCTAAGTTCATTTGACTCTTGGTGCGCACATGGTCTTTCACTTCCAGAATGCTTCCTGACAGCATTGACACCACTTGTAAGTCGCCTAAATTCTGCTCAACCTCTGCCGTTCTCAAACTACTTGATGCGGTCTGAGCTTCCCCCGTCAGCTGTTCTCCTTGTATGTTATCATTTAGCTGTTATGTTTTGACTCGTTTGGTCCGTACGTGTGACGTCACTGGTGATGTATTTTCTCTTTCCCTCGTCAGCACCGACGACTCTAGCTTTCTCGCAAGTGACATATGCTTCGTTTCCGTGGTTCAACCACGTACCAGTTGGACATTTCTGTCGTCTTTTGCTGTCAAAATATAATTGCCCTCCCATGCAACGTAGTGCTGACGTAGTTCCTGCTTCACACCATCAATCCACAGATCAACACCTTTTAAATAAGCTTGTTTTCCTGCCGCTCTTGTCTTCTTCATTTCCAATAAAGCTAAAGATTTCAATTCACACTGTTTCTTGCCCAAATTGCTCAATAAATATTTTAGTATTTACTGTTCCTCAGCACTTCCCATTTGAATCTCATTGATGCTGTTTTCACTATTATTGGCCTGGGTTTCGGTCCAAATCTTCCTGTTCTAAAACAGTCAACTACCTCCCATCCTGTGATATTTAGTTCCAGTTTCTGTTGAAATAGATCTTCTACATCCTGCCATATTCATCAGTCTCTTCTCTCTTCTAATCCAAATATTATCAGGTTTAGTTTCCAATTCCCTTCCTCTAAATTTTCCAGTCGGGTTAATCTGCTTTACATTCTTTTATTTCTTCCTTTACTTCATCTTCAAATTTCTCTAATGCTGTCATCATACCATTAAACTGCTCGCCAATTGTCTTGTCAATTCTGTTTTCCATCTCCTGCACTTCTTTTATTTCTTTTGTGATATTTTCTAGCATCACGGCTAGTTGCTCCATTGTCGGTCCGGGGTTTAGTTCCACTCCCCCAATGATTAACAAAGTCCTTATCACCAAGGTATACCATACACTTATTAAACATATTCAAGAAGATCCCTGCTAATTCTTCTGGTTCTTAGTTTTAAATGCATTAAAAGTGCCAAACCTAATTCTATACATTTGCGCATCAATCATCTTCAGTTGTGAGCACGCGTGCTTACGTACGTTTCCCTTTGTGTTTGGCAAGCAACCCTCTTAATGTATAATTTCTGTGCAATGTCTTCTGTTGCTTTGTTGCTGTTGACTGAGTCTTAACCATTACTCTAAGGTAGGATGATATATATAAGGGCGCTCAACTACGGCGGTCATCAGCGCCCTTTAAAAAAACTAGTCATGGCAAAAGCCAGATATAAAACTTTTTAAAAACTATACAAGTGTAACAAAACCTATTAAAAATACACGTACATAAAAAATATCAATCAAAACCTACTAAAAATTTTGTTCACTAAATCCTAAACTCTAAACTAGACAAGAATCTAAAAACCTTCTTCATGGATCTCCATGCACGGCCTGCATGTGGGTGGGCCTGTTGACCGTCTCCCTCAACCACGAAGAGGAGCCCACACGAGGGAGACTGTTGGCTTGGGACCCCGGGTGCGCCTAACCCGTACCTACCGAAGTAGGCCCCTGGGTGGCTCTAAGGTAGGGGAAGGAGTGTTTCATTACGAAATATTTTTGGGTCACTCAAAATCTTTATCCATAGTTACAGATGCGTGGATTGAATTTTCAATGGTTTTACACCTGTTGACATATAGTTTACATTTATTTGTTGTGCAGGCAAAGATTTATTATAAGTGTGGGTATGTATAAAACTGTGGTCGCCTCGCTTTTGCCCAAGATACATTTGCCCACTATAAGATAATAAAAAGAAAGTTGCCAGTATTTTTCTTTTCTTTCCTTATGTCTTTCCTAAAATGAAGGATTATTTTCTATTACTTTGCTCATCTTCTGTGAGATGGGGGTGTCATGCTGTTTCCTGTTCCTCCATTTAGCTTTTACATTTGGACCTCCATGGTTGTTCCTTGTTCTGCGACTGCTTCATTCTGGGTACCACCTAGAACACTAATTTTTGTATGAGTGCCATTATCATTTCTGGCCCAGCTAATGCTGTATAGCATAGCTCAACTGTAATATATGTTATCTGTGATGTTTTTGTATAATTGTAATAATGTGTATTAACTCTGACAATGTCAGATGCTCTTGTAAAGAGTCTATTGACTGCAATTAAGATTATTATTATTATTATTATTATTATTATTATTATTATTATTATTATTATTATTATTATTATTATTATTATTATTACAGCAGGACTGTAATTCACTACTGAATGTTCTTAAAACCACTAGCTGCCACCTTTACTCTGGCGCGCTCTTTCTTTCTTTTCTATCCTTTTTTATTCTTTTCTTTTCTTTTTCCGAGACTGTTCTGAGCTGATACTTTGCCAAGCATCTGTCTTTAAATATAATTATTGGTCCCATCTTTCCAGGGTGATCAATTAAGAGGCCATTCACCTTATTCCTGTGCAACTTTCCGCACAGGTGGCCCCTAGACCCTCTTTCCTTTCTTGTGAAATATCACCATAGGTGTGCAATTCACTGACCTGGGAGTTCTCAATTTCTAGAGAGTTTATGCAATTGTAATTTTGCTGTTGGTCTGTTTGCTGCTTTTTGGATATGAGGGGTGCATTTTGGCTCACCCTCAACCTACATAGTTGGTCCCTCTTTAACCAAAATTTCAGTGGATTTATCTTTCTTTCCATGTTCAAATACTGGAGTTGCACTTAAGGGAACACTCTGTACTTCCCACCAACTTAACTAATCCTATATCTTTAGAGCTTTCTTATAGTCCTGCCTTTATTTTCAACTAATTTTTTTTATTTACAAAATAAACCACTCTTACCGCATTTTCCTCCAGTTTACTTTATTAAATTAGCCACCATTGTTTGTCCTTACTTGCTTTTCCTGTTTTTTTTTCCTGGCTTTTTTCTTCTATATACTCCATTCCTTGTGGGCTGATTGTCGTCTTTTTTTTTTCTATTTGTTTGCCATTCTCCTACTGCTTAACCGAAATCACTACTTTTTATTCTTGAAGCATGGTTTACTTACTAATGCCCGATTTCACCAACAAATGTTAAGATTTAACACGAGTTTAGCAATAGTTAAAACAAAAATTGCATTTCACCAACAAGTGTTAGCGTAACACAAGTGTTAAATCTTATGTTAAACTAACACGCCGAATTTCTAATGTTAAGTCCTTAACAATTGTAAATAGTCAAGATGGCGAGCATGAACTCAGCTGTTGATGTCAATTTGCTATATTTAAGACCGTCTAAATGGCATTCATAATAGAGTACGGCCTATGAGGAGACATGCTTTTGAGGAACTATCCGAAGAAAACTATTTACGGAGGTAGAGACTGTCGAAACATGTTGCTATGAAGGTTACTGCAGAAGTACGAGAGAGGTTAGAACATGCATCGAAAGGAATGTGGCGATCTCGCCTTTGCTTCAAATATCAATAACCTTGCGATTATATAATTCACTGAATTATGTGGATAATACATTGTCCACCTCCCCGTCTTGAAACATTCAACTCACTTGCCCTTCTTCGCTCCACGTTTTAAATTTACGTAATACTGAGTTAGAACATGCATCGAAAGGAATATGACTATCTCGCCTTAGCTTCAAGTATTAGTAACCTTGCGATTTTATAACTCACCGAATTATGTGGATAATACACTGACCACCTGCCGTCTTGAAACGTTCAAGTCACTTGTCCTTCTTCGGACCTCGTTTTAAATTTACGTAATAATAAGTTAGAATATACATCAAAAGGAATATGCCAATCTCGCCTTTGCTTCAAGTATTAATAACTTTGCAATTTTATAATTCACTGAATTATATGGATAATACATTGTTCACCTTCCGTCTTGAAACGTTTAAGGCTCCTGTTCTTCGCACCTCGTTATAAATTTACGTAATACTGACAAGTTGTTTGGTGCTTGTAGTAGTGACACATGCATTTGAATTAAATTCGTTTCCAATATTTTCCCCGCGACATCTTTCTCTTTTACATTCACTGCATCCGTCCTCTTATTTTCCACGATATCCTTACACTTCGTCACCATTTCAATTAACAATTCTTTCTCCGTCGATGAGAAATTTGTTTCACGACTTTATTTATGATTTTGTTCATCCGCCATTTGTGCAGACGAAAATGAAAACAAAAACGCATCGGAGTACGTTCAGAAAAATCATCCATAGCCTTCTATAGCTGTGATATTTACAAGTTTCCTGGTGTTAACACAGGTTTGTTAACATTTAAAGAAAACAGGTTGGGGAAATGCAAGAAATTTAACATTAGTTTTAGCGCTGTGACAATTGTTACATTATATTTGTTAACGTCATTTTTAACATCTGTTGGTGAAATCGGGCATAAGAGTTATATTTAACTTAATGTAATATAATATTTCCTTTCTGAGTATATATATATATATTGTGACTGTAGGTTTGAAGAATTAAAAAGCCAAGTTGCTCAAACTGAAAATGTTCTTTATTTCCGCCGAATTACACTTGCAGCTCACAGCAGAACTACGTACCACACACAATTGCAGTTCACCAGTTCGTCTGTCACAGGTCCACGCTCACTACTCGCCTTGCCTTAAAACACCGAAACAACTCAAAGTCTCAAGATTGACTAACTTGTGCACGCACTCCTATTTATACGTGCCCAAGTTGATCAGGAAGCTTCTGCACACGAGGCGAAGTCGTCCCAGAGTTTCACGATCTTTCTAGGCGAGCAGAGAAGGGGAAAGAAGTGATTTCTGTTTGCTTCCCTCCCCACTTCGTCTCTCCTCGGCACGTCATTAGCGCTGCGCGTTGGCGTAGGCGTAGTTTTTACGCTGTCCATCTCTCTTACTCCCACAGCAAGAGCCATTCCGTCACACGAGTAGGCGTGGCCTCGATGCCGTCTGTCTCCCTCTCTTTCTGTCAGCTGGTCTTGTACGTTCGGGTGACACTGCTCCCTCCTCAAGGTTGGCCGTCCCGAACAGCACCATCGTAGCGGGCCAGACGATCCAGATATACCACCATCATCTTTCCTCGGGGCACCTTCTGGATGCGGTAGACCACGTCGTTAGTCCTTTTCACCACCCGGTACGGTCCTTGCCATGGCTGCTGAAGCTTTGGGCGGCGTCCCTTGGTCCGGGTAGGGCGGTACAACCAGACCAGGTCACCTTCCTGGAACCCTTGCCTGTCGTATCGGGTCTTCATGCGGTCGCTCGCCTTCTGGATGTTCTGGCGAGCCATCTCGTGCATCTCGTGGAGGTGCTCCACCAGGTTCTCCACGTACTCGGTTGCTGGCTGTTTCGCTTCCGGAGGGCTCCCAAAAGCCGGGTCACAAGGGAGGCGTAACTCTCGGCCGAACATTAAACTGGCTGGCGTCATCCCCGTGGTGTCGTGTGTTGACGAGCGGTAGGCCAGCAAGAACAGTGGCACCTTGACGTCCCAGTCTTGCTGATGGCTGGCCACGACCTTCCTGAGATGCTTCTCTAAGGTCTTGATGTATCTTTCGACCATGCCGACCGACTGTGGATGTGGGGGTGTTGTGCGGGTCTTGTTAACCCCGTCTCTCCAGTGCCCGGCCGCGCCGTGGCTCAGTGGTTAGACGCTTGGCTCTCACCAAGGCGGCCCGGGTTCGATCCCAGGCGACCGCAAAGTGAGATCTGTGGTGGACAACAGCGCGCTGGGGCGGGTTTTCTCCGGGATCTCCGGTTTCCCCCACCATCTCATTCCACCAGTGTTCCATCTTCATCTGTATCATCAGTGTCATCGCCTGCGGTGCCGTATGTAGTAAAAGCGGGCGTTAAACACTACACATTTCTACACACATTTCATTCTCCAGTGCCTCCTTCACTAGGTTGGACTCAAAATTGGTGCCCTGGTCACTGTGCAGCTCTAACGGCACCCCAAATCGGCAGAACACTTGCTCCACGAAGCAGTCTGTCTTTGCCTCTGGGTTCGGGATGACATACACCTCCGGCCACTTGGTGAAGTAGTCCACGACTACCATCAGGTACTTGTTGCCTCGGTCGGACACCGGAATGGTCCAGCTATGTCGACGGCGATCCGCTCGAGTGGCGCTCCCACGTTGTACTGCTGCATGCGACCCCGGGTCCTAGTCTGGGGGCCGCGACTCGCCGCGCACACGTGGCATTGACGGCACCATCTCTCAGCGTCTGCTCGGAGCCTGAGCCAGTAGTAGCGCTGTCGGAGAATGTCGATCGTGCGGTTTGCTCCCAGGTGTCGTCCTGAAGTACCGGCGTGCACTTCCTCTAAGACCTCCGGGACCTTACTCTGCGTCTTCCCATCGGGTGATTCCCATACCCGGAACAGCACCCCGTCTCTTGTCTTCAGCGAGTCCCATTGGGCGCAGTACGACTTATAGGTGGCGCTCCTCGGTGCGATGTCCTCCCAGGTTGGTCTCGTCCCTGCCTCCACTTCCCTCAAGAGTGGCCCCAAGTCGGCGTCCGCCAGCTGCTCCCTCCTCAGGCCTGCGCTATCCCAGCCGTCCGCAGGCACTGCCGTGACCACTCTGACAGCTCCTTCTCCTCCACTCTTGTGCATTGGCCGCACTCGTCTGGGCAAGGTCTTCGAGACATGGCGTCTGCGTTACCGTGGCTCTTCCCTCTACGATGTTCAGAGGTGAAGTCGTACTCTTGCAGCCTCTGAACCCAACGTGCTGTCTGGCCTTCCAGGTTTCTAAAGCTCAGTAATCAGGTTAGGGTGGAATGGTCAGTCCTCAGGTGGAATGGCTGACCATACAGGTACTTGTGAAAGTGCTCCAATGTCTTTACGACCGTCAGTAACTCTCGTCGGGTGACGCAGTAGTTCTTCTCTGCCATGGATAGCGTCTTGCTGTGGTAGGCTATCACCCGCTCGTGGCCGTCCTGGACTTGGGATACGACAACCCCCAATGCAGTGGTCACTGGCGTCGGTGTCCACATTAGGCAGCCCCACCTGGTTGTGGAAATCCCAGAATAGGAGCACTGCACAGTGTCTTCAGGAGATGGAAAGCGCCTTCGGCGTCCTCCGTCCACACATAAGGTCGGTGTTCCTCTGTCAGGCGGGTGAGGGGCTTGGCGATGTTGGAGAACACCTTTATGAAGCGGCGATAGTAACTGCACAGCCCCAAGAAACTGCGCAACTCCCGCTTATCCTTTGGCCGAGGCCAATCTCTCACGGCTGTGTCTTCTCCGGGTATGTGGCCACTCCGGTTGGTGAGACTATGTGGCCCAAGTAGTTGACTTCCTTGCGAAAGAGCTGGCACTTCGCGTTCAGCTTCAAGTTGGTCGCCTGCAGTCTCTGTAGCACGTTACTGAGATTCTCAAGATGGTCTTCGAAAGTCTTGCCGACGATGATATCGTCCAGGTATAGCAGGCAGGCGTCCTCATCACTGACTCCATGAGGCGTTGGAAGATAGCTGGTGCGTTGCAGAGGCCAAAGGGCATAACTGTGAAGTGCCACAGTCCTTGGCCTGTCGAGAATGCGGTCTTCTCCTTGTCACTCGGGTCTAGAGCTATCTGCCAGTATACCGACTTCATGTCCAGTGTCGATAACCAGTGCATCAGCTAGCGTGTCCACGGTGTCGTCAATCCGGGGTATGGGGAAACAGTCCTTCCGGGTGACAGCGTTCAACTTCATGTAGCCTACGCAGAAGCGTAGCTCGCCGTTCTTCTTTGTCACCAAGACTACAGGGGAACACCAAGGGCTGTCAGACTCTTCAATCACTCCTCTGGGTCTCATGTCCTCCAGCATGTCTCGTACCGCCCTTGTTTCGCCAGCGGAATGCGTCTACGTGGTTGCCGAATAGGCCGGCTTTCCCCGGTGTCGATTCGGTGAAGCACTTTGTCCGTGCGGCCGTAGTAACTGTTACCTTGGTTGAAGACGCGCTGGTATCGTTTCAGCAGTTGTCGAACCTGCTCCAGCTGTTCTGCGGTCAGGTAGTCGGCCGCTCTCTCCAGTAAGCCTTCTACCCGGGGCTCCACATGTTAGGTCGGCACCGGCTCCTGTGTCTTGTCGATTGCTGTTACGCATACCACGGGCTCGCACGTTCACAAATCCGTCCCGGCCTGGACGTCGTGATCGGTGTCCGTTGGATTTAGCTGTCTCATCTCGGCACGACAATGCCCTGGCTACACACAGTCCGTGTACAGGCGTCTTCTGGTCCAGCATCATGTTCCTGGTTTGCTGGCCTTACAGTCGCGCCGTCACCACCACCTCGCTTCTCGCGGGGACAACCAGGTCTTTGTTCAAGACGACCCTGCAGATTCCAAGGCGCTTTTCAGGTTGCCGGAGTATGACCTCTTCTCCGTTAAGCCGCAGGACCTTCCTGCCGACGTCGACCATCGCCTCGTGGCTCCTGAGGGCATCCAGTGTTAGGATCACCTCAGGCACCTTCGCGACGAACACCCACAGACGCACGGCACTGCGTTCCAAGGTCAACTTCAGCAGAGCCTCCTCCACAGGCAAGGTGTTACCCGATGCCGTCATCAGCTGATATTGTCGGTTCGGCTTCCTCGACGGCAAACCCTTGGCTATGCCAGTTCTGATGACGGTCACGGCTGCCCCGGTGTCTAGCACGCGGCACGGCTTTCCACTCACCCAACCGTCCGTGATGAGGCCGTCATCCATCCGCCGGCTGACGGCGCGCAGTGTCACTCGAGGGGATGGTGGTGTTGCCGCCGACGTGCCCCTCGCCACGTGTGCCCTTACTCGTTTGCCGGCTGCTCTCCCTGGTGTGGGCAGTCTCTCTCCAGGTGTCCCGGCTCTCCACACCCCCAACGCTTGCCACTAGGTCTTCGCCGGCGTCCCTCGTCTGGTCTTCGGTCTCCCGTGTAGCGGATACTGCTGGTTCTTGTCGTCGGGGTAGCCGTCACCTTGGCCGCCTCCATGCTCAATGCTGCCATTAGCGCTTCGTGAATAGTTATGTAGTCGCCGAGCATTAGGCGCTGACGTATCTGGGTGCCTCGTACCCCGTCAACAAAGGCGTAGGCGGCTTCTCGGGATACGAACTCCGGCGGGAGGTCAACTATAGCCTTGCTAGCCAGCTGCTCAATTGCCAGGGCGAACTCCTGCAGCGTCTCCCTTGGCTGTTGCGACCTTGTCGTCAGCTGACTGCGGTAGGCTGCGGCTAGGCGGTGGTTCCCGAAACGGTTCTCCAGGGCCTCCCAGATATCCTTGAGAGCCACCGCTGTCTGGACCGCGTTTAGGACTTCTGCGGCCCGTCCCTGGAGGCTGGCTATTAGCTGTGCGGCCTCTTCCTCCGGTGACCACTTGTTATGCCTGGCTACCGTGTCGAACTGCCGGCGGAAGACCTCGAACGTTGACGCGCCATCGTATTTGGGAGGTTTGACGCGCGCAGATGTGTCGCGTCCCGGCGCGTCGGCCTTCAAATTGTTTAACCTCCTGCCGACGACGCCCTCCACCATGGCGTTCAGGGACTTGACGCTGCTGTCGGCCTTTCCTTCCAGTTCATTAACGCGGCTCGCCAGGTCTTCGACTCACTCGCCTAAGTCCACGACATCCTCCTTTACGCCGGCCAGCTGCTCCTCAAATTTGGCGGCGAGGGTTTCGTTCGCAGCTTTCATTTTTGTGGTCAATTCGGCCATCTTCATTGTCATCGTCGCGGCCAAGTTGCTATTAGCCATTTCCATCCTTGCGGCAAGGTTGTCATTTGCGACGTCCAACTTCTGTAGACTCTGTGCCAATGCAGCCTCCATCGCTGGAATATCCCACTCACTGAGACCAATTGTGACTTTGTGGATTCGAAGAATTAAAAAGCCAAGTTGCACAAACTCAAAATGTTCTTTATTTCCGCCGAATTATACTTGCAGCTCACAGCAGAATTACGTACCACACACAATTGCAATTCACCAGATTGACTGTCACAGGTCCGCACTTACTACTCGCCTTGCCTTAAATCACTGAAACAACTCAGACTCAAGACTGACTGACTTGTACACGAACTCCTAGTTATACGCGACCAAGTTGATCTGGAAGCTTCTGCACATGAGGCGAAGTCGTCCCAGAGTTTCATGATCTTTCTAGGCGAGCAGAGAAGGGGAAACCAGTGATTTCTGTTTGCTTCCCTCCCCATGCCGTCTCCTCGGCACGTCATTAGCGCTGCGCGTTGGCATAGGCGTGGTTTTTATGCTGTCTCCCTCACTCCCACAGCAAGAGCCATTCCGTCACACTAGTAGGCGTGGCCTCGATGCCGTCTGTCCCCCTATCTTTCTGTCAGCTGGTCTTGTACGTTCGGGTGACAATATATATATGTAAGTTGAGCCTGCTTTATACATAACCCAGTTCTAAGTAATTCATATTTATACATAAGTTTTTGTAAGCTCCGAAAAAGAATGTAATTTGGAAACATGTTAACAAAACCTTACTTGTATATAATGGATTTATACATAATTCACTGTTACAAGTATTTTCAGTGGAAAACAATTGAGTTTGATGTACTTACATAAACATAAAGCATATGCCATCTTAAAAGAAATTATAAATGCATTTTCCTTATAACTGCTGACAGAGACAAACTGAGTTGGCAGCTTTCTGCCATGGAAACAAAAGATGAAGACATTTGCTTTTGGTGCAACAGTGTTGTAGCAACAAATGAGAAGTAAAGATAATTTTGAGTATCTTGTGTTTACTGTTGAATAACAGTTTTGCTTATCATTTCTCATTTTCTACTAATCAGCCAAGGAAAACAGAAAAAAGAAATGTTATACGCTAGATCAAATAATCAAGGAAAATGGAGTGGAATTTTTCCCTCCTAACTGTACCCGTTGTCTACAGCCATATTATTTGGGCATCATTGAAAATTTTAAGTTCATTATAGAAAAATCCTGGTGCAACATTTAATAACATTGATGCAGGAAATGAAAATTGTGCTTCCTTGCTACCTGGAAGTAGGTGTCATCCTGCACAATCAGTGTTTCTTTAAATCTGGTATCTTAAGGAAGAGTGTTCCGTCGTGGTGTAAGTTGTGGCCGTCAAATTATAGCTCACAACCTAAATGAACTGTATTGCAGAAGAATCAGCCAATTGTCTGGAGAAGAAAATGTTTGACGCTTATAGTGATGTATTTCATTTAATTTCTCAAAGATAGGACACCATCATACTTATCATTTGCTAAACACTTTGCATACATCACTTATGAAGAACGTTGACTGTCTATTAATAGTTTCAACACTAAAACATATTACAAAATAACTAATTGCAGCTGCCATTAACATGCTTCATGTTTCTTCACACAATGATTCTGTATTGTCTTTCTTTATAAAAACAGGTCCACCAACTCCCTTGCATAAAATGTAACCAACTGTCACTGAACATACCGGCCGCCAAGAAATAAGTAATATTTCTTAAAACACTAAAGTTAACTAAGAATGTTCAAACATTACAAACAAAATCACAAGTTTTTTCTGTAGGAAAAGGGCAAAGCTTTACAATAGGCCTCTTAAATGATCCACTAGCTGTTCGAATAGTTACAACTCGAACTAGTCCATCATCTCCTGGATGTTCTTGTTCCACCAATGCTAGCTTCCAGTGAAGTGGAGGAACGTTGTCTTCCTTCACTATGACCAGGGTACCCGGCTGGATATTTGCACCCTTACTGGTCCACTTGGCTCGCTGCTGAAGATGATGTAGATAATCACTTGACCATCTGGACCAGAATTCTTGTAACTGCTGCTGCAGTCTCTCCCACCTGGTTAGCAAACTAAGTTTCACACTACCGAAATCTGGCTGAGGTAGGCTGGTAAGAGGGGAACCAATCAAGAAATGACCATGAGTTAGAACTTTCAGATCATTTGGATCAGAAGAGAGAGGGATTAAGGGTCTGGAATTCAAACATGCTTCAATTTTATTAAATTATAGATGAGTCGTATTTTTTACACATATGCTTCACTTTCGTACCTATTTTGAGGACATGTTTCGCAAATCATCGCTTGCATCTACGGCTCTTGTGAGACTGAAGTTTGATCCAGCGGTGTGGGTAATTCTGGGGTTGCTGCTGCCATCTGTTGATGTCGCACAAGAGCCGTAGATGCAAGCGATGATTTGCAAAACATGTCCTCAAAATAGGTACGAAAGTGAAGCATATGTGTAAAAAATACGACTCATCTATAATTTAATAATTTTTCGCTTCACTGTGGTGTTCCAATACAGTTAAATCTCGATATGCTTCAATTTGACAGTTTAAAGTATAGCATTTCCACTAAGCCAAGGCCCTTTCCACCAAAAGTTATTCTCAATAAGTTTCTCAGGAAGAACACCTCTTGATATCAGATCTGCTGGGTTATGTTGTGAAGGATTGTGTCTCCATACAGCCCCTTCGGACAACTCTTAAATCTCAGACACCCTATTAGCAACAAATGTCTTCCATCGTGTAAAAGGTGCTGATAACCATGACAATACTACTGTAGAATCAGTCCATAAATATATGGATTTGAATAATAAGTTTAGTGCTTCTTTCACCTTCTTTAGTAAACGAGCAAGTGCTAATGCACCACAAAGTTCTAAACGTGGAAGTGATAATATCTTCAAAGGTACAACACGTGACTTTGAGCAAAGGAGTTTTACAAATGTCCTGCCTTTCTTATTTTGGAGCGTATGTAGAGGCACCCTCCATATGCTTTTTCTGATGCATCGCAGAATCCATGTAATTCAATGTAGCTAATTGAACCATCACTATTACTTTACGATCAATATGAATATTGCTAATTAGAAGAAGTTGATTGTAAAGTATCTTCCAATCAACTGTCAATTTCTCTGACAAAGGCTGATCCCAGTTAACTTGTTCTTGCCACAGATTTTGAAGAAACATCTTGCATAAAACAACAATAGGACTTATGAACCCCAAAGGATCAAAAATGCCAGAAATTAATGATAAAACTATTCTTTTAGTAACTTAAGATGAATCTCTTGCACCTAGATTGCTCATAATTTGAAACGTATCCTTATTCGGATGCCATAATAATCCAAGGGTCTTGACTCCATTTTTGTCAAGCTGTAGTGGCAGTCTGGTTTCTCTGAGGTGTAGTGGAATGTTTGCCAAAAGTTCTGGATTGTTACTAGACTATTTGCGTAATGAAAATCCACCTTTCTTCAGCATAGCCATCAATTCCTTTTGAAGCTTAATCACCTCTTCTAAAGTAGCTGATCCTGAAATGCAGTCATCAACATAGAAATCTCTCAAAGTTGTTGCTGCTGCTTTGGAAAAGATATGTGCTTCTTCATGAGCTAATTGCTGCAGACAACGAATAGCTAAAAATGGAGAATTGGCCATACCATATGTTACAGTCTTCAACTGATACTAAAGAATCGGAGATGCAGGGTCACTTCTCCATAGTATTCTTTGGTACACTTGATAATTATGGTGCACCCAAATCTGTGATACATCTTTTCTATGTCAGCTGTAAATGCTACTTCATGCATTCTGAACCTCAAGATAATTGTACAAATATCCTGTTGAATAGGGGGACCAACATGTAACAAATCATTCAATGCGGTTCCATTCTTCAAGGCTGCGGAACAGTCAAATACTACTCTGGTCTTTGTAGTTGAGCTGTCTTCCTTTACAACTGAATGATGAGGCATGTAATAACGTTCTCTTGTTGGAGTTGCTACCTCCATATGGCCTAATTCTTCATATTCTCGTAGAAAATCTATATAAGCTTCCTTTATTCTCTGGTTTTTGTCTAGCTTGCTTTCTAACTGATATAGCCTTCTGGTGCCTACCATTGTTGAGTCATCTAACTTCTTTTGGTCTTCCTTAAATGGGAGGCGAACCACAAATCTTCCATCAGATTCTCTTGCAGTATTTTGAGAAAAGTGGTCTTCACATGCTATTTCATCCTTGGTTTTTGGTGTTTGGTGCAACTCTTCAATCTCCCAAAATCTTTGTAGCTGTTGCTGAGTATTAACATCAGTCTTTACAAAACAGGAAACGACCGGCCGCCGTGGTGCATCACAGAACCTTCCAGCATCTGAATATTTTCCTGAAAGTACCCAACCAAACTCTGTTTCCATCATAACAGGATGATCATTATCTCGAAGTAATTTACCTTGATGCTGAATGTATGAGCACACTTCTGCGCCCAATAAAATATCTATTCTTCCAGGTTCATAAAATCTAGGATCCACAAGTGAAATATTCTGAGGTAGATTCCAATCACTGAAGTCAATTTTCTCTACTGGCAGATTTTCTGTAACCCTTGGTAGCACTAAACATTCTACCGACATTGCAAAATCACTTACAAGTGAATTAATTTGAATGCAAACGCCGTGTTTAGTTTCTGAAACTGCATTTCCAATTCCTTGAACAGGTTTAGGATCATGGTGTCTCTTAAGCCTTAATCTCTGAGCACATGCCTCAGATATAAAACATGATTGTGATCCTGTGTCTAACAAGGCTGTGTAGGTCTGCCACTAACCTTTATCATTCTTAACTTTTATCAAGGCTGTAGATAGGAGAATGTGTTTGTAAGGTTCAATTTTAAATGCACAATAACTATTGATGCCATTATATCTTAATGAGATGCTTGGGTCTGCTGAACCTTCAGCATTACTAGTGTGTTGCTGTTTAGAATCATCAATGTGCACTAAAGTATGATGTTTTTTACCACAAATGCGACAGTTGCTTTATTTGCATTTTCTAACTATATGGCCTGTTAGCAAACAGTTGAAGCACAGATTGGCATTTTTAACAACTTTTCTGCATTCCAAAACAGGAGCTTGTCTGAAATCTTTACATTTTTGTAACGCATGAGCATTATTACAATATGCACACTTTATTGTTGTAGAAATGTAAGTCTGTGGAAAGCTCGATTTGTGTTTGTGATTTGTGGATTTTTAAAAGTTAGGATTAACATTGCTTGTGCCGCTTGTATTTAACTTAGAACTTACTATTTCTAATGATTTACATTTTTCTTCTAGGAAGTTAATAAGATCCTCTAGAGAAGGGAACTCATTTGTATCTAAAGTATCTTCAAATTCCTTTCTAACCACTGTATCTAACTTGTCTAGCACTAGTTGTGACACTATCAGATCATCCAACGAAATGTCTAAGTTTAATGCCTTTATTGCATGTAAATTACTCATGGTTTGATTTATCAGTCCACTTAGCTCCTTTTCTGATGACTTATGAGCTACAGGTAAATTCAACAAATGTGCAAGATGAGCAGAAGCAATAAGTCGTAAATTGTCATAATGATTGCAGATAGTTTTCAATGCAACATCAAAATTGGAACTTGTAACTGGAATATTAGCTATCAAATTGTGTGCTTCGCCAGTAAGCGACGATAGCAAATAATGAAACCTCTGAATATCATCTACTGTCCGGCCGTTCTATCTCCGGCTCTGACATTTCTCGAGAGGGGGAAGCAGGCTGTTGCCAGTTCTTTAGCGGGAATTTCAAGCAGAGGAACAATATGTATTTTAAATATTTCATGTATTTGCATATTTCACGAACCAGTAGCCATATTATTATAATAGCGATAATAATAGGACTTACGAACACTAAACATCGGAATTCACGCACGAAAAATATACCAAAGAAAGTTCACCAGCGCAAGCCGCTATTAGGCCACGTGGCTCAAACAAATTTAAGCTGGCAACACGGTGTTGGGTTCGGGAGCCACGCCTACCAGCGACAATGCTGATTGGCGCTAGCAGACAGTTTTAACTTCCTGACCACGACACCGGATGTAGAGACTCCCAGTACTACCAACAGATGCAGTTAGTGTGTGTGTGAAAGGTGTGAATGAAATATTCAAATAGAGTGGTGTTGTGATAAATATCTTGCACTATGATGAAATTGTAAATTGTATTTCAGTGTTTTAAAGTTAATATAGTCCTATATTTTCATTCTAAAGATAATTTTGAAGATATGTTTTCAATTGCTCATTACTGTATGTTGGTACTATTAGGTTTCCCCTTCCACCTTTTACAGTCGCAAAACGTCAGAGCCGGAGATACAACGGCCGGACAGTAGAGACTCATTATTAACAACTAAACTCTGAATTGTATCAAAAAAGTGCTTAAAAGTTGTTACATCTCCACTGAATGAAGGTAATTTTATTGTTGGCAATTTAATTGTTTTCTTAGTACCACTTGAAATTGAAAGCGAATGGCTGTTAGGATTATTTTCAGCATTTCTCTCTCAACTTTGTGCTATAATTTCAGTCATTTTTGCTTCTAGGTTATATTAAGCTAATTCAAACGCTTCTCTATCAGTAGCATGTTTTTCAACATCTTCAAATAATTCTAACTGAGACTGAGCATCTTCAAATTTATCTCTAATATTGGGCAAGTCTTTCATTCTTACATATATCAAAGAAATATTTGAACCTATTTGAAATTCTTTGACAAAATTTACAAGACAGGTAAGACTTGATTTAGCTACTGCTTGTGCTGTAATTAATTTCCCCTTAATTTGTTCATCCATGCTGAAAGTTTACAATACAACAATTGAAATCAACGAATCTAGGTGATGAGATGAAACAAAGAATAGGAATGTATATGTAGGAATAAAATTCACCAAAGTTAAGAAGAATGTAAAGTACAATGGTTGTAATTAACCTCAGCCAGTATGGTAGGTTACTACTTAAATCCTCTCATGGAAGTGTTGAAAACAGTGTTGTTGTATAAATTAAATTTATTGGGAGTCGATTAATGACACTAAACAACACTTACTTTTAAATTTTCCCGGAACTAGTTTCAGAGGCCTTCCCTCTATCATCAGCCGGACATCGACTGGTTCTCCTTGATGTAGCTGGCAATATTTTGTCATCAGTCTCCTCTGGTGGCAGTTCGAGGAACTTGCTGAACAAATCTTTCTGGGGGATGTCGAAATTGAATACTTTGTTCTTACTTTTTGAAATAAAGATTTGTTCCCATGTGGACAGTGCTTGTTTTCCTGTTGTATGTTTTAGTAATTTTGATTCTGGATTTATTTTGTGGTTTTTTTTTTTCCAAAAATGCGTGGCAACTGCTGATTTTTCTAATTGTTTGTATTTTATGTTCCTAAAGTGTTCCTTTGATCTTGTTTCTAAATTTCTTTTGGTTTTTCCAATATAAATTTGACTACAGTCACAGCATTCAATTTGATATATCCCAGATTTTTTGTTAGATGAAATGGCATCTTTGATGTTTGAGCAAATTAGGTTTTTTAAGGAGTAATGGTTCACTGGTGCTAGTTGAATGTTTTGTTTTCTGAAGACTTTTCGAATTTATCAAAGGCCCATGGATGGTAAGTGAACTTTTTGAAGATCATTTTAGTTTCTGTAGCTGAGAGGGTTGTGGTTTCCTTTAGTAGTTTCTTCTTTTTTGCTAAGTTCACTTTTTTGTCTACTAGTGATTTGGGAAAGTCATTTTTCTGTGCTATTTCAATAATTTTGGCTTTTACAGAAAACCAATACAGACAGACAACTACATAAAAGCTAATGGCTACAATCCAAGATCCCACAAACAGGCAATCTGTAATAGTTTAGCACACAGACTGGTCAACATCCCTCTCACAGCAGAAGAATACAAAATAGAGTACAACAAAATTATTGAAATAGCACAGAAAAATGACTTTCCCAAATCACTAGTAGACAAAAAAGTGAACTTAGCAAAAAAGAAGAAACTACTAAAGGAAACCACAACCCTCTCAGCTACAGAAACTAAAATGATCTTCAAAAAATTCACTTACCATCCATGGGCCTTTGATAAATTCAAAAAAGTCTTCAGAAAACAAAACATTCAACTAGCACCAGTGAACCATTACTCCTTAAAAAGCTAATTTGCTCAAACATCAAAGATGCCATTCCATCTAACAAAAAATCTGGGATATATCAAAGTGAATGCTGTGACTGTAGTCAAATTTATATTGGAAAAACCAAAAGAAATTTAGAAACAAGATCAAAGGAACACTTTAGGAACATAAAATACAAACAATTAGGAAAATCAGCAGTTGCCACGCATTTTTGGAAAAAAAACCACAAAATAAATCCAGAACAAAAATTACTAAAACATACAACAGGAAAACAAGAACTGTCCACATGGGAACAAATCTTTATTTCAAAAAATGGGAACAAAGTATTCAATTTCAACATCCCCCAGAAAGATTTGTTCAGCAAGTTCCTCGAACTGCCACCAGAGGAGACTGATGACAAAATATTGCCAGCTACACCAAGGAGAACCAGTCAATGTCCGGCTGATGATAGAGGGAAGGCCTCTGAAACTAGTTCCGGGAAAATTTAAAAGTAAGTGTTGTTTAGTGTCATTAATCAACTCCCAATAAATTTAATTAAGGTTACTACTTAGCTACTAAAACTAAAATTCAAACCTGGAGCTCCTGAAGCTGTAGAAAACATTACAATCCATCAGTCTTACTACGTAGTAGCATGCCAACATCGTGTACCATTGGCTTGCTTCGTGCTCTGATGTCAGCTTCCAATTTGAAGAAGACAAAATGGCAGCATACTGATTTCATAAGCGTCACCAAATATTTTAAAAAGTTCCAGTCCCAGTACAATTTCACTGACAATTAACCACCAAATTCACTAGATCCGGCCCAGAGGATCAAAATGTTCCGTCGTGGTGTAAGTTGTGGCCGTCAAATTAAAGCTCACAACCTAAATGAACTGTATTGCAGAAGAATCGGCCAATTGTCAGGAGAAGAAAATGTTTGATGCTTATAGTGATGTATTTTATTTAATTTCTCAAAGATAGTATACCATCATACTTATCATTTGCTAAACACTTTGCATACATCACGTATGAAGAACGTTGACTAAGTCTATTAATAGTTTCAACACTAAAACATATTACAAAATAACTAATTGCAGCTGCCATTAACATGCTTCATGTTTCTTCACACAATTCTGTACTGCCTTTCTTTATAAAAACAGGTCCACCAATTCTCTTGCATAAAATGTAACCAACTGTCACTGAACAAAGAGGCTGTCTCTAACGATAATGATGCTACTGGTAGTGATGAGGTTGTGCCTGTAAATGAGCTCTACGGGAGGGTGCAAATTTCGATATCTTTGTGCATTTTGATGACAATCTAGCTGTGTATTGGGAACTACAAGATGACATTATTGTTGACATGTACCAAAAACATGGTGGTGATCAAGAAAGCGGACTAGCTTCAGGTGAACAAACAAACAATAATGGGAATAACGACTCAAATCTTGAAATACCTAAAAGTGAATGAAGCTTTAAGTGGAATAAATGCATGTAGACATCACAGCGGTGCAAAACTTTGTAGTGGAAAAGCTGTAAGTTTGCAATTGAGTTGTATGTACTTTGCAAGAAATGTGATACAAGTCAAATTAACTGCTTTAAAGCAGAACCAAGTTCAAGATAATGTTTTCTTCATACATATCTTTGTTGTTTGTTACATTTTACACTTGAAGGCCCTCTCCATGTTTTTTTAAATATACATTATCAAACTCATTTGTAAGTAATTCTAAGTTACAAGTACTCTTTCCTCTTCCCCTTGACATATGCATATATCAGGTTCAGGTTCATATGCATATATCAGAACATTAGATGGCAGCGCGACACCAAGCCAGATGCAGACACCGGATGCATCATCAACCACAGAACTGACGATAGGGAAAAAGTTTTCAGAAACTAGTCTTCATCAAAAAGCTTGTAAGTGGAGAAAAGTATATACAAGGTTGACTCATTTGCCTAATTTGAGTAACAATGGAACTCCACTTTCTGAAATATTTCTTTTTATTCTATATTGCAGTATCCTGTTTGCCTGAAAATTATTAACTATGTAGTTCTCTCTTGTCAAATTTTGCATTTGGAGAACTTAACTCCATTTCACTCAACATGGACTGTGACTTAAAAATGCAATACATTTTATACATTTATAAAGCACTCCAGCTGTAGTTTTAGTGTAAATTACATAAGCATGGGAAACTAAAAAGCATAACTCACAACTTATGTACGCCCACAGGAAAACTCATCTCTGGCTACAATTATATCAACATAACCATTTATGTGGTATTGTAGTTCCAAACTCACTTCCTGGTACTATGGGGCTTCAGAACTTTATATCTGAACATTAAATAAATCTTAAATGTGTGCTGATACAATAGGGTCGCTATTCGCATTACCTCATTCTCATCACTTAAAATATATTTCCCTTCATACCTGAGGTAACAGATAGATCACATGTGGATTACCAACTGCATTAAAAATACTGAAATTACTGCTGGAGGTATGAGAACATGTATTGTATTAAAATCAGATATCATCTGATCATATGTGTTTGGAAGTATTTAGTAACAGTGACGTTAAAATTAATCTCAGAAACTATTTGTAGTTGGTTTATTAATACTCGTCACTTACTTGTTTATATTTATGAGAGACTAGTTTCAAAGGCATTTGCCTCCATTTTCAATCTCTTTCCAACTGGCATCTGTTGTTGTCTGCTCTCTCTCTCTGGTGGTGGAACTATGAACTACTTTGTCAAATTATCTACTGGTGGGATTTCAAAGTTCATTACGGGATCCTTATTTTTCCATATGAATATGTTCTCCCATGTTGTCAATTTATTTTGGTTTATCACTCCTTTTAATAATTTTGGATTTGGATCATTGTCATGGTTTTCATTCCAAAAGTGAAATGCTACTGCTGACTTATCTTCTTGTTTCAATCTGATGTTTCTAAATTGCCCTTTGACTCTTGTTTTTAGACTTCTTTTAGTTTGACCTATGTAGCATTTTTCACAATTCTTACAACTTATCTGGTATATTACGGATCTGTTAACTGATGGGATTTCATCTTTTGTTTTTGAATTTAGCAATTTTAAAATTGAGTGTCTATTAGTAGGTGCCAAGGTGATATTTTGTTCCTTGAAGATCTTTTTAAATTTATCAAATGTTTTTGGGTGATATGTGAATGAACTGAATATGCTGTTGCTTTCTTTTTCTTTTGTAAATGTGGTTGCTTCCTTAATGGTTTTCTTTAGTTTAGCTTTTCTAATTTTCTTCAACACCAAACTTTTGTTGTATCCATTTTCTTCTGCTATGTGTAGTATTGCTTTTTGTTCCTTGAAATATTCTTGTATATTCCGGATCTGTTAACTGATGGGATTTCATCTTTTGTTTTTGAATTTAGCAATTTTAAAATTGAGTGTCTATTAGTAGGTGCCAAGGTGATATTTTGTTCCTTGAAGATCTTTTTAAATTTATTAAATGTTTTTGGGTGATATGTGAATGAACTGAATATGCTGTTGCTTTCTTTTTCTTTTGTAAATGTGGTTGCTTCCTTAATGGTTTTCTTTAGTTTAGCTTTTCTAATTTTCTTCAACACCAAACTTTTGTTGTATCCATTTTCTTCTGCTATGTGTAGTATTGCTTTTTGTTCCTTGAAATATTCTTCTTTTTCCATGGGTATGTTGACTAGCCTATGTGTAAGGCTGTTTATTATTGCATGTTTATGTGTAATTGGGTTGTGGCTATTATTTTTTATGTAATTTTCTGAATGTGTTGGTTTCCTGTAAATTCCAAATTTTATTTTTGTGTCATTCCTGATGATATTTAGATCCAAGAAAGAGAGTTGACCATTGATTTCCTTTTCTATAGTGAATTTTATAGTCCTTTCTTGCAGTTTGAGTAATTTTAATGCATCTTCTAAATGTTTATTCAGTTGCAAAGATGTCGTCAACATATCTATACCAAACTTTGAAGATCAATGGGAAGGACTTTTTGATTTGTGTTTCAAATGCGCTCATAAATAAGTTGGCCAAAAAAGGTGAAAGTGGATTGCCCATTGATAACCTGATTTCTGCTTGTAGTGTTTTCCATTAAAGCTGAAGAAGTTTTGTTCATTGCATATTTTTGTTAGAGAAATGTATTCTTCTGTTTCTATTGCTTCCATTTCTATTGTAGTTAGCCACTTTTTTAATACAGTCTGTAATTTTTCTGTTGGTATGCTTGGAAATAAAGATGTGACATCAAATGAAACCAGTCTGTCATTTTTGTCCAAATTTATATCTTTGATTTTTCCTACTAAATCTAAAGAGATTTTTAAATTTGCACTTTCGAATTTTGGGAAACTATTAAATTTATTTAGCAACCATTTGGCCAAATTATATGTGGGGGCATGCCTTTCCCTGTTTTATGAATTTTTGGCAGCCCATATACTCTTGGTAATGTTGGGTTATCTACTTTAATTTTGTGAAATTCTTTTTTGTTGATTATTTTGCTTTCTTTTAGAGTTTTATTTGTGGTTTCAATGCAGTACTTTAAAGGGTTATTTTCTACATTTGGTAATTATTGTCTTCCAAAAAATCTTCCATTCTCTTCGTGTAATCTTCTTTTTCCAAAATTACTAGTTTATTTCCCTTGTCTGCTTTAGTATAAATAACTGGTTTCTTTTTAAGGGCTTTTATAATTTGGCTACTAAAATTAATTTTCTTTTCATTTTTAATCTGTTCTACTATTTTGGAGCATTTGTTTTTTACTGT
This sequence comes from Mantis religiosa, assembly GCA_030765055.1. NCBI lineage: Eukaryota > Metazoa > Arthropoda > Insecta > Mantodea > Mantidae > Mantis > Mantis religiosa. The sequence continues at coordinate 307,553,694 of CM060950.1, read as the reverse complement.
GTTTCTACTTTCTTCAATTTTAAAATTGCTAAATTCAAAAACAAAAGATGAAATCCCATCAGTTAACAGATCCGGAATATACCAGATAAGTTGTAAGAACTGTGAAAAATGCTACATGGGTCAAACTAAAAGAAGTCTAAAAACAAGAGTCAAAGAGCACTTTAGAAACATCAGATTGAAACAAGAAGATAAGTCAGCAGAAGCATTTCACTTTTGGAATGAAAGCCATGACATTGATCCAAATCCAAAATTATTAAAAGGAGTGATAAACCAAAATAAATTGACAACATGGGAGAACATATTGAGATTTAACTGTATTGGAACACCACAGTGAAGCGAAATAATTATTAATTTATAGATGAGTCGTATTTATTACACATCTGCTTCTCTTTCGTACCTATTTTGAGGACATGTTTCGCAAATCATCGTTTGCATCTTCGGCTCTTATGCGACTAAATCTTGATCCAGTGGTGTGTGTAATTCTGGAGTTGCTGCTGCCATCTTTTGATTTAGTGATGAACTTAAATGTGGGATTCTCTTCTGGCGGGATTTCAAAGTTCATTAGTTGGTTTTTATGTTTTTCTATGTATATTCTCTCCCATATGATGAGTTCACTATGTTTTTGTACGTATTTTAGAAATTCGGTTCTATCTTCAATTTCATGATTTTCAGACCAGAAATGAGCTGCTATTGCGGACTTATCAATATTTTTGTATCTTATGTGCTTGAAGTGTTCTTTCTTTCTAGTGCCTATGTTTCTTTTTGTCCTCCCTATGTACATTTTTTTCACAGTCTTTACACTTAATCTTGTAAATGCCTGACTTTTCCTCTGGTTTTATCTTATCAGTATTATTACTGTTAAGTAGGTTTTTAATGTTGTAATTGTTTTTTGGTGCCAATGTTATATTGTATTTCTTGAATATTTTTTGGAACTTTTTTGTGGCCCAGGGGTGGTAAGTAAATTTAGCAAATCTAGTTTCTTGTTTTATTGGTGTGAGAGCTGTGATCTGTTTTAATCTCTTTTGAAGTTTGAATGATTTTAGTTTTTTATCTACAAGGTTTTTTCCATATCCATTTTTAATTGCAGTTTTTAAGATTTGATGGTATTCTTTTTTATATTCTTGCTGGCTGAGGGGTAGATTTACTAATCTGTGTGTGAGACTGTTGATGGTGGCATGTTGATCCTTTGATATCCGCTCCCTCTTCCCTAGCATTCCATTAGACAAACTTTTGATTCAACTGAAGAAATGGCTAAATTCTATAAACCTAGATGCCAATGCAATAGAAGAATATTTGGCAATGACTGAATGCATCAAAATTAATTTGTTTTCGATGGAAAATATTATAAACAAATTTCAGGACTAGCTATGGGAAGCCCGCTATCACCATTTTTGGCCAATCTATACATGAGCTTTTTCGAAACACATATATCTAAAGCCTTCCCTCATATTTTTAAAACATGGTACAGATACGTAGACGACATCTTTGCAATAGTGCCCTACAAACAAATAGATGATGCTTTGAAACTACTCAACCTGCAAGAACCCAGCATACAATTCACAGTGGAAACTGAAAAGGACTGTACTCTACCTTTTTTGGACCTTAAAATCACAAAAAGCAATGAAAAACTAGAATTTGGTATCCATAGATGTGGATAGTTACTGGGAACAAATCTTCATTCCAAAAAATAGGAATAATGTATTCAATTTTGACATCCCCCAGAAAGATTTGTTCAGCAAGTTCCTTGAACCGTCACCAGAGAAGGCCAGTGACAGCATATTGTCAACTATACCAATGAGAACCAGTCGATGTCTGGCTGAGGATAGAGGCAAAGTCTCTGAAACATGTTCCGGAAAAATTTAAAAGTAAGTGTTCTTTAGTGTCATTAATCGACTCCCTTTAAATTTAATTAAGCCATGTGTATTAACCAGCTAAGTAAATAAAGGCCATAGGTAACCTTGGCCTAAGGGAGCACACCCAGACTTACCTTAAAAGTCCGTGGTAGACTTTCATATATGCAAATTTAACCCTTGTGACTGCAGCTTCTTGTGACAGTCGTGTCTGTGTATGGCTGCTCTTTCAACTGCCCTGTTGACTGCCCCTTTGCCTACATTAGGTCAGCTTAAATACTCTCTAATGGAAATGTAAGTGTTCTGCAATTCTGAATTCCAGGACTTCAGTTTTGACATTTTTTTGTCAAATGTTTTAATCTCACTATTGGAGGTTCAATTCCTACCATGACCATTGCAGTATACATATAATTATTTTATGTATATATTACCTGTATATATTTGTAAATATTGTAATACTTTTTAAATTCATGTTAGTTCTTAGACATGTTCATTATCATGTACTGTAATTTACAAAAAGAAAATTAAATTACTACCACTAGTGCTACCACTACCTTTGTAACAAGAGTCAATTTCTTTTTTATTTAACATCCTCTAACACTAAGTCATATTAGACGATGAATGAAATGGTGTTCAAATGAGTCCAGGTCCATGGAGCTTAAAATCAACATTCATCTTTTAAGGTAAGGGAAAATCCCCAAGAAAAACCTTATTGAATTGGGAAAGAGAAAATAAAAATTGAGTTTGTAGAGGAAGAAGCAGAAGTGCAGTTGGGACAACTACTATTGAAAACTCCAGGGAATAAACATATGTATAATGTATGTCAGGCTACTTCAATCCTGATGTAAACATCTGGGAGAGAAGAGAGAAAGATGCAGCAATAGTGAGACAGATGACCGTTGGTGTGTTGATTGGTCAGGAAAGGAAATAGGTGTTATCTTTTCTCCCTTCCTTCCCAGACATTTACATCAGAATTGAAGTAATCTGACGTATAGTATATAAATATGAAAAGGACCATTTGGACCATTTTAAGAAAAGGCCCATTTAACTCGGACCATTTCAATGCAGTGATGGTTTTTTTCCCAGAACTTTATTTACATCTAAGGGTGGTCCCTTACTTTGCTTCTCCATTTCAAAATATTCATGCAAAGCACATATTTTGCAGTGTATTTCGTTGTGGAGCACAATTCTACTTTCATTTCTTTTTTTAAGGAGATTTAATCAATTTTGTGCCAAGTTGCGACATGCTTTACACTTTACTTGATGTTGAAAAACACAACATAAAATTGACACTGTAAAAGAAACTTCTACAACATTCAGAAACACAAGTGCATCTGATAGATCAGTATGCCAACTGAGGAAGGCTTCAAAACATCTCTAGGGTAAGGGAATGTGGGGTGCAGTGTAACAGTGGACTGCTGATTGGCAGGAGTGTTCGTTGCCATGGCAATTCTTTCAAACGCCCATCTGCACCTAGCTGTCAGAATGGACTAGTTTTAATTTAATTGTAAACATAAAATCCAGTGATAAGTAAAACTTGATTTAAAATTTATAGTTCATGCTTTAATTGTATACTTCGTTAAACTCATTGCTGTTGCATTTAAAATGTGTTGCTTTATACTTCAGTAACAAAGGTCTCTTGTCAGAAACAATGATTTTCAATAATGTTTCAGTATCTCAAGCTCAAGAGCATGGAGAGCTGTCAAAATTTTTTACCAATTACTTGCACACTATTACATGTTTACATTGCTCTGCATTTCCAGAAGGCTGCTGATTTCTTGAAAAGCAAGTCAGTACACTTGCAGTACACTTTACTGTTTCTTTTTTTTTTCAGTCACTTTACATAATTTTTTTCATAATACTGCATGTATAATCTTACAACTGTGTAAACATTACTTTGAGCTGCTACTTCAACACTTAGTCCACCATACATTTTAACACTATAGTTATTTATGCATAGTGGACCTTAGCTTAATTCATTTGCTTTTATTTTCTACACCATTTTTCTTTTACTATTACCATAAATTTGGCTAGCATTTTTATATATTTCTGTTCTACTTTCATTATTCTAACGTTTAGAACTTCTGCATTGATATTCCCTTATCTTTTTGGTATAAACTTTCCTGTCCACAACTTCATTTCTTCATACTCTGCTGTGTAATGCATGGTAATATCTGACCTTCCACATAAAGTTGGCTCCCTTCCTGTTTCCTTTTGACTTATGCAAACTTAATCTAATCCAGACCCAAATTTTGCTCCCTAATCTATTACATACATTCATGTACTTCCTATTCCAATCCACCTTTATTTGGCTATACAGTACTAAACCTTTCTTACTGTCAAGATTTTGAAATAATTCTTGTTTCTCTGTGTTCTTCTTTGTTCCTCACTTTTTTTTTTCTCTCCAGAAACCTCTAGCTAATCTCTCCCTTCCTTCCCATATGTTACCCAATTAAATTTCCTATAAAATTCTCTGTATTCGCTAAACCCAGTTCATCCCAGTGCCAGGTTTTTCCTGGATTGTTAAAGTGCTCTTTGACTCTTTAGAAACATCAGATTGAAACAAGAAGATAGGTCAGCACTAGCATTTCACTTTTGGAATGAAAACCATGACATTGATCCAAATCCAAAATTATTAAAAGGAATGATAAACCAAAATAAATTGACAACATGGGAGAAAATATTCATATGGAAAAATAAGGATCGCATAATGAACTTTGAAATCCCACCAGTAGATAATTTGACAAAGAAGTTCATAGTTCCACCACCAGAGAGAGAGCTGACAACAACAGATGCCATTTGGAAAGAGATTGAAAATGGAGGCGAATATCTTTGAAACTAGTCTCTCATAAATATAAACAAGTAAGTGACGAGTATTAATAAACCAACTACAAATAGTTTCTGAGATTAATTTTGACGTCACTGTTACTAAATTCCTCTAAACACATATAAGGAGTTTGTTGATGGTTCGAGCTGATGATGTGGATGATTTATTCACAAAATCGCGATCCTATTAAATTTGTAAGAAATACGGTCATCATTTAAATGAAGTTTTTAAGTTACAAATTATTGTATTTGTGTATAAAAATAAATGAGTTTATACACTACCTTTATCTTGAAATTTCCACTTGTAGTATTTGAATTTTAAATAAGCACAAAATCACAATTGTAAGCTTTCAAAGCAATTATTGATCATATTGTTCAGTGGTTCATGGTTTATCGACTGTGTAGGTATGAAAGCTTGAACTATGTATAGCTCAGACTTCTGATAACCCATGAAACACTAACCATAAACAAAATATGCAGGCTTATTTTGTTTACTTATTAAGTAAAGTATTTGTTTACTTATTAAATTTTAGATGAGTCGTATTTTTTACAAATCTGCTTCACTTTCGTACCTATTATGAGGACATGTTTCGCAAATCATCGTTTGCATCTACGGCTCTTATGCGACCTTCCACATAAGTGAGTGGAAGTCGCATAAGAGCCGTAGATGCAAACGATGATTTGCGAAACATGTCCTCAAAATAGGTACGAAAGTGAAGCAGAGGTGTAAAAAATACGACTCATCTAAAATTTAATAATTTTTCGCTTCACTGTGGTGTTCCAATACAGTTAAATCTCGATTTGTTTACTTGTTAACCATGGATTAAGCTGAATTTATTAAGTATGAATGAATGAATTTCCTGTAATTCCTTAAGTGGAACGTAGGGCCTTCTGAACCGCGCAACCTTGAGGCTCATAGGTGACGGGTTGAGAATCAGAGGTATCTTGATCAGAGAGATTCTGGGATGAGGGATCAGCCCAATGCCAGAAGTGAAAGTATGAGAGATGAGGTGATAGGAAAGATGGTGATGAAGTAATCGGTGGAATGCTGGCTGGGGAAATGGGAGGGCCCAGAGAAAACCTGCCCCAGCACCATGTTGTCCACCACAGATCTTACTTTGTAGTCTCCTGGGATGAAACCCAAGCCGCCTTCATGAGAACCAAGTCAAACCACTCAGCCATGGTGCAGCTAAATTTATTAAATAGTTTATACATTAGTTGTTTTTAGAAACTTTGTAATAGTGAAAGCAAAGTTCAGTACTTATGCATTAGGAGTCAAATGGGATATGTTTGCTTCATTTATTCTATAATTTATTCAGGACATGTTTCAGAAGTTTTTGCTTCCATCCTCCATTGTAGGTTTACCTGAGACCAGAGTGAAATAATATCAGTGTTCCATTTGATCACTTACAAAGGAAGCGTAAACTTTTGTAACATGTCCAATATAAATTAGCGAATAAGGGGGGCAAACATGTGCCAAATTAGAATCTTAATGCTTAAGTACACTTATATGTTACTTAACATGTAAATAACAACTTAGTTATCACAAAATGTATATAAAAGCAGAATCCCTTCCTTTTTAACTTGGGTTTTGAGTTTAAAAATGGATGAAGTTCAAAGACTACGACAGTTTGAAAGTTAATAAACTTGTATATGTTGCTCTCACTAAAGGAGGTTACAGGATGAAGTCTCATTAAAGTAGTGATTCTTGCAGTGGAGACATCCCCCAATATTTTTACCAGTTAAGAACCTTAAGATGTGAAGATGATTAACAAATTTGTGGAAAATAAAACAAACAAACAATGGAGTGAGAAAGTTTTGGAAATATATGTACAGTAGAATTATAGAGCATGCATGATGCATCATATGCATGATTTTGATTAAGAGTTGAGAATGAAATGTTTTAGAATGGCACTAAAACAAGAAATTTTTCACTGAGAAAGAATTCTAACTGCATTTGAGGTGCCTAGATGCAAACTCTGAGATTTCCACTTTCAGGAAATGAGAAAAAAGTATAATGTTTAATGCAAATTAAGATACACTAACTTCAATACCAGTTCTATATGCCCTATACCTTAGTTTTGCAATGTATTAGTTAATTCTAAGACTAAGCTATTGTTTTGTAGAAAAATGTCTTTAAAATTTGGAAATGTGTGCCTTTGAAATTTATCAATGTTGGAATATTAAGTTATGTATAGGATCTATTGAAATAATTGTAGTAAAAGAGGTATGGTTAATATTATCCTTATGTTTTAATTACGAGTAGGTAATTATCACATTTAATAATTGTATATGCTATTTATATTTCACTTTAGTTGTATATTTTTGTATTTCATGAAATGTATTCATTAATAGTGATTGCAATATTATGAATGCAATTGCTTTTCTTGTATTATAATTACTACTATGCGAGATTAATCTGACATTAAGAATTGCTTTTAAAGTACTGTAATATTAATCATATAATTCTCGATTATCTAGGGCAATAGAGGTCAGAAGTTTAGCAAATAAATCAAAACAGCGGCTATTCCAAAAATGCTTAAGAACCATTCCCTATTGTAATGCTGCAGCTATGACCCAAGGTTATTGAAAGGTCAGCGCCAGGCATTAAAAATGGTTAACCAATGAGCAGTGTGCTCACCCATCATCTGAAGCATTACTGCCACATAGCCAGAATCTTTTAGAATATGTAATTTTGAAGAAACTTTCTTTTGTGCGACGCGAGAATATTTTCTAAGTCCAAAGGTGCGCATATACACATGCGCAAGGAGACAACCAGCCAGCTCTTGGGTTGCAGCCAACATGAGAAAGATATGTAAAACTTGTAACCAACCTTTGCAAAAATGCCCCAGACATAGACGATGCAATTGGTGTGCAAAGGAACATAGTTTGAGCAGGCTAAGTTATCGCCCGGTCAAATAATGTTACTCATGCACTGCTTTGCACATAAACAATACTACGACATGAGGATAATGGAGTGCTCTGTAGGAAAAACATGTATGAGCTCACGGACTGTATCAGACTGGTTCAGCTACTGCTGGGAAGTGTGCATATCAAATGACACCAAGTATACTACAAGGGTGAAAATTGGCGGTCCCGGCCACGTCTTCAAATCGACGAATGCAAAATAGGATGATACAAGTTTCATCGTGGCCGCGTCGTAGAGGGCAACTGGATCCTGGGGATCGACATGGGAATGAATGTGGTGCGCATGACGGTATGCTCCAACAACAGAATGGATGCAAATATGCTCTACAGTCTAATTGCAGAGCACATATGGGTTGATGGCTGGAGGGTTTCCTGCGCACCTAGGAGTGAATAACTCGGTGCACTTTGTCGACCCAGTGACAAACGTGCACACAAACAACATAGAGTGACGCTGGCGAGGACTACAGTTAGGTGCAATTTACGTACTACTTTGTGTTAGTCTGCTAGATAGTGTAATATAGGGACAAGTAAGACTAATATAATTTTGAATCGAACTAATACTCAATGCTCCACTTATTGCTAGTATTTACCTAGAACGCGTTTTGTTAGGATCTTCCTAACATCATCAGCTGTTGTCGACTAATAGATGCTGGTTTGGTGAGCTCCTTGGAGGCGGTAGGTGCGTCTCTGTCGGTATCTTGATGAACTTGAAGTTTGGGTTTTCTTCAAAGGTAGTGTCGAAATTAAACAATTTTCTTTCATATTTCTTTATGAAGATTTTCTCCCATGTGGTTAATGTAGCTGGACCTTGGACACTTTTTAATAAGTGTCACATAGCTGAACCATTCCCAGTGTCCTACCGAGGCAACAAGTACCTGATGGTGTTCGTGGACTACTTCACCAAGTGGCCGGAGGTGTATGCCATCCCGAACCAAGAGGCAAAGACAATCACAGACTGCCTCGTGGAGCAAGTGTTCTGCCGATTTGGGGTGACGTTAGAGCTCCACAGTGACCAGGGTACCAATTTTGAGTCCAACTTAATGAAGGAGGCACTAGAAAGACTTGGGGTTAACAAGACCCGCACAACACCTCTTACATCCCCAGTCGGATGGCATGGTCGAAAGATACATCAAGACCTTTGAGGAACACCTGAGGAAGGTCATGACCAGCCATCAGCGAGACTGGGATGTCAAGGTGCCACTGTTCTTACTGGCCTACCGCTCGTCAATACACGACACCACGGGGATGATGCCAGCCAGCTTAATGTTCGGTCGAGAGTTACGCCTCCCCTGCGATCTGGCTTTTGGGAGCCCTCCGGAAGCGGAACAGCCAGCAACCGAGTATGTGGAGAACTTGGTGGACCACCTCCATGACATACACGAGATGGCGCGCCAGAACATCCAGAAGGCGAGCGACCACATGAAGACCCGATACGACAGGCAGGCCAACAGCCAAGGGTTCCAGCAAGGTGACCTGGTCTGGTTGTACCGCCCTACCCGGACCAAGGGACGTTGCTCGAAACTTCAGCAGCCATGGCAAGGACCGTTCCGGGTGGTGAAGAGGATTAACGACGTGGTCTACCGCATCCAGAAGGTGCCCCGAGGAAAGATGGTGGTACATCCGGTGCTGTTCGAGACGACCAGCCTTGAGGAGGGAGCAGTGTCCTGAGGCAAGAGAGAGAGAGAGAGAGAGAGAGAGAGAGAGAGAGAGAGAGAGAGAGAGAGAGAGAGAGAGAGAAATGGGAGTAGGGGAGGCGGATGGCGTTAAGCCATGCCTATGCTAATGTGTAGTGCTAATTACGTGCAGAGTAGAGACGGGGTGGGGAGACAAGCACTGGTTTCCCCTCCTCCTGCCTTCCTCGTGGAAAGACAGTGAAATCTCTCGTACGTCTTTCCTCTCCATTGTAGAGAATTTTCTATAAATGCTGGCTCGCGTATAAATAGGAGTGCAGTGTGCCAATTTTCAGTCAGTTTTTAGAGAGTCAGTTTGATTCAGAGTTTACGGCAAGGTACCGAGTGGACCTGCAACTGGTGAATTGTAATTGTGAGTGTTACGTAATTGTGTTTGGTACGTAATTCTGTGTAATCGGCAAGTGTATCAAGTGTAATTAGGTGGAAATAAAGAACGCTTTGAATTTGTGCAACTTGGACTTTTAATTCTTCGAACCCACAAAGTCACATTACTATGGATTGGGCCTACTCCATGAGATGATCAATAGCATAAAACAACATGTTTATTTGAACATCCTAGATAAATAGATGTCGTCATTTTGTCAACATCTCCATGATGATTGTGCTGCTGCCTCTATATATCAAAATGACAATTGCAGGATTCATTTTCTAACCGAATTCAATCAGTTATCAAATCCAGAGGTAGTGTTAGATGTTATTAATATTGAGTTGATCAGGGGTGACTAATTTTTTTATCTGATGAGCTTACATTCTTCCTTACTAATATACAACCCAAATAAGTTGCACCTGGTGCAAATAAAAATAAACACTATGGTTATTAATACATTTTACATCAGTAATTATAAATACCAGTTTTCCTGATGGGAATTCTTACAAATATGCAATTTTATGCTGGCCTACAATTTAGTGCTGCATGGAACCCTGTATTAAAACTTTAAAAGGAAAGACTTAGGAAACACAAATTTGTCATACTGGGCAGCGACTAGAGCAGAAGTGTTTTCTGAGAGGTCCGCCACATTACACCATTGCGAGCCTGCTCGCTGATTGATTCACGTCATTTACCTCGGCAACCGGTGTATATATATATATATATTGGTCATCCCCTCCCTTAAGTTATTCAGCATCCTAAAGATGGGAGAGATGCATGCTCCCGAAGCATCGATGTCACATTATCTTCTTACCTGGCTCGAAGCGTGAGAACGTCTAGAACATACAATTTTATAATTTTAAAATGCATCTCTTTTATTTTCTTTAGTGTTTCCTAATAATTCACCAACTTCGTAATCTCTTCTGTATTGTTAACCTACTTGATTCTTGTTTTAATTATTTCTCATGGTAATTTCAACCACTTAACCAGTACCCATTGTTGCCTCCATAATTTTATCTCTTTAGAATTCAAAATAAAATGTATCTTATTAAGTAACATTAAGACTGAGTGAAGTGATAGTTTAAAAACTGGGTAAAGCACACCGTGAATCTAATCTTCCCGTACAATGGTGGTATTATATCCAGTCTCTATGTATTGAAACTTGAATCAAATATGAATTGAAGTTTGTTTCGCTAATGAAATACACTCTGTACACCACATTAAGTTTTGAACACTACATATTTTAAGACACAACATATGTATTGCATTCCAGCCACAAGAAAGTCTTAGGGAGGTTGAGGAGAAACAAGCAGCAGTGTGAATTCTGTGCAATGTAAGCATGAGCATGTGTTTCCTACTTACATGCACTTTGTTTATGTAAACATTTGTATCTGCGTCAGCAAAAGGCAGAATGTTTTTCTTAATTGCTTCCAATTTCTGAGTTTCTACTTTTTTCCTCCCTGAACTTGGTGTAGCTTGGATAATTGTTTCCATCATTATTAATAGTTTTCGTGAAATAAAACAAAATGTAGCAGCACACGCAAACAAACTATTCATGTACAAGCTGAGGCTTTTCATAGCCAGTGCTTATCAGATTAAACGTATTTCGCCGGCTTATAGGCTATGGTCTAGTGAGTTTGAAAATTCCCAGCATTTCGTATAAGACTGCACTTGGCATCTTCAGAGGTGATCCAGTAGCTAGTCAGAGCTTGAATGAGTTTTTGGCACAGAATATGCCCTCTTTTATATGGTTGAAAACTCATTCTCTGAATAGCTACTAGATCACCTGTAAAGATGCTAAGCACAATCCTTGGCAAAATGTCTGAAATGTTAAAACCCACTAGGCTGCAGCTTACAAGCCCTGGAAATATTGTCTAATCTACAATACACTATTCACGTTGAAGCATCGTGTTTGGTGTGCTAATTACTTGCTCATGTGATAATTGCATCATGCTGTCTGCTGTTTTTGATTGTAAGAAATGTCATGAAATGCATCTCAAAGCCATAAGAACATGTCAAGATTTGTTTCTCAGTGCATTTTTCATACCATTATAACAGTAGTAAAAGTTGATGTTTGTATCTTACTTAAATTGACAGTTTAATACATTGAGAATGCATGTATGTCAAAACATTTTTCTGCAAAAAGTAGAAATGTGGGGGATTGCATCTAATTATATCTATCAAGAAACTAAGAATTGGATAGAATCATTTGTTTAAAAAAGAAACAGCATAGCAGTAAACAACAAACTAGAAAAATGGGTTTCTTTGTCAGTACTAATACATATGTGAAGAACATTGCAATATTGTTTACTTTAATATTGTGTAAAATAGAATAAGCCCTTTTTTGCACAGTTTGCTGTTTGAGAAGCAGCTTAAAGACGGACTTTTCTAAAATGGGGAAGAAATAATATGTTTATGGATATGTATCATATAACACTTTTTCTACAATAGCACAACTTAACATAAAGCAAACATTTTAAAACAAAAAGGCTGTAAGAGCTTGATTTCATGGCTGTTTAAATCGATGATCAGTTTCAATTATTTTCTACATTATTTAATGCACATTTGCTTTTTCTCACACTAGTGTTCAAAAGGCTAATTTCATGCGTGAAGTTGCAAACAGACATTTGCTGCCTCACCAAATTTTAAAATGTATGGTACTTGAGTTTCCTGATCGTTGATTTAAAAATAATTGTGTTCTTCAGTTGTGTAATATGTTCGACTCTGCCCTACTAGCAGGTAGACTTTTTTAACTTTAACACCACCCAAGTAAACACTGTTAGAAAATCTCATCATTTTCCAATGGGCTTGCTGAGTTAGTTTTAAATTAATATATTATGAAGTAAATTATTTTAACATAACTTGGTTTGTTCCCATGCTTCTAAACAGAAGGAAGGACCTACACCAGAACAACTGCTTGAACAGGTAAAATGTTAAGCATATTAGGACATAATTGTAAATGCTGTCTGCCATTTTCCTTTCCTCACTCCAGTAGGTCTCTAGTCTCATGGCTTTCTGCTTTTGTAGTACAGTAGAAAACAATAGATGTCCAGTAATCCGTTTAAGAAGTCACTACTAATCTGATTATTATGGCAGTGACATTTTATTAACTGCTTATATTTTGATAAACCTCTCTTTTGTATGTATTTGTACCAGGTAGCTGAGTTAAGCTATGCTCTGGAGATTTATATTTGCTCCATATATGAAAGTAACCAGCACTGATACAACACCAAGGAACAGAATGTCACAATAGAGTTACAGATGGTACATGATGGTACATTGAAATGTACCATCATGGTGGAGCTCTGAAGTGGAACAGGTTGTGTTATCATTAAAGCCCGGATTTCAATGCAGTATCATACCTAAAAATATTCATGTACCATATCTCTAAATATATACAATGAAGGAAACTTGTGTGTTTATCAGCAAAAGCATTCTTAAAATTCCTTTCTTGGAAGTGTTGAGAACAGTGTTGTTATGAAAAAGTAAGTGCTGTTTAGTGTCATTAATTGACTCCCTTTAAATTTAATTAACATTCTTAAAAGCTGAAAATGTTCGTTGTACTTCACAAGAAGTGACAGGTGCATACTTAAGAAGAAATATGACCGAAGATGAAATCAAATTCTATCTTTTGCCTTATCTTTTACTGTTTTCTCAAATTTCAGAACAGGATTTAAACTACCCAAGTACTTTTGAAACTAATGAGTCGGTAATTCAAAAACAAACAGTTTGTTTTTGAATTACCGATTCATTACTTTCAAATGTTAAATACATCACTGTTTCTAACCTTTTGCTTCAAATAATACCCAAGTACTTTCTAAGTTTTTTCCCATTTTTCCACAATGAGACTCCAAAGATAATTCAGCAACTTCAACAAGGCTAGTGACTGCACTAGTGATAGTCCTGGTTCTAATTTTGTTATTGTGATGGGCAGTACACTGAAGTTGGACTTTAATATATTAGGTCTTGTTGCACATTCTTGTTAAATGCTGCCTATGCATGTTTAATGCAAACTGCATCATCTCAGCTGCTAAACTATTTACAACCTAACACCAGAGAATATTCAAATTAATGAAAAATAATACTTGTGATTAAATTTCTGATAAATTTACTCTTTAAACTATATACTTGCAGAGTGATATAATTCCTTATTGATTCAACTGCATCAAAATTGTCACAGTAAAACATCACACTTTTTAACAAGGTACACTCTGGTTATTTTAGGCTGTTATGAAGTGAAAATTGTTTTTATTTAGGGATGCTCTATAACAGCTTTGGTTATCAGCATCCCATTCTATGTTGTTTGTGACAAACTGCTTAATTTTGCTCAGATGCCCCTTCACCATGCTTAAGGTTATTTTACATGCTGTAAATCTACAACATTGGATCACCAGCTTTGCTTCCCTTCAAAGGAAGTCATGCTAAGGTGTTTTACACCCCCAAAAATTCATTGCCCTCTGCCAAGTTTGAACCTGTGGCCTCGAGAACCAGAGGGTAGCATGTTACTCCTAGACTAAGGAGGACGATTACTATCTGTTTCAAATGGGATGATGTTTGTCCTTGAGCGCAGCTAGGTGAGCAACCAATCAGAGTCCTGCAGTGTTGTCATATTGCATTCCCCTTAAGTGGTGTGTGACTGGTGCCAACCTAATCAATCTCTATTAAATACTATTTGCGCTAAGACAAAACTTCAGATTTTGCCACAACTGATCCATGTGGAAGGTAGAGAGTAATGTATCTAACATAACCGTGAAAACCCCATATTTTTAGCTCAAATAGTTTTCCTAATACAAATAAATAAAGCACTATTATATTATAATCATCACAACGTAATCACTGTAATGAATAGCATTAATGGTTGGCATGCATGTGTGTATGTATATTTGTAATTACTCAGAATTGAAACGTAAACATTTGACATGACATGATAAAAGAATTACTTTGAATAAGCCGAGGTGTTTGTTAAATTCGAGCGAGAGCAAACACTACACTTCCTTCTGTCCTGGCAGAATGTGTCTGGTCACATTATATCTTTGTTTATGAATTGTTTGTAATCTCTATATACTCCAGAGCGTGCAAAACAGTATTATTCAGTTGTTCTTCTGTTTAAAATCCATGTAAAAGTTTATCAGCTCAAATAGTTTTCGTAATATAAACAAATAAATATCAATATATTTACTGATACATCGTGAGGTAAAGCACTGTCATTATTAGTTGATTTGTATGTGTGTACATATGCTTGTAATTACTCAGAACTGAAATTTATACTATTGATATGACATGATAAAAAAATTACTTTGAATAAGCCAACTTGTTAAATTCGAAAAATAGCAAACACTTCATTTTCTAGAGAGATAGAGTCAACATGAAAAATTCAATGCCACGGCTGGGATTTGAACCATGGACCCTGGCCGTGATATTGAATTTTTCATGTTGACTGTCTATCAAAAACCTTTGCGTATATACAGCTAGTGTGAAGAAATGATTAATTTCCATCAATTTACTAAAACTTCATTTCCTGTTAGCCTGCGGAATTTTGTATGCTTATATTTATGAATGAATGCTGGATAAGCAGTGTTTATTTACTCTGGAGAGTTCAAATCAATATTATTTAGTTCTATTATTATATTATTTAAGTATTATTCTTCAGAACTTCTTGAACTATTCAGCTCAATATTATTCTTTAGACAACAGTAGAGTGAGAGTTAAATAGTGGAATGGCTTCTTGTGGTGAATTTAGAGGTGAGTCAAAGAGGCAGGTATTGCGAAGTCAGGCTTGAAGTATTATTTTTAAGGTCTATACGTTTTACAAAATTTGGGCAATGAGGAATACAGAAATCATCTCGATTTCAAAAATGCTCAACAGCCTACTGCTGAAGCATGTGGTGTAGGTAAAGCAAGTGTGACCCGCATATGTGGAGAGACAAGACAATCTGATCCCAGTGATGCCCAAATGTTTGTGTTGTCCAGAAAACATGTTGGTCCTCCAAAGAAGGTTACAAATTTAAGTGACTTTGACAAAGATGCTCTACGTAGAACTGAGTTCAAGTTTTATGACTAAGGTGAATTTCCAACTATACAGAAAATAACTTGCGCTCTTACTGCATGAAACATGCAGAAAACCTACAAGAAGATGATTTCAAGAAAGAAATAGCATGTGACGAAATTTTGGAACCTATAATCGTACAATTGCAAGACTCACATGATGAAGACATGACAATCACGAATTATTGTCTTTTGACGTGACATTGATAGTAATATGGATGAGCCACTGGCAGTTCCATTGTATTAGAAAAACAGGTAGTCCATAATTTATAATTATGATTATAGCATTTAAAAGTATACATAATTTGCAAAAATGCTTTTTTCCAATTTTGATTTTGGCAACTGCATCATTATAAAAGTTTGGAAAATTTAATTTGGTTGTCCTTACATCTAGCGCCAAACAGACCTGCACATTGTATGAGTGTGCAAGAGAGAGGGTAACAAGCTGGCAATGCTGAGTTGTCTAACGCATCTGATTAGCTGGACTCCAGAACTCTTCCCATTTGAAATGCATAATAGGCTCTGGTGATAAAGCTAGCTCTGCTGGCATGTTTTTGTGTGTGTCTCTGCATGCATAAATACCTATAAGTGCAGTTAGAGTTTCAGAAATCATTTATATGTTTCTTTACTTTCTTTATTAAGGATATCAGTGTCCTATTTCACATGTATTGTTTAGCCACTCAGTTCAGCAATTGGACAAGATATGTCACATGCTTCAGGTTTAGATAAAATACCTTAATCTCATCTCTAGCCTTGATCTTGTAAGGTGCAGCATCACTCAAAAACAGTAGAACCTTTTCTTTGTTTAAATTTGTTGCCTATGAACACTCCTTAAAATATGAATAAAAATACCTGAATGTTGTCCTTAAAAACAGACATTTACAAATCTACAGAAAATGATTAAATTAATATTCATGCATTCCTTCATCAAAGATAACAATTGTAGTCATTTTCTTCTTGCAAAATTTTGCTTCATGTGAGATGCATCATCTCAGTTTCCCAGTTACAAAATTGGCAATTACCAGTCCCATATGTTGGAATTCTGTAAGTCATTTCGAATTTTCATCCAAAACGTATTTCAGATGAAAATAAAATTATATTTATAAATAACCCATTGTTATTTATTTATAAAAACAGTAATTGTTTTTATAAAATTAATGTTATATGCTTGCAATGAATATTAATGAAAATGTGTCGTTCTTGTACATACAAAAAAGTGGCTTAAATGAATGATACATTCTTAACATATTTATTCATATGACTCAAAATAACTTTTTATAATATTGTTTGGTCTCTAATACTATTGTTAATGTATTTCTTTAAACATTGCTTCAATGTGGAGTTGAACATTTCTCGATTGTTACATTAGCTCGTATGAAGGCACTGTATAAATCCATAAAAACTGATTTGGAACTGGTTTGTTTGGAGTTGTCCTGATAAAATATTGGACACTTGATGCATTTACTGATTGTTTCATCTTTGTAATGCATGAAGTAGATATTAATACTGCTCAACTGGACCTTTTTTAAATATTGAACCTTAATTGAAATGTTAAAATACTTGCAAATAAACAAACATAGTGAACTTCCAAGTGTCAAGAATTTTAGTTAGATTTATGAAGAACTTATGTTTCATAGGATATTCCTCTACTTAAAAGTGAACAGTCCAGAGGTTAAAGCTTTTCTTGTGAAGTAGACAAATATATGAACTTGGATCCTCTAGATGAATCTACTTGAAGAAAACACTACCTTTTAGAGTTCCGTGAAAAAACATGAACATTAAGTTGTCGGTGTTCTAAACATTATGAGAATTTCAATTCAAAGTATAAACTTGAAAGAAACGTAGAGACAGTGAAGCACAACTTCGCGCAAAAGTGAATCGAGAAGTTATTGACACACTGCTTCACTCACACTGTTTTTTCACAGGACATGTTTCAAGAGCTTTTGCTCTTTTATCATTTTTTGAACACTAGACATGACATCAACTTGGAAACATCTTTAATAAAATACGTTAATCACCCCATAGACCTTTCCGTATGGGAAAAAATCTTCATTAACAAAAATCGTCATAGTCATGAATTTTGAAACTCCACCACCGGACATCTTTGACAAGTACATCGTGCCATCTGTCGACGATACAGAGAAAGAGGAAACCACTACAATTTGCACTAGTCGAGTTCCAGCTGATGATAAGAGCAAAAGCTCTTGAAACATGTCCTGTCAAAAAACAGTGTGAGTGAAGCAGTGTGTCAATATCTTCTCGATTCACTTTTGTGCCAGAATTTCAATTGTTTGTGTTTGTTAGCTTGCAAAGAAATGTGAGCATCAACTCTTGTTAGTGTTGTTACGTTCTTCAGTGAAAGTATACACATATTATAGACAAATGAACTGCTTATTTTTCTGATTGATGCAGCATCTTGCATGAAGAAATCTGCAGAAAAATGTAGCGTCAGCTATCCAGAAATGATATGTGACTTGTGTTATGTATGCACTACATAGATTCGATCCCTGTACCTCAGTATCCAATGGAAAGGTGATGTTTGTTAAGGCCTCTACAAGAGCTGATCTCTTGAAGAGAAAAATCCCCAATATTCCATTACCACCTATACCCATTGTTAAATGCTAGGAGACTTCAGCACTGGTGTACTATGCTGAGCATTTTGAAATTTTAAATCAGTTGTGGATGAACTGGACTAAGACAATGCTTTATCAGTAGAGATTGTTCAAAATTTGCTAATTGACAATTGTTTTAGAAATGAAGTTACATATATTGTAGCTAATTTGAGTTTCTTGTGCAATTCCATTTAAAAATTAGAAGTAACAACTAATCTCTTGACACAGAGTGTTAAAGAAATCATTAATTAGAAGCAAAAGTCAGTTGTTCAAAGGCTTAAAAGTGCAAAGATTAAAAAAACAAATTCAAATCAGTATTTCAAAAAACTACAGAGTTAGTTGTGCACTGTAACTCCAAAGAATTTTCAACAAAATGATATCATGTCATTCATTACTGGTGTGATGTTAAAACAAGTTTTTTTTATTGCAATCTGTTATTTTATGGAAAATGAAAGAAAATATTTTTTGTTTTTAGTAAATATTTATATTTTTATAGTATAAAAAATAAATAAATTTAACATTTTAGCACCTAAAAATCTGTTCCCTGCTAATTTTCTGTGTGCCTCTGTGGTAAAATAAACCTATTCATACATTTTAAGTTAATTGATGGAAATTAATCGTTCCTTTTAACTAACCATGTATAGGCTAAGGTTTTGGATAGATAAAGTCAAATTGAAAAATTCAATGCCACGGCTGGGATTTGAACCACGGATCTCCTGGTTTCCATCCAGTTGCGGTTACCCATTGAGCTACCATGGCCAATGTGCCGTCATGACACTATATTCTTGAATTGACTCTATATTATATTCATAAATTCTTGATCCTATTTACTTCATGTCATTTATCCAGGGGTGACTCACACTAAAGGGCTCCAGGGCATGTGTCTTCCCTTAATTTTGAACCATAAATACTAATGGATAGAGTCAACATGAAAAATTCAATACCGTGGCTGGGATTTGAACCACGGATCTCCTGGTTGCCGTCCATTTGCGCTAACCAATTGAGCTACCATGGCCAACGTGCCATCCTGACATTAAATTCTCCATTTGACTCGTATATTTCCCCGGTAAACCACTACGGGATCTCCCCCCTTCCCCCCAGGGGCTCACATGTGAGTACGGGAATTGGCGATCCCGGGGTCCCGAGCCAAATCTCTCTCTCCATTGGGTGCCTCTGAGTGGTGAGAGAGCTTATGCCAAACGCTCAAGCAACTTAGGTCCACAACGTTTTTTGACCCCAAATTCGCTACTTCCTCAACACACGTGTGATGGATAACGTTGCGCGGTATGCGCAGGGGGTGACTGTGTAGCTCTTACCTAAGCCGGGGGGTGGGGGGGGCGCCCAGGATGTGAGCACGCCTTCGGAGACGTTTGCAATGGCGGAGGGCATTGTCGCTATGACAACCCTTAAAAAACACACAAAATTTTGAAGAGCAGTGTAAAAGAAGTAGCCGAGTCATTTGACCCTCGCTACTTAGTAGTAAAACGTGCAGAGGAAGGTAAGAACTTTACATCGGTAAACCCTTTTATTATTCAAAAGGGTCTTGATAAAATATCTGGTGCAGTCAAGTCGTGTTTAAAGTCGAGAAATGGTACGCTCCGCTCTTGGTTGAAGCACAAAGCGTCACCCAGGCAGTGACGATATTGAAAGCTACAATGCTAGGTAGCTATCCGATTAGCGTTATGGTGCATAAGTCCCTGAACTTAAGTATTCTTCCACTGAATAATAGCAACCTTCATTTTTAAGAGAAGGTTGCTATTATTCAGTGGAAGAATACTTAAAACATGATCAACATATCAAAGCTTCCTAAAATGATGTTTGTGAATAAATACCTGTGCAACTTTGGAGGTGATACTTGTAATATTCAGAAAATCTGTAAAA
This sequence comes from Mantis religiosa, assembly GCA_030765055.1. NCBI lineage: Eukaryota > Metazoa > Arthropoda > Insecta > Mantodea > Mantidae > Mantis > Mantis religiosa. The sequence goes on along the minus strand of CM060950.1, from coordinate 307,533,494 downwards.
AATATCCTACTAAAAGTAATGTCACAGACAACAGATGACTTTCTAAGAAGTAAAATTAAACAATAAAGTAAATATTGATAATTTTTTTGGTAAAAATTATGTCTCTTACAGCCTAGTTCTTAAAAATGTAATACATTAAACTATTATGTGACCTAAGTTGCCTTATTCTTAATTACTATTTGTATTATTATTCTGTTAATTACTACTGCATTACTTTAATCACTATTGTATTATTTAACTATTATTGTATTATTTAACTGCTATTGTATTATTTAATTACTATTGTATTATTCATAATTGTATTACTCATAAGAAATGTATTATTCTTATGGGTACAAATTTGACGAAGCCATGAATATTGTATATTCCTAAGGTGAATAAAACTATCTATCTATCTAACTCTTCGCGAGGTGTGGTAAATACCCGTGCATTGGACGGTATGTCCAACGAAGAGATTCAGGAGAACCTTAAAGACCAAGGTGTCACGGCAGTGTATCGCGTGCAACGGCGTGAGCGCGGAGAATTGGTGCCTACTCGTACCCTGTTCCTAACCTTTGGTAGAATTGATCTCCCACAAAGGATAAAGGCAGGGTATGAAGCAATAGAAGTGAGACCATGCATTCCTAACTCCTTGAGATGCTATGTGCCAGCGCTTTGGTCACACAAGCAACTTTTGTAACGGTGCACCTATTTGTGTTAGCTGCGGAGGCGTCTTGCATGAAGATGCATGTACAACACCTCCAGCATGCATTAATTGCAGCGGTGAACATCCATCAAGTTCACGAGAATGTCCCCGTTTTATAGAGGAGCGTGCGATCCAAGAGATCCGGGTTAGAGAGAAGGTGTCCTCGGAAGCCCGGAAGCTCTTGTGTATTCGCCAGCCGTCGGTCGCTAGGTCCGGTAGTTATAGCGCAGCTGTAGCTAAGCCGGTACCTAGACGCGAAATCGCAACTCTAACTGGCGATTTAAACGGAGCAATAATTGCAGACAAAACAATAACACCTAGAGTACAGACAAAGACACAGTCATCAGTAAGTGTAGCAGTGTGCACACCTAGCGAATCCAGTAGTGGAAAGCTGTCATCCAAATCACCGCCAAGACCATCGACCTCAAGAAGTTCTGAACCAGTAATTTATAATGCACCAGCAAAACAGTTCAAGACCGCGTATGAAAGAAGTGACTTTCTCAAGGATAAAAATACTTGTGGCAAGTCTGTAAACCGGCAGAAAAGTCCGCGGCCATCTCCTCCGAGATGGTCTTCTGACGAATCTTCCGGAGAGAAGTCTGATCGGCGATTATCGTCGTCATGGATCTCCGTTTCCATTCGGTTCGAGGCTCTCGAACCGAAGTTTTCCATCGGGAAACGTGCCTCCTCAGAAGAGGAGATGGAACAGGAGGATCCTGTCCACACTGCCAGAGCGGCAGTGAAAAAGAGGCAGGAAAAACCTCCCGAAAAAGGTGTTAGCCCAACACTAAAGAAAAAGGGTAAATTGATTCGACCACCTTTAAAGTCGTCATAAGCTAAAGGAAATCAATACTTTATCCCATTGTTACCATGTCTATTCTGCATTGGAACATACGTGGAATCAGAACACACAGACCCGAGCTTGAATAATGCTTAATAAACACGAACCACTCGTCATGTGCCTACAAAAGACTAAGTTGCGTCCTCTAGACGACTTCAGAATCAGAGACTATACTCCACTAAGGTGCGACGTTGCACCTGAAGAAGGTATTCCTGCATATGGAGGCACTATGATACTCCTTAGAGATGACATATTTGTTGAATTTGTACCTTTACAGTCTGACATCCAGTCAGTTGCTGTACGCATCAGACTTCCATCCATACAGTTCGCTATTGCAACATTTATCTACCACCTTCCGATGACCTCTCGCTTACTGATTTACAACATCTGGTTTCCCAGCTACCAGTACCTTATCTGTTGATGGGAAAATGTGTAGTGTTTAACGCCCGCTTTTACTACATACGGCACCGCAGGCGATGATACATGTGATGAAGATGGAGCACCTGTGGAATGAGATGGCGGGGGAAACCGGAGATCCTGGAGAAAACCCGCCCCAGCGCCATGTTGTCCACTACAAATCTTACTTTGCGGTTGCCTGGGATCGAACCCGGGCCGCCTTGGTGAGAGCCAAGCGGTCTAACCACTGAGTCACGGCGCGGCCTGTTGGTGGGAGACCTAAATGCTCACCATACTCTATGGGGTACCTCGAGCATGTGCGAGAGGCAAACTAATCGCAAATTTCATAGCCAGCAATAGCCTGGTTCTCCTGACCACCGGAGAACCCACGTTTTTATCCGATGCATTCAACACCTTTTCACACATTGATCTGGCAGTCTGTTCACAACAGCTAGCAGTTTCCCTACAATGGAATGTCATCTCTGACCTACATTCTAATGACCACTTTCCGTGCCTTATCAGTCTCTTAGCACGGGATCTGTGTGACGCACGTCTCCCCAGCTGGCGCTTTGATCGCGCCAACTGGAACTTCTACAAGCAGTTGGCCGTCTTCGACTATAATGACTATGACTGTGAACCACCTAGTTGGGCATTTCATGGGGACGATTCTTTCGGCTGCAGAACAATCTATTCCGCGATAGAGAACGCACGCCCGTCGTTTCCCTGTCCCATGGTGGACAGATGATGGCCGGAATGCTATTCGGGCTCGAAGGCGCGCTCTTAGGAATTTCCAGTGGCGCCCTACTCTCGATAATCTGCTCGAGTGCAAGAAAATGCGTGTGAAATCCAGACAAGTGATTAAGAATAGCAAAAAGACTTCATGGACCAACTTCGTGTCATCTTTCAATCAACATACGCCTTCCTCAGTCGTATGGGATAAGTTAAGGCGTGTGGCCGGAAAATCCACAAACATGCCAATCGCCGGTCTTAAAAGCGCTACAGGTGCCGTTGACCAGCACGATGTGGCTAATACTTTCGGCAGTGCGTTCGCTAAAGGTCTAGCTCAGATAATAACTCGCCTGAGTTTCCCCAAATTAAGACTCAGGAGGTATCTCAAGGTTTCTCTTTCTGTTCTAGAAACCTTGAAGACTACAATCGCCTCTTCACCATGACAGAGTTAGAACACGTTCTTTCATCTTCGCGACCATCTGCACCAGGACCAGACGGCATCCATGTGCGACTGTTACAACAACTTTCTCCCGAAGGGAAGGTGTTCCTCCTGGAGTTCTATAATCATGTCTGGGTTGATGGCACTTTTCCTAAGAAGTGACAGGAGGCCACCATCATACCCATTTTGAAAGCTGGGAAGGACCGCCATCTGCCTTCCAGCTATCGTCCTATTTCTCTCACCAGTTGCGTGTGCAAGGTCAATGATCAATGCAATGAACGCATGATCAATGGGCGGTTGGTGTGGTGGCTGGAAACTCAGAACCTTCTGACAAACATCCAGTGTGGATTCGGACTCGCCGTTCCAGACCATCTGGTGTCGATGTCGACACAGATCATGAACGGCTTCATGAAGAACTGTCAGACCGTCGGCATATTTTTCGATCTGGAGAAGGCTTACGGTTCGTGTTGGCGTGCAGGTCTATTACGCACCTTGCACAGCTGGAATATACGTGAGCGCCTACCCATTTTCCTTCGGGTGTTCATGAGCGACCGCGTTTTTCGAGTAAGGGTCGGCTCAGTTTTTTCGAACATTTTTGTCCAAGAGAATGGTGTTCCTCAAGGATCGGTGCTGAGCGTTACACTATTTGCTATTGCCATCAACTCTATCTCCAAATGTGTTCCTCGAGGAGGTTCATCGTGCTTGTTCGTAGATGACTTCGCCGGATACTGCACTCCACGACGCACTCCATTCGTGGAGCGCTGTCTGCAGCAATGTTTAGACAATCTCCACGATTGGAATGCTAAAAACGGATTCTGATTCTGCAACTTCTGGCGCAATAGGAGTCCATTACCACCTTCACTCTGACTCAGTCCGCACTTCTTACCATTTTCAGATGAAACTAGGTTCCTTGGACTAATTTTTGATAGGAAGCTTAGCTGTAAATCTCATGTAGCACAGCTGAAAGCACGATGTGAGTGTTCTCTTAACATACTGCGGGTACTTAGTGGGAAATCGTGGGGAGCGGATCGCTCAGTGCTGCTTCGTTTGTATCGCACACTGATCCGATCCAAACTGGACTATGGGTGCATCGTTTTTTCTTCAGCTCGCCAATCTGTGCTGAAGAAATTAGACACGATCCAAAACTCTGGGCTTCGTTTAGCTATTGGAGCACTTCCAACTAGCCCAGTAGTGAACCTCTACGCCGACGCAGCAGAACCTCCTCTGCAATATCGCCGAGAGGTTTTGCTGGGCAATTACGGCTGTGGTCTGAATAGTATGCCTTCGCATCCGACGTTTGCACCGTTTTTCGACACCTTAATTGACGGACGCTTTAGGAACACAGTGTAAATCCGAAGTCGCCAGGTTTTCGGTTCCGGGAGCTTCTAGGGAGGCGTGCACTTGAAATGCCTAGGATGTTTCCTAAGGGCGAAAGAGTATCCTCCATGGTTGTGTGCAGGATGCCATGTAGATCTTGGGATGGCGGTGCACAGGAAGTTTACGACGCCCTCGTACAGTATCCACAGTTCCTTCTTAGAGTTTGTATCATGTTATAAGGACTGTTCTTTAATTTATACAGATGGATCTAAAAGCACTACAGGTGTTGGATGTGCTTATGTCCATGGAGCCGAACCCTATACATTCGGTTTCCATAGCAGTACTTCCATTTATAGTGCAGAGCTCTATGCAATATACTGAGTCATTATACATGTTCGCCGAAGAAAGGTCTTATCCTAAGTGATTCCCTAAGCGCACTTCAGCGCCTTCATGAGTTGTACAACCAACTATTGTGCATAGTTTACAGGATGCACTCCACATTTTATACGCCTCTGGCGTTAGCGTGGTGTGCGCATGGATTCCTGGTCATGTAGGCTTGCATGGGAATGAACTGGTGAATTCGGCAGCAAAGGTGGCAAGCATAGAATCGAGTTTCAACATCCCTTTCGTCACCGCGGAAGACTTTGGGCTTGCTGTGCATAGAGCGGCACTGTCGTGCTGGCGTGATGAGTGGTCTGCTCTGCGTAATAACAAGCTCAGAAGGGTGAAAGAGCTTCTGGATAACTGGGTGACCTCCTGTCGCTTATCCTGTCGGGAGGAAGTAAGTTTGGCTCGGTTGCGTATTGGGCACTGCTACTTCTCACACAGTCACCTGTTGAAGAATGTCCCTTCTCCTATTTGCGTGTTGTGAGGTCAGGTTCTCTCGGTCCGTCATGTGCTGCTAGAGTGTATTCACCTAGCAGACCTGCGGGAGTCTGCAGCTGCCGGTCAGCATGACGGAGATCCTGGCAGACAGTAACTCAGCAGTGGAAAAGGTTCTACATTACATCGCTAGAGTTGAATTTAAGATTTACTGATTTTTTATTTTAGTCTGATATTTTATGTATGTTTTTATTTCATAGTTTATCATTGGCTTCTGCCAATATTTGTTTTATATATATTTACGTAGTCTTTAGGCTAATACGTGTCTTCTGCTACAATTGTTTTTAACGGGCGCTGATGACCTTGAAGTTGAGTGCCCTTAAACACGAATTCATCATCACTAGGGGCTCTCGCATCCAAGATACACCGTTTGTGGCGACTTACTATCGTAAGTGGTTGGAGCGACAGGTCGGCAACCAGGAGATCCGTGGTTCAGATCCCGGCCATGGCATTGAATTTTTCATGTTGACTATATCCATCAAAAACCTTAGCCTATATACGGCTAGTGTGAAGAAATGTTTAAATTCCATCAATTAACTAAAATAGTAAGAGTTAAACGATGAAGCCTGGGACTCAAGTACTTAAGATAGTAAGTCGCCACAAACGGTGTATCTCGGATGCGAGAGCCCCTAGTGGTTTACCGGGGAAATATACGAGTCAAATGGAGAATTTAATGTCAGGACGGCACGTTGGCCGTGGTAGCTCAATGTGTTAGAGCGACTGGATGGCAACCAGGAGATCCATGGTTCAAATCCCAGCCATGGCATTGAATTTTTCATGTTTACTCTATCCATCAAAAACCTTAGCCTATATACGACTAGTGTGTAGAAATGATTAATTTCCATCAATTAACTAAAACCAAAAATTCTTAATTTCTGAAAAATATTCTCAACTCAGAAAAGGTAACAGAATTGTAGATAAACCCTAGATGTTTTAGTAAGTATATTGTAAATATACAGGAAGAGCATAATATGGTTGGTTTAAATGGCTTTTCAGACTAATGCTGTGCCAAGGCGCATAACTTGATATATAAATTAATATCTTCCAACAGAGGATGAAACTATTCGAGAGGAACTATGCATATATAAATTACAGGACAAAATAGAAGAAAATATACAAAACTGGAAAGAACACATGAATAGAATGGACGAAGAAACAGTACCGTTTTTAATAAGAAGATACAATCCTCATGGAAGAAGGGATGTAGGACACTCTAGAAAAAGATGGGAATAGTTGATGGAATGCAAAGATGGAACAGGTAGAAATGCCTAATCCTTGAAATGAATAAGATCTTCCAACATAAGTCATTTTGGACGATGAATGGATGGTCAAATGAGCCCATGGTCCTTTCATCTTTCAGGATAAGGGAAACCCCAAGGGGGGGGGGGGGGGAGCTTCTCCTGATAACTCACCCTAACCACTATTCGAACTAGGTACCTCTTGAATGTGAGAGCCATGCTAGCAGCATGCTGCAGAGGTAGTCATGTTATCCTTGTGTCCAGGCATATCAGTAGCAAGGCAGAGTGCTTTAAAAGAGAGGAGTTAATGGCAAGGGGATGCAAAGGGTGTTGCAGAGAGGCTTTCACAAAGGGCATAAAGAATCTTGGATCCTCACACATACTTACTAAGCTTGGCCTCCCTATTATAGCAACTGGAAGAGGAGCTTCCCTAAGTAATTTGTCATTAGGTCAAGTATGTGTGTGTGTAGTGTGTGTAGTGTTTAACGCCCGCTTTTACTACATACGGCACCGCAGGCGGTGACACTGATGATGCATGAGATGAAGATGGAGCACCGGTGGAATGAGATGGCGGGGGAAACCGGAGGTCCCGGAGAAAACCCGCCCCAACGCCATGTTGTCCACCACAAATGTCACTTTGCGGTCGCCTGGGATTGAACCCGGGCCGCCTTGGTGGGAGCCAAGCGGTCTAACCACTGAGCCACGGCGTGGCCGTCATTAGGTCAACATTATTACTTCCCATCAGCAGCATGCTCTTTCATGCCAGCTATTTATGAAGAATTGGAATTATGGAATCCTCTTCCACTACAATGGCAACTCAACCAATGTATCCCTGAATAAAGTTAATTTTATAAAAAGCCAACATTATTATAGGGTATATCTAAATGGTTATTGAGAGGGGGGTCACAATAAGGACATCTATAAATAGAAAGGTTAGTATTTATTGCATCCTGTAACATTACTTTTGTTATTTTTTTAGTGCAACTAAAGCCCCTCTCTTCAATAGAACAATGTCACAGGGAGTAATTTATTTAAATATTCCACATCAACCTAAGTATTTGTAATTGTTGACAATTCTAACCCTTAGTTTCTGAATAAGAGTATGTAGCAAAACTATTAGGAAAGATCTGAAATGAGTGAGAAACTTAAGTGAAAGTGAATTATTTATTTTAATATGTGTAGTGTGTTGTGAATATTTTGTCTTAAAAATATAATTTGTATCCCATCAACGAAAACATGCATGAGCAACTACTGCATTTTTCTTTTACAACACTGCCTATTTAAAACATGTTTAAACAAACTTATATGCCTAAATGCATTGCAGGACCATAACTTCATAAAGCCTGGGGTAACTGGTATAGCTCATTTTCAATTATTGCTGTTTAGTAAATATAAGGAGGACCATAGTGCACCTAAATTCAATTTCATTGAAGTTGGAAACAAATGCTCATAAGGTTTTGCTCACCAGTTTTATGTAGGAACATATTTTTAGGCTCTGCCTGCATCATCTGTGTTATTGTCTTGTTTGGACATCCAGAACCCTTGTGGCTTGATGGACTTCAGTGACAGTTTTGAGCAAAGTTTGTATGTGAAATTGTTCAAGCTACCACCAGAGGAAATCTGTTCGGCCACAAGTGATCTAGATGATTAAATAAGTTAGACTCAGATTCAGCTAGGAAGGTGCATCGTCTGCTAGTTGCACAGAAACTCGGAAGTGGTACATGACTTAAATAGCCAGTTCACCTCATTTAAGTATTCGTGTCAAGAAAAGCTGTTCTCTACTTGCTTCTTTAAGTTTTCTTTTGTTTGCTGGTAAATAAGTGGTGAAATGAAGTGTTAGTGTGAACTATTATGGAAGATACAACAGTACATCAGGCGTTGCATAGGCAGGTAAGAGAAATTGCATATCTTGTGTACCATTATTTAAAAAAACAGTCGGAGATAAACAGTGAAGTATCATGTGGTTCTAGGTTCAGCGTTGCCAAAACTCAGTACACAGGAAATGCGTGTTTTTAACACGCGAACCTTTTTCATCTATTTTGTGTTTATTAATTTTATTTGGTCTATTTTATTCCTTTTGTCTGATGCTTATTTAAGCTGTGTGATAATGTGCTATTGTGCTTGAATGAACTTTGCTTGACCTTCCTTCGGAAGTGGAACAATATGGCAACACCGCTTCCAATAGCTCTGTCTCTTCCTATGCACCAACTTTAACTTCCACCCACTTTCCTACCTAAATCGGAGTCCAATAGCTGTTGACAACATAGGCAAAAGGCTACAAAAACATGTCCCTTATGAATGTAGTGAGCAGAACCTATTAAATGTTAAATTGAAATTAAATTTAATTCTTATTTTCTGGAAAATGGTAAAACTTTTAACTGCTAGGCATCAAATCAAAGATTTGAATAGAAAATAAAAATACTAATTTTTGCTAAATTTCATCTTTGTGGAATCAGTTGTAAATAAAACATTTGCCTTGTTTTTAATTAATTAGTTGCCTCTTTATTTTTCTGCATGGATGAAACCTCATAAGTCATAGGAAATAGATCTAGAATTAGAACTCAGAAGCATTCATTTGTAAATGTTTTATAAAATGTCATTTGCATGTAAGCTATTAAAGTCATATGTTTTTCATTCTTTTTGGGAGCAGGCGGAGAAGGATCTGAGAGTGGCACAGTCTGAATTTGATCGTCAAGCAGAGATCACTAAACTTTTGCTAGAAGGAATAAGTAGCTCTCATGCTAGTCATCTACACAGTTTACATGAGTTTGTTGAGGCTCAAGTTAGATATTATGCACAGTGCAATAAGGTCATGCTTGATCTGCAGCGGGAACTTGGAGGGTAAGTATCTACATTTTGACATAATTGTCTTATGTGTTATGATAAGTCTGTTTAAGGACCAGTTTCATCAAGTAATAATTTTGTGTAATGAGTAAAAGGATGTAAAACCAAAATTTAATAAATCAGCTGTTTCACAAGCTTTGTTACAGAGGCCTGCAGTCTGATTAAATCACTACCAGCAATTTTCCACTTTTTATGAATCAAAATTGAAAGTTAGCAAAGCTGCAATGAGTAATGAATTTGAATATGGAGAAGTACGAGTATAAAAATAGTGATGATAAATATGTGCAACATGAGAGAACTATTACGTAAATAAGCTGTTACAAAGAGCAGTAATTACTTAGTGTGGATTTTGTTATGCCATTTCGTCTTGTAAAACAGTCTGTACTCTCTATTTTGGAATAAACAAAGCATGACAATTCTTTTCTTGGAAGTGTTGAAAACAGTGTTATTATGATAAATTAACTTTAAAGAGAGTTTAGTGTTGTTTAGTGTCATTAACCGACTCTCTTTTAAGTTAACAAAGCATGAGTTGTAATTTTCATCCAACATAGAGATTTATGCACTGTAGGATGAGTCACCACACCTAACTTCAGTTTCTTTACTGCATCATATATACCAGTACTTCTGGTACATGTTCCACTTCCATTTGCACATCACAAATGTTTGTATATTATACTGTTTCATCCTTCAGATATTTAGTAGTACAACAAAACATATAACCAAACTTTTCATTTTCCACCATATCTCTTTCTTTCCACAGGTATATCATTGTCTTTAAAAACCTCTTCTGCCATCACTTCATTTTCATACAAAAATCAATTAGATGTCTTGTAATTATTTTGTATGTGACAAGCTAAAACTTCAGTCCGAAAGATACCATTTTATTCTTATGAATGAATTCTAAACTGCAACACTCCAAAAGCTCTATGCTTGAATCAAACAGCTTTGATTTTCAATGTGCATAGGGAAAGACACCAACTGAAAGCAGCAGACAGTTCTTTGCTTGTTATATAATCAGAATTGCTGGCCTTTAAACATACATTAATCAAAACTATGATTTCTTTACCTAGGTATGTAACCACATAGGGACCTGCCTTTGTAACGTAAGTGATAGCATGTCTACCTCATGTTCAAGGTGTTCTGAGTTCAAATCTCAGTCAGTGTGACTTATCTGGATAAGTTTTTGTTTCATGAATTTCCCTTATCCTGAAAGATTAATGTCAGATATCTCTTAAGCTCTGTATACCTTGAAAACCCTTTTGAGCATCATTTCACTCATTTCATTCGTTGTTCAATATGACTTAACATTATAAGACTTAATTTAAGAAAAACAACAAATTAGGAAATGTGTTTCTATGCTCTAGCAGTAAAAATGTATATCTGGATTTACATAACCCAAAAAAACAGGAAAAGTTATTGCTGCTGATGAAACTGGCTCTAGTATTTTCTATGCAACCCCTAAAGGAAAGCATTTGCACAGTAAACCATATTTTTTGTTACATATACTGAGAGAGGTTGTAAAAGTGAACTAATTACCTCTCTGCACCATCTGGGTTATTTGCAAATGAATAACAGGTGCTGCTCAAATGGTGAACCCAAATGACCTGCTGTCGACAGGCCCTTAAACCCACACACTCACTAAATGGAAAGTAATTAACAATCTTTCCTTAAAATCAATGTATGAATCAAACAATTGCTTAGTTATATGTGAAGCTTGAATTAAACCTCTGTATTTGTTGAACATTTTTAACAAAATAAAAAAATTTAGATTGAATGATAAGATTCTACATTATACATACATTCAGGTAATAAGCTTGGCACATTTTATAGTACAGGTTATATTAATAGCATACAAGATCCCAGCACTGTACTTAAATAATGTATGCAAATTTTCTATCTTCAGAAGTACGTCAACACCACAACAAACAGCTGGAGCTGGTGGCTATCCAACAGTAACCCTCCAGTCACCAGATAGTGTTGATATCACTCAAAGTGGCAAACAAAGAGCTAGGGTGCTGTATGATTATGATGCCAAAGACTCAACTGAATTGAGTCTTATGGCAGATGAGGTAATCTATACATTCCTTTAAAAACCTTCAGTAACTTTAAAATTCATATGATTGTATTTATTAAGCCTTGTTTGCTATAAAATTATACATTTTCCCTGTGGAAATTGCTGCCCGGATCATGCCAAAAGCAGTAGAAGTAAGCAGATGACCTTTTAACACTTACTGCATGTTGTATCATTTTGCATTACACTTCTATTAAGCAGAAGTTAATGTATGTATAACTTGAGCATTTTGATGCAAAAAAAAAAAAGAATTTATTTTAATTGGTGTGAGTTTGTAATAAGTTTTGACATACTAATGTAGGTATTTGTTGGAAAGTATGCAGTTTTTTGCATGTCTATGCATACATCACTAAATGAAACAGGCACTTCAATGTTGAAACCATTAAAGTGTATAGTTTGTTCTTGTTAAATATAATTTTGGTTGCTATTCTTCAATGGTTTGTGTTCATAAACTTCAGTGTAACATCATACAAGGTGCAGCAATAATGAAACGGGACTGATGCTCTAACTCTGTAGTGAAAATCTTAACAGAATTGTCATTTTGTTCCCTTCACTTTGGTCCCCTCCCTGATCCCTGCACCATTCCATGAAAATTTTCCATTGTTGGAAGCAATGCTGGAAGTCTTTTACTGTTATGCTATTGATGAGTCTTGTTGCTTTTTCCTGCACTGCATCCACGGACTTCAACATGGTTCCTTTGAAAGCAGACTTCACTTGTAGAAGAGAAAAAAGTTGCATCGTGCTAGGTCAGGCAAATATGGTAGATGTTCCATCACTGGAATGCTGTTTTTCACCAGAAATGTCTTTACAAACATTTTGTTACAGACTGCCACATTATCCTGATGAAGAATCCATGAGGATCCTTCCACAGATCTAGTCTCCTTCGTTGCACATGTTCTCTTCAGAACGGTTTTATAATTCTCTTGATTGACAGTCTTACCTTCAGGTATCCAATCATTGTAGGTAACTCCTCGGATATTTAAAAAAACAATCATCATTGCTTTGAAGTTTGATTTTCTCATGCTCACTTTCTTCTTCCTAGGTGATTGAGGGCTTCTTCCAATGCATGGATTGTCACTTAGTCTGTGATCATATTGGAATATCCATGTTCATTGCATGTAATTATCTTGCTGAGGTAATCAGGGTCCTTTTTAATGTTTTAAGAGAGTCAGCACAACAGTCCACTCAATGTTACTTTTGCTTGGTTCTGAGGATTCTTAGCTTCACATTAGTACAAACCTTTGTCATGCCCAGATCATCATGCAAAATCTGTCGTAACGGTTTTCTTATTGATGCAGGCAAGTTCTGAAATTGCTTGAATGCTCAAGTGACAGTTTTCTTGAACAATTCTCCAACCTTCTCCACATTTTTTGCAGTTTTGGAAGTGGAAGGACGGCCCGATTTTGGATTGTCTTTGACATCTTCCCTACCATCCTTGAACCTCTTAACCCACTCGAAAACTTGCATACAGGATAAACCCTGATTGCCATAAATTTGTTTCAACAAATCATAAGTTTCTGTGGCAGGTTTTCCAAGTTTTATGAGAAATTTCATGCTAACACATCATTCTACTTCAAAACGTGGCATAATTTCAGCTGAGCTCAGATACATGACCCATTTGTAAGAAGGCTCACAGCCTGACTAACTATCATAGCGGCGTGAAATTATATACTATGTGCGCACGATAAGTTGAGCGCTGGTGCAGGCAGAGGGGAAGAAGCGAGAGCTAACACTCTTTTGTTTCTGCACTGTGGTCAACCTTGAAAAACACATTTCAGCAAAATAGCGTGTAAGATAAGCAAAGATATGCACCGCAAGTGTGAGATATGTGGACAAATAGTAAATTGAACTCGATCCGATAAGCTGTATATTTATATACTTACTATTTATATAACATAAAAATAGAAAATAAATATATGACAGTTATAAATACTCATTCACTGTGTGATTCTTCGAGTCCAGTGCATCACTTTCATCGCTAGTATCCTCTGTAGTGTTGACGATAATTTCATCAATTGCATTTTCTATTACACCATTCTTTCTGCAATATTTCACTTCCAGCTCTTGAACCTTCTTGTAATGTGCTGTGGTTATGGAAGATAATGCTTCTATAGCAAGTTTCCGCAGATTTGGAGCTGATATATCACCAGTAACGTTGCATCCTCTGAAAACATTCCTTAGTTTTGCCCATGCCAGCTCAATTGCATTCAGATCACAGTTTTACAGAGGTAGACAAATAATAATGTGTCCCCTTTCAAGAGCCATAACATGCCCAACATATCTTTGTTGTAAACTGGTTAGCTAATTAACCTCGAACCCGCCTCGGTAGTGTGGTGGTAGCATGTCTGCCTCACGTTCAAGAGGTCCTGAGTTTGAATCTCGGTCAGGGTGAGTTACTTGGATCAGGTTTAATTCTAAGCTCTATGGACCCTGGGCTCATTTGAGCATCATTTCACCCATTCCATTCATCGTCCGATATGACTTAACGTTGGAAGACGTAAAAAAAAAAAAAAAAAAAAAGAACTCGAAATTGATCAAAACAAAATATGGTGAACGTGATAAAGCTTAACGCATTAGCCACTAGGTGCCAGTGTATAGTGCATTACAAGTTTCAAAGTTGTCATCTGTGTTTACAGAGTTAGACAAAACTTACCAAATGAGGACTTAGAACCCGAGCGCTCAACTTATCTCATGCATACTGTATGCTTATCAGGGCGAGTCCCAAGATCAATGCCCCACCCTTCTCTCCATCATTGAAGAAGCCAGAAAAGCGTAATACAATCAGTCCGGTTTCATTATAGTCACACTTTGTATGTCTACCTATATATGAAATAACCACTAAATGCAAGACAAGCTTGCAGCCAACTCCCTCTTCACTCTCTCAGTTCTGCACACTATAGAATGCTGTTATCACCACTACACTGTTCAAAAGCATAGAACATGCATCATTATCCTGCATTAATTTGAAAATTTAAATTGTAATTAACACTGTGAAGTAAAGTAATAATTAAAATTGAGCACCTGCATGCAATAATGGGGTAAGTCTGGTTACCCCATTTATGCCGAGTATATGAAATTTGGAATCCTCAATGTCTGTTCTGTAATAATGGGTGAGCATTATACTTCTAAGAAACAGCCAATAGACTGTAGCATGTGTTTTGTTACAATGCTGCATGGTTTCTATGAGTCCGCGCTGAATGTTTTATTATACTTCTAAGAAACGATAGATGTAACATGAGTCACATGCTCAATGTTTTATTGTCCAACAGGTGATTGTTACATATTTGTAACAAAGCAAAATAAGCTCAGATTCAGATTTTGTAGATGATTTGTCCCTTGCTGAAATAAAAACTGAAAAGAAATATGGAGAAACGAAGGAAAAGGTTAGCACATTCATTTCATGGAAGGTGAATACAAGAAAGGAGCCAATAGTATCTGTTCTTTTGTGTTTCATGTTTTGCAACAGGAGTTTCTACACCAGACAAATCTTACATTATTTTCTGATGCATGCAGTGGGCAAAACAGGAATCAGACTATAGTTAGATTTTTCCTGTACATTTCTGTGAAATTGGGAATCACCATTGGACATGTTTTTTCCTGTTTGGGGGCATAATTACTGCCAGTGCGTTCAAAATTTTGCTGCATATTCACAAAAAATTACGAAAACAGAAGTCATTGAGACACCTAGCGATTACATCAACATGATAAAAAATGTTAAGAAGCCTTCCATCATTGTCCTTAAGGGAATTGTGTTAAATTATGATAAAGGACTAAGGCAGAGTAATCAGTTGAAACTAACGAGTAAACGACTTAACCTTTCCAAGACTTGCATGATATCCTAGAAGCCCGATAGTATTTTAGTTGTTCAAGAAAATTACTCTAACATTGGATTATTAAAAACATACAAGGTATGTTTTGTGGAGGGGAGAGGATAAGAAGCTTCAAGCTATACAGTTTGTGACTACTCCGAATATTGGTGTAAAGAAGGCCAAATTGGATTTCAAATTCTTATCCTGTTACTTATCAGAAAAGGGCAAAATCTTTGAGCAAATTTATTGAAGAAGCAACCAAACCTCAATCATAAGCTGACAGCAGTTCAAGTGAGAGTGACTATTGAGACATGCTTATGTGACTAGTAAACATATAAGATTAACAGCTGATTGAATCTATAATATTCATTATGCCTGTAAATAAGTTTCTTGCTTCCAATTGGTGGTGAAAGTCAAAGTGTATCTAAAAGTGCAGAGAAATTACAATGTTTTATTTGATTATTTTGAATAAAGTTAATTTTTTTGAACATTCATGCAATAATGAAGTAAGTCATTTTTAACTATTAATATTATATATCTTACAGTTCAGTTCGGGTACCATTAATGTATCAGTAAACACATTCCCAAATGTTGCCAGAAAAAGACCTGTGAGGTCTCAAAATATTGATGACAGCTGTTATTGAAATATTATCTTCTGAAATGTTTATTTGACTGTAGCTCAATTAGGTGTTTTGCATGCGGGTGCTCAATTATACTATGAATTCACTGAGACACTGTACTTCACATACCACAAATATTCTTTCAATGCGTTTCACCTCCACTTGAAGGCATTATCAAGAAATTGTCAACTGGCTAAATGATGCCTTCAAGCGGAGAAGAAAAACGTTGAAAGAAAATTTGGGTTACAGTAGAAGCTCGAAATAATGCAGTTGTTGGGGGACTTGCTTTACCCGTGTGTTACAACAATTCTGCAGAGTATCGAAATATGAGCTTAGATGTGAGAAAAGTCGATCCTGTGGAGGTGTAAGGAAACATTTGCGCAATAATAAATTACAGTAGCTAGGTACATAAAAAGGCATGTAATATAAAGTACAGCACTTTTAAATACAATTAGTCACCAGTAATGCTGGAGGTGTGTTTCAGTCCTGAAATCAATCACACTTTACCCTATTGGTATTCTCAACACATGACTTTACACTCAAAAGGCGTAATGCAGACTGAAATAATATTTTAACTTTCCAAGGTCTTAGAATTTCCGCAGACACAGATGTTTTAGCCCTTACAGAAAACCTGTTGTTTCCATGACCTGTTACAGCAATAAAGTGGCCAAGATCAATGCTAGGGGTGTGATGAGAGCGAAAATTGTACTGCAAAACTGCTCTTTGAAGACAATTATAAACTCAACTTTCAAAAGTAAAATGATGAATACAAATAAATTTAAAAAAATATGGTTTTATTTTTCGGGGGACTTACTTTCCCCCGCATTAAAATTCCAATCCGCTGTATTTCGGGCTTTTACTGTATGTGAAGTACAGAGTGTCTCAGTCAACTCATGGTATAATTTTAATTATTATCCTACATACTCATACTTTGATACTAATCCTGCCCATTAATTATGTTTGTTGTTTAAGTTAAATATTACCATACTTTTATCCAGACAGCTCACATATTTTTCTTATTTTCCAATATTATGTAGTTGAAAACATCTTTCTAGGTGAAAAAAAATGGCTGTAGCTGCTAAATGGAAATTTACAGCAAAGAAGATTAGAATTTGAAAAGTTGGATTTTGACATGTTTCAAAACAAAATTTTGGTTTTCCATGCTGATACTCCTTTATCATCATTACCTCACCAAGCAAAGTTTTTCTAATTTCATGCTTTAACCATTGAAATATCTCAGTGAGTGATTTATGCCCTAAGAGATGACCTGAAATTTTGCAATTACTTTTCATACCTGGACTAAATAAAAATATTGTGAACATGCTATTGTATAAGTTAATTGGTAGAAATTAATCATTTCTTCACACTAGCCATATATAGGCTAAGGTTTTGGATAGATAGAGTCAACCTGATAAATTCAATGCCATGGCTGGGATTTGAACCACGGCTCTCCTGATTTCCATCGTCGCTCTTACCCATTGAGCTACCGTGCCCAATGTGCCATCCTGACATTAAATTCTCCAATTGACTCATATATTTTTCCCGTAAACCACTAGGGGCTCTCGTATTCGAGATACACCGCTTGTGGCAACTTACTGTTGTAAGTACTTAAATCCCAGGCTTCACCAATGAACTCTTATTATTTAAGTTAATAGGTGGAAATTAATTTCTTCACACTTGGATAGATAGAGTCAACCTGAAAAATTCAATGTTATGGCCAGGATTTCAAACCACAGATCTCCTGGTTTCTGTCCAGTCGCTCTTATCCATTAAGCTACCATGGCCAACATGCCATCCTGACATTAAATTCTCCATGGTAGCTTAGTGGGTAAGAGCAACTGGATGAAAACCAGGAGATCCGTGGTTCAAATACTGGCCATGGCATTGAATTTTTCAGGTTGACTCTATCTATGCTATTGTATATTTTAAATTCTCAGTAGTTCTGGTCAAACTTACACATTATCTTTGGAGATCAGTAAGATAGGCTTATGCTCATATTTAAGCACTGTCATAATTCTTCCACAAATGGGCAAAAGACATAGTAATAGATTATGAGTGATGGACAATGTGGAAATGTCTGCAAAAATATAATTTAAAAAAAAAGTTCTGGCTTCCCTTAAAATACTCAAATTATTGCTATAACCAGAATTTCATTTTTCAAGTTACAACACTTACACTAATAATTCAGCTCTGCGACTCATAACTGGAGCATTTAAAACTACACCTATAACAGCCATGCAAATAAATACAAATAACCCATCAGTTCTTGCAGAAATAATGAAACAAACAGCAGGAAAATTTATTAAAATGAAGGCCTCAAACAGAGCCAAATGGATCCAGAACTGCCTACCAAGCCACATGAAAACCCAAATTCCAACCCAAACCCAATAGAAACATGTCAAAAAATAATAAATAACACTAATGTTAATCTTGACATGACTAAACAAATGACAGTAAACCCCTTAGACTACATTAACATAACAAACAACTTGATAATGGGTGATATAACTAAAAAGGACACTCCAGAGGCAGTCATGAGAACAATAGCACTAAAAGTAATCAATTGTGATTACCCTCAACAGGAATGGATCAGAATATATACCTGACGGGTCTCAAATAGAAAACACTGCAGGAGCAGAAGTTCACTGCAATTTTTTCTCCCATTATGCGCCTGCCAGGAACCTAATAAGCAATTTTGATACAGAAATACTAGCCATCAAACTAGCAGTAACCAATCTATCTTATTGGAGCAACTTCTTTATCAAGGCAGTAATTTTAGAGAGCAGCTATTCAAGCTATCACAACCAAATCACCCCATGTAACAGAAATAATATCTAAAATAAAACAAATAATAAAATCTCAAATGACAAAGAACAAGCTGATAGTTTTTCAATAGACACCTTCTCATGTAGGTATTGGCAATGAAACAGTAAATTACCTTGCCAAAAAAGGAACAAAACTACAGTCTGGACAAATACCATTCCCACCAAATACACTAAAGAAAGTAGTACAAAGAAAGATAACTGAAATATGGAAGGAGAACTCAAAAGAAAAAGCAACAGGGAAAACATGGGAAAGCATTCAAGACATCTGGAAAGTACACAATAACAAACCAAGGAAAGAAGCAGTAGCCAAATTTAGGTTAACCAGCCATGATTGCTTGAATGAGCACCTAAGTAGGATAGGTATACTCCCAACAAGTGAATGCCCCATCTGCAGAGCTGGTGTCATGAATTCCTCCCACCTTCTGGTGTGCCCAGGCTTAAACGAAGATCTCTAGAAACAGGGTGATATGTGTAATCTATACTGGAAAGCCAGAGACATTTTAAAACTGACAGTGGAAATTTTATGTGTATTTATTTAGTTGTTTATTTGCCTATTTGTTCCCCCATGTTCACATGTTAGATTGTAATTTGTAATTAATTCCTGTTAAATGAGTTACCAAATGTAATCGATTATGTTCCAAATAAAGTCGTATGTAATAACAACACTAATAATTCAGTTAATTTTTGTTAGTGCACGTCACTGTCACTCTGACATACACATTTTAATTGTAAGTTAAATTCTCACTAATGAGACAGCATGGCACTGGGGTGGCTTTTCTCCAGGATCTCCAGTTTCTCCCACCATCTCATTCCACTAGTGTTCCATCATCATCAGTGTCACCGCCTGCAGTGCCATATGTAATAAAAGCAGGTATTAAACACTACACATTTCATTTCATTCTCACAAATGATTAAATATTGTTTCCTTATCAAGAAAAGTGGTGTTGGTGCAAGATGATGCAAGGTCGTACATCCAAGTTCAATGATGGGTATCATCAGAAGAAATTTTACTGCAGTTTGAAAAGTTATGCCAGTTGATTCCCATTACTTTAATCATACACATATTTCAGCAAGGATATAAGATAGCACACACTAGAAACTAAGACCTCAGCAGCAGCTCTCTAAATGGGCAAAACAAAAAATGGATTCCATCAGCAAAGAAGAATGTGTTGCTCTTTTTGAAAAGTTTTCTTCCATAGTTAAAGAATGCTTGATGAATTTGTAGGAATTACAAATTATGTAATTTATTTGAGAACATCCTGTATTAAAAATATGCATTCTTTTAATAAAGAATTTTAAAGCTGGTGATAAATAATGCCTATGAAAGATACGTCTTTTGTTGGAATTGGTGTATTTGTGTTACTAATGGTTAATTGTTATTAATTACTAACAGTGGCAACATATTCAATAAAATTTTATTCTGCTTATGGAGGAACAAAATACACACTGTCTACCTTTCATCAGAGAAAATTAATGGTGCTTAAGCCCAATTAAGAATAATTGCCAGCTTAGGAATATGGCTACATTTCCTAGTGAGTACATTGTACAAACTGGCAACAGAACTGAGGAAAGATGTAGAGAGTATCAGACTCCTTTATACCAAAATATCAGCTCTGTAAAAGTTTTAAAGTAGTCATATACACAAATTTCACTACGTTACATATTTATCTCTATTAAAAGGTACAAAATAAATAACAGGATTGTTTTATAAAAAAAAATCAAAATGAAAAGAGTGGAAGATAACAGTAGCAAATCAATCTGATTTGAACTTCAGCCCTCAAAGTTTGAAAAAGCTAGGGCACACTGCAAGAGATACAGCTAGCCTATATTTCAACAACTTTTAATCACTAAGAACTCCCATTTGGTGCATGGAGTTGACAAAAAATGTCAGGGAGTGAAGGCTGTCAGTATTTCATTCTCCAGACTAATGACAAGTCGACTGAATAGACATCCACAGTATCATCCACAGAGCCTATTTATTCACTTACCAGCTTCTGAAAATGCCCAAAAACTCCCTAACAGCTAAAGTTCAAACTTTATTTTGACATCTAAAAAGCCAGAGTTAAATAAGCATTCTGTAAAATGTAAATTACATGTAAATTGTGTATGCTTGAGTTATTGTGAAATAGCATTGAGGTAGCAGCATGAATAAATCATGAGATCTAGTGGGAATAGAAATTTAGGCCTGTTGCAGTGCTCGTTTTTACAGACTACTGAGGGAAGTTTAACCATGGAAAGTGATTTCTGGTAAAAGAATATATGACTCTGCCGCATTAAATATAAGAACCACCTTATGCAAACAAAAGTCTTTGCAAAGCTGTGCTTAGCTTCAGAATTCATAGCTTTAGTTTTTTGTCTTAAAGGTGTACATGACATTATAATCCTAAAGTTCTGTGCAGTAGCCAACATGGCATGACTTGGAAAATTTATATGTTGCTAAGAATGCATGCATGCATTTCTCATGCCAACTATATTCTTCTCTTTTTATTTTAAAAGTTATAATGAATTTTATTTCTGTTTTTTGTGTATTTTTTTTAACCTCACACTCATTTTAACCTCATAAGCAATAAGTAAATAAGTGATATTTAGTGCTTGTATTCAGTAAAAGATTGATGTCCATTACTGCATCCATTTACACTTTATCATTTGAGTGAATATTTTCTTCTGTTTTTTCTGAATGCTTAGTGCTTATGCTTTGTATCAGGCATACAAAATCAAGTTTTTCCCAATGAAAAGGAAGTATAGTAAGGCAAGGTAAAGGTAGTTTTTTATTAAATTTAAAGGGAGTCGATTAATGACACTAAACAACACTCACTTTTAAATTTTTCCGGAACATGTTTCAGAGACTTTGCCTCCATCCTCAACTGGCCATCAACTGGTTCTCATTGGTGTAGTTTATGATATTTTGTCACAGGTCTCCTCTGGTGGCAGTTCAAGGAACTTGCTGAACAAATCTTTCTGGGGAATGTCGAAATTGAATACTTTGTTCCTATTTTTTGAAATGAAGATTTGTTCCCATGTGGATAGTTCTTGTTTTCCTGGTGTATGTTTTAGTAGTTTTGGTTCTGGATTTATGTTGTGGGTTTTTTTTTTTTTTTTTTCAAAAAAAAATCCGGATAACCCAACCTTACCTAGACTTTATGGCTTACCCAAAATACACAAACCATTCATAACAATGAGACCTATAGTTAGCAGTATAAATTCACCAACATACAAACTTGCAAAGTGGCTAATAAACAAATTCAACTCATTTCCAAAATTTGACAGCCTAAGCATCAAAAACACCTATGAACTTATAGAACACATTAAGGATACTGAACTAAAAGAAGAGGACACACTAGTCTCGTTTTATGTTAAATCACTGTTTCCCAGCATACCAGTAAATCAACTCCCACCGTTGATAGAAAAATGACTCAAATCACTTGGAATGCCATTACCTGAAATTTCAGATAACATCAACCTAACCAAAATATGCATAGAACACAATTTCTTCCAGTTTCAAACAAAATATTTCCACAAAACTTAAGGTTTAGCAATGGGCAACCCCCTATCATCCTTCCTGGCCGATTTGTACATGAGTGCATTAGAAATAAGGATCACCAAAGATTTCCCTTGGATGTTCAAACTCTGGCAACGATATGCAGATGACATCTTTGCAATAGTAAAAAAAAAAAAAAAAAAAAAAAAAACCACAGCAGTGATACACTAAAACTTTTAAATATCCAAGAAAAAAGCATCAAGTTCACTGTAGAAATAGAAAAGACGAGTATTTACCATTTTTGGATCTAAAAATAATGAGAAATAAAAACAGACTAAACTTTGGCATTTACAGAAAACCAACACAGACAGACAACTACATAAAAGCTAATGGCTACAACCCAAGATCCCACAAACAGGCAATCTTCAATAGTTTAACACACAGACTATCAACATCCCTCTCACAGCAGAAGAATACAAAACAGAATACAACAAAATTATTGAAATAGCACCAAAAAATGGCTTTCCTAAATCATTAGTAGACATAAAAGTGAACTTAGCAAAAAAGAAGAAGCTAATAAAGGAAACCACAACCCTCTCAGCTACAGAAACTAATATGATTTTCAAAAAAACCATCCATGGGCCTTTGATAAATTCAAAAAAGTCTTCAAAAAAGCAAAACATTCAACTAGCACCAGTCAACCATTTCTCCTTAAAAAACCTAATTTGTTCAAACATCAAAGATGACATTCCATCTAACAAAAAATATGGTATATATAAAATTGAATGCAGTGACTGTAGTCAAATTTATATTGGAAAAACCAAAAGAAATTTAGAAACAAGATCAAAGGAACACTTTAGAAACATAAAATATAAACAATTAGAAAAATCAGCAGTTGCCATAAATCCAGAACCAAACTACTAAAAAATACATCAGGAAAACAAGAACTATCCAAGTAAGTGTTGTTTAGTTTCAATAATCGACTCCCTTTAAATTTAATTTATTATAACAACACTGTTTTCAACACTTCCAAGAAAGGAATTGTAGTTTATATACTTACTATTTATGAAACACAAAGAAAGAGAAAACAAATATGACAGCTATAAATACTCACTTATTCACTTTGTGATTCTTCGATTTCCAATTCCGGTGAGTCACTTTCATCGCTGGTATCCTCTGATTTGTTGATGATAATTTCATCAGTTGCATTTTCTATTACACCATCATTTCTCCAATATTGCATTTCCAGCTCTTAGACCTTCTAGCAATCTGTTGCAGTTACAGAAGAGAATGTTTCTATAGCAAGTTTCCGCAGATTTGTTGCTCACATATCGCCACTAACGTTGCGTCCTCTGAAATCATTCCTTATTTTTGCCCACGCCAGTTCAATTGCATTCAGATCACAGTTAGACAAATAATAGGGTCCCCTTTCGAGAGCCATAACATCCACAACATATCGAGATTCAACTGTATTGGAACACCACAGTGAAGCGAAAAATTATTAAATTTTAGATGAGTCGCATTTTTTACACATCTGCTTCACTTTGAACATATCAATTATAAAGTCAAAGAGAAAGTTTATCGTCAAAATAAGAAACTAAAACGTAATCATAATCATTGGCAACCAAAACATAACAAAATTTCAGCAAAGAACACATCCCTAGATAGTGTAATTAATCTCTCAAAGCAAAATTTTAACAACGAAGAAAAAGATGTACTTAACCAAGGCCTAAAAACATGTATAACATACTCCAGCAACCCGGATGAATTCATTGCAGACATAGAATTAGCAGTAGAAGGCTTGGAAACCATGGACAAAAATATAATTAGAAAAAAATCAGCTCCTATATTGGAAAACTTAATAAATAAAAAGCCAAAAAAACATTTGAAACAAATTCAGATAATTAAATCTTTAAGGAAAAAGGATGTAATCTTCTCAAGGACTGATAAAGGGAACAAAATAGTAATCTTAGATACAGCTACATACAAAGAAAAAATGTTAGAGTTACTACAACAAAAAGAATTCCAGGAAATAGATTCTAATCCACTCAACCGATGCATAAAAGATGTACAAAAAACCATCATTAATAGTAAAATTTTAACAACTACAGAACAAAAAACTATCAAACCAGACAACCCTACCCTTGCAAGAATATATGGTTTGCCTAAAATACACAAACCCAACATACCCATGAGACCCATTGTAAATAATATAAACACTCCTACTTACCTTCTGGCAAAATGGCTAACCAAAAAATTTCAGTCCTTTCCACAATTCCATACTCTGAGTATAAAAAACTCTTTAGACCTGGTAGAAAAAATTCAAAATCTTAAACTAAAACCTCATGACACTTTAGTATCCTTTGATGTCCGCTCCCTCTTCCCTAGCATTCCATTAGACAAACTTTTGATTCAACTGAAAAAATGGCTAAATTCTATAAACCTGGATGCCAATGCAATAGAAGAATATGTGGCAATGACTGAATTATGTATACATCAAAATTATTTTGTCTTCGATGGAAAATATTACAAACAAATTTCAGGACTAGCTATGGGAAGCCCGCTATCACCATTTTTGGCCAATCTATACATGAGCTTTTTCGAAACACATATTACTAAAGCCTTCCCTCATATGTTTAAAACATGGTACAGATACGTAGACGACATCTTTGCAATAGTGCCCTACAAACTAATAGATGATGCTTTGAAACTACTCAACCTGCAAGAACCCAGCATACAATTCACAATAGAAACTGAAGAGGACTGTACTCTACCTTTTTTAGACCTTAAAATCAAAAAAGGCAATGAAAAACTAGAATTTGGCATTCATAGAAAAGCAACACACACAGATAATTACATCAAAGCAAATAGTTTCAACCCAATTCCACACAAACATGCAACCATCAACAGTCTCACACACAGATTAGTAAATCTACCTCTCAGCCAGCAAGAATATCAAAACGAATACCATCAAATCTTAAAAACGGCAATTAAAAATGGATATGGAAAAAACCTTGTAGATAAAAAACTAAAATTATTCAAACTTCAAAAGAAATTAAAACAGATCACAGCTCTCACACCAATAAAACAAGAAACTAGATTTGCTAAATTTACTTACCATCCCTGGGCCACAAAAAAGTTCCAAAAAATATTCAAGAAATACAATATAACATTGGCACCAAAAAACAATTACAACATTAAAAACCTACTTCACAGTAATAATACTAATAAGATAAAACCAGAGGAAAAGTCAGGCATTTACAAAATTAAGTGTAAAGACTGAAAAAATTTACATAGGAAGGACAAAAAGGAACATAGGCACTAAAAAGAAAGAACACTTCAGGCACTTAAGATACAAAAATATTGATAAGTCCGCAATAGCAGCTCATTTCTGGTCTGAAAATCATGAAATTGAAGATAGCACAGAATTACTAAAATACGTACAAAAACATAGTGAACTCGTCATATGGGAGAGGATATACATAGAAAAACATAAAAACCAACTAATGAACTTTGAAATCCCGCTAGAAGAGAATCCCACATTTCAGTTCATCACTAAATAAACAGATGGCAGCAACAACCCCAGAATTACCCACACCGCTGGATCTAGCGTCAGTCGCACAAGAGCCGTAGATGCAAACGAAGATTTGCGAAACATGTCCTCAAAATAGGTACGAAAGTGAAGCAGATGTGTAAAAAATGCGACTCATCTAAAATTTAATAATCCACAACATACATTTGTTGTAAACTGGTTAGCTAATTAATCTCGAAATTGCTCAAAACAAAATATGGCGCATGTGTGAAAGCTTACCATATTATTCCACTAGATGTCAGAATGTATAGCTAATTTCATGTTTCAAAGTTGTCATCTGTGTTTATGAAGTTAGACAAAACCTCCAAATGAGGATTTGGAGCCCGAGCGCTCAAGTTACTGTGTGCATATGGTACGTCTACTGTTATGATCAGACTTATTTTCACAATGGTTCAGGGAAGGTTCTCCCAGACCAAAACTAGCTGATCAGGTGAAATGTCAGTCATGCTGATAGTTTTGACTTTGAAGATTTAGTTCATCATGAATTCGTCCCACAAGGACAAACTGTTAATCGATGGTACTATCAGGGTGTGTTATGACACCTGCTAGAAAATGTGAGTAGGAAACGGCCTGAAATGTGGCGAGACAATTTATGGCTCTTGCATCACAATAATGCACCCACACATTCATCCCTGTTGGTTAATGACTATTGCCTAAAAAACATCACTGTGCTGCCTCATCCTCTGTACTCTCCAGTCCTGGCCACTGTAGATTTTTTTTTTTTTTTTTTTTTTTTTTTTTTTTTTTTTTTTTTAATTCCAAAGTTGAAAGCCCCATTAAAAGGATGAAGACTTACAACGATAAACGAGATAAAAGAAAATTCTCAGATGATGCTTTGCGCGATCCAGAATAGGATGTACCAAGACTGCTTCCGGAAATGGAAATGATGTTGGGAGCAGTGAATCAGTTGTGGAGTAAAGTAGTTCAAAGGAGACGAAGCACAATAAGTAAAAGGTGAAAGAAAAATTTTTTGGACAAAGTTCCAGAAATTCTTGAATAGACCTCTTTTTTTGGTCCAATGTAGAATTCCA
The DNA here is from genome assembly GCA_030765055.1 of Mantis religiosa. Lineage (NCBI taxonomy): Eukaryota > Metazoa > Arthropoda > Insecta > Mantodea > Mantidae > Mantis > Mantis religiosa. The sequence goes on along the minus strand of CM060950.1, from coordinate 307,506,697 downwards.
CATAATCCATGCAACCAATTTTATAGAAACCTGGCTTCTTTGGATAGATTGCTTCTTGCTGGGATGTTTTCTGCCTGTATGATTTGTAAATAGTAATCCAATATTTGATTTATTTTTGTATTACTCGACAGAGTATTAAGGCATATTCAGCTAATGGCTACAACCCAAGATCCCACAAACAGGCAATCCTCAATAGTTTAGCACACAGATTGGTCAACATCCCTCTCACAGCAGAAGAATACAAAACAGAATACAACAAAATTATTGAAATAGCACAAAAAAAAATGACTTTCCCATATCATTAGTAGACAAAATAGTGAACTTAGCAAAAAAGAAGAAGCTAATAAAGGAAACCACAACCCTCTCAGCTACAGAAACTAATATGATTTTCAAAAAATTCACTTACCATCCATGGCCCTATGATAAATTCAAAAAAGTCTTCAAAAAACAAAACATTCAACTAGCACCAGTCAACCATTTCTCCTTAAAAACCTAATTTGCTCAAACATCAAAGATGCCATTCCATCTAACAAAAAATATGGTATATATAAAATTGAATGCAGTGACTGTAGTCAAATTTATATTGGAAAACCAAAATAAATTTAGAAACAAGAGCAAAGGAACACTTTAGAAACATAAAATATAAACAATTAGAAAAATCAGCAGTTGCCACTCATTTTTGGGAAAAAAACCATAGCATTAATCCAGAACCAAAACTACTAAAACATACATCAGGAAAACAAGAACTATCCACATGAGAACAAATCTTCATTTCAAAAATTAGGAACAAAGTATTCAATTTCGACATCCCCCAGAAAGATTTGTTCAGCAAGTTCCTTGAACTGCCACCAGAGGAGACGTATGACAAAATATCAACTACACCAATAAGAACCAGTCGATGGCCGGCTGAGGATAGAGGCAAAGTCTCTGAAACATGTTCCGGAAAAATTTAAAAGTAAGTGTTCTTTAGTGTCATTAATCGACTCCCTTTAAATTTAATTTAAATTAAATAAACATCTCTTTGCTGCAAATTTTTTCTGATACGCCTTCTCGCTTTGCCCTTTAGTAATACATTTTTGTTGCCATGAACTGGAGGTCCATGATTCAAATCCTACCACCACACTACTCCATTACTGAAGTTCTTTCCATGTTTTCCTCTTTACTCAAAATCAGGCAGCAAAATTTGGACACCAATGGGAGACAGACAGATGGCTTATGATTAACTGTGTTTGAGAGTACTGCAGTGTTATTGGCAATATGAAAGGATCCTACATTGCAATTCTACGTTAAAAATTGAGAAGCGGTTTTTCAAAACTCGATAGATGCAAAATTTTACGAAATTGTGTTCTATATAGTATTGGCATAATTTTCACCTTCTGCATCATTCTGTGAAATCAGATTTTGCAAAATTCGATTCTTGTCCTGTGTAGAAGATAGGGAATATTAGTCAATTTTTTTAAAACTTGTTAGATGCACTTGCCCAGTTAAAGCTAAAGTAGATAGATGCAATTTTATGGTCCAGCGTGTAGCAACCTCAATTATATGAAATGCATGTTGGCATTGACTGCCATCTCACTATTGCGATTCTTGGGAATTCTCAATCATTTCCCCAAGCTTTGTACACTGCTGCAGCATTGGCAATAACTGCAAACTCTGGTTGTGTGCTTGTATTTCACATTCATTTCTGAAAGCTTTGTTATATTTACATGGCATTTTTATTCTTAGTTGAGACACTGCACTGTACTATGCACAATGGACAGGAGCTCAGATTGTGAAACTTTACCAGTCGTAGAATGCATGGGAAATAGAAATTGCAAAAATAAGGAAAGGAAATCAAAATTCAAGTCAAGGAAAGCTCATACTCCAGCAATTTCATGTTCACATGGTCTTGAGCGCACTCCACGAAATCCTAAAAGTAAAAGGGAGGAGAGTGGCTGCAGTGATCTCGGTTGCTGTAGCATTGCCAACAGTGAGAACATGCATTTGCTGAAACTAACAACAGTAAAGTCTTGTTTGCAGAAATTTAAAATGCTCTATATTTCAGTTAAAAGATGCTTTGTACATCCCTTACAGGTGTGTAAAAATGATGTGTCATACACAAACACAATCTCCAAGGTTTCTCGTTGCTTCACCACAGGTAAACAAAAGAATTCACTTGCGGTACACTTCAGTAAACCTCACACAGCTGCACTCTCAATAACAACTGCGGTACAGTTCAAATGTCCACACAGCTGCACACTACAACTGCAGCTGTTCAGTAGCAACTGCCCAGCAATTCTCACACTGCGGCTTTTATTCTTCTACCATTGTTTCCAGCAACTTTTCCACGGTTCAAGGCCTTTTGCAGCGTAGTGAGAGAAGGAGAGAACTATCCAGACATTTCTCTGTCTCTTTCTCCCTCTGTTGCTCTCTCTCTCTCTCTCTTTCTCTCTCTCTCTCTCTCTCTCTGCAAATGTTTAGCGCTACATGCCACTATCTGTCTCTGCCCACGCATAGCTCCGGCTTTGCGATCCGTGGCAATATTAAATATAAAAATGGACACAACATTACTAAATCATTTAAAAGTTACAGTCAAAATTTGTATAAGGTTTTTTTATTCTTTATAATAATAATAATAATAATAATAATAATAATAATAATAATAATAATAATAATAATAATAATAATAATAATGATAATAGCAATAGTAAATGCAACAAGAATAACAATAAAAATATGTGTTGGTTACGTATCGCTCTCTCGTATTTCAGCGCTCCGTAGTTTGCAACAGCTTGTTATGATTACGTCATTGCTTACTGTTGCCCAGGACAGCCACCGAACTACAGAATGACCAACACACACAGACACACACACACACACACACACACACACACACACACACACACACACACACATACACACGCACACGCGCACACGCACACGCGCACATGCACACACACATTCCTGATAATAGAGAGAAATAATCCTGGCCAAAAAAGTATTCTCATCCTCTAATAAATAACGCAGTTCTAAAAGTTGAAACTTTTTGTGAGCTGTTTTACTTTAAAAGCTGATTCTTAGTGTTTCAGTACCACTGATTTCAAAAATGAACTTCATTTTTCTGCACCACCTCTGGTTTCTTGACAAATCAAGAATGGAATTTTCACAAATTTTCTTTAAAAAAATATGTTATCATGATTCATATAACAGTTACAAATGTATTTGTGAGGTTTTATAGACAAATTTCACCTTTCCGTTCACTTTGTGCTCTACAGTTTAGTAAAATCTTGTTCGTTGTGTATAAAATATTTCTCTTGGATTTTCTCTTGTGTTCTTCCGTAGATTCGCTACATAGCATCCAGCAGTAATCTGCAATCATTGAAGTATTCCATCATATTTGGTATCTCCTCTCCATTTATCAAACATGCTGATAGAACCTGTCCGTGCTTTCCTCACTTAATGCTCACAGGCTGTCAGGAAATCGGTGCTGTAGTTTGGCTGGTCCGCCGTACCACCTAGATTTTGGACACGTAAGCGTAACATCTAAATTCTTGAAGCAATGCTTAGAATTGAAAAAAAAAATAATGCTTATTGATTGTTCTAAGCACTAAACTGGAATAGCAACAGTTTTTATATTAGTCATAAAGCTTCTTGGTATAACAATGATGAGTCAGGCGATGCGAACCGCGAATCTTAAGTAACGTTTGGTGAGTACCATCTAAATTTTTTTTTGCCAGTTTGGTGAGTACCGCCTAAACTTTTTCCAGTTTGATGAGTACTGCCTATTCATTTTTTCCAACTACAGCACTAGTAGTACATGTAACACATCAGTTTTTAAGTACTGCCACTATTCAATTGTTTCTCGCAATGTCGTTGAATTTCAAGGCCAACATATATCAACATCTAACCGTTTAATTCTGCTTCAAGTACACAAAATGTGTCTTATTCTTACGTGTCTATATGTTATTAAAACAAACAACTTACCAATTACAATAAGATTTTTTTTTTCTCCCTGTAAGTTAATTATTACTGACATATTTTTGGTTATCGGTTTGAATTTTCTAATACTTTTCTCGAGTGGTAAGTTATTATTGTTCCATTCTGCACCGGGTCATGTAGGGAGAGTGGAATTTCAAAGCCATCACATAGCGACAAGCTCTTAAAAGCTCTTTATGTTTAAGAGATATATTTGAATGGCTAATATAATGTAGCTGTGAGCAGAATTTTCTCTACAGAAATTCTCTATGAAATACTCATTCTGATTGAATGATGCATAATTTTGACGGACTAAGAAACCATAAGAGAGGGATTTGTTTCACAAAAAAATGTAACTTCATTAAAAAAAAAAAATGAGTCAGAAACTTTTTTTTTCCTAGGTTAAGTTGTTTTCAAAATATTTCATTGCACATATTTCAAATTAAGTGCAACAACTGATGGAAGATGCTGAATGTTTACTTTGCCCCCTCACCCTTTGATAGAGGTCGTAACGACATCTACATTGTAAATTTTTCTCCATACTTCCTATAAACATTGGAAGGTTGTTATCACATGTTGTGTGTAAAACTAATTATTTCTTAGTAGGAAGTTATTTCTAGACAAACATATTATGAATAACTTAAATTGTGTACAAGATCATTTGTTTACAAATGCTATGATATATGTACACCCTATGCGAGTGAATTTGTAATGGAAAGAAAAAGTCGTGTGACTTATACACATCAAACTTTTAAACAAATGGTTTTCATTCTAGTCACATCCTTTAGTTCCCACCGCTAAAAGAAAAAAAGTTTATTAGGACGTCTGAAGTTATTCAAACTAGCTTCTATGTGACCAACAGGAAATAGGCAGGAAAACATGATACTTTAGGACTAAGTCATAGAACTGTTATGATAATAAACGAGTGGAATAAGAGATTCCATTACATCACACTTCCATTATAATTCTTACGACGGCCTGTACAGTTTTATTCAAAGATTATTTTGTAGCGATTTCAGTTAAATTTTAAATCTATTAACCAATTCCTTTCATACTCTTGTAATATTCAACCATGCATGTGCAGTGTAGTATAAGTCATGATTCCAGAAAGAAACGTACTTAGTAATGGTGTTGAAGATTCATTGATGATACCTTATTTGAAGGCATGCAAGCCAAATTTTAGTGTCTTAGATCATTCTGCTTTCATATTTATGTTACCATCCACTGCATCCAAATTTTGATTTTACCAATGTATTAATATTCCTAACTATGAGTCCACTGAAACAACATTTATTTGCAAAAAAGCGAAACCTTTTGTTTTTTCAATTCTGATGGACAAACGCAGCATTATATCACGTTAAGGTTATTACGATACCATTATGATATGCTTTGGGTAAACTTTTCAGTGCTTCCTTCCATTGGTGCGAATGCTCCCAATCCTCCTTTTTAACATGGGCAATCTCCGAGCAACAGTTGCTTCCAATGCTGCCAAACTTGGGAAGATCTTGAAAAAAATGTTGGAAAAGCCGATAGACTTTAGAAGAATATCCTAGGACAATGATTTTTGAAGCTGCTTGCTCCATTATCAGATTTGATTTGATGTGCATAACAATGCACATACTGTGCAAGAGGGTAGTGTTCTTTCACTTTGATCTGCATTCCCCGTGTTGCCACTCATTACAGATGCACCATCGTAAGTTTGAGCGATTATTTTAGAGCAATTGTCCTTAAAAATGTTGTCAATTTCTTTCAAAAGACAACCTGCAATAGAATTGACAGTCTGATCTGCAGGATTAAAGAAGCCCCAAAACCGTTCATGTATAACACTGTTTCTTTCATATCCATAAACAAAAGCCAACTGAATTTTCTCACATGTGTCAGTAGTTTCATCTGCCATAATAGCAACATAAGCCACCTCCTTCAATTCTTCTGCTATTTCTTTGTGGCACACTTCCAGCATGCAATCGAGTAATTCATTTTACCGCATTGTCCAGACTGCCATTGAGATTTATAAGACACCGGGGCTATCTGATGTTTTGGTCTTATCGTGTCCACACAAAGCAAGTTCAAATGCTCCACAAAATTTGATGCTATCTATTATCCTTGATTATATATATCTAGTTTTTTTGGACTTGCTCATGTTTTAGTGTTGATTCCTGATATGTTCTGCTTAGCTGCACTGTAATATTTACAGCTCCAAGCATTGAGAAGTCAAATGAATTTTTCATGTGCTTCTGTCTATTTGAATGCTTTTTTATGTACTCATTAATATGACCAAGATCTTTAACATCTGTCAGTAACACGAATCAGTACTTCCAAACAGGAGGCAAGGAAAGCAAAACAGGGCATTTCTAATTTCACACCCATAGATCCACTCATTGCTGTTATTTATATATTGGTGTTACATTTCCTGGTATAAACAGAATTTCTACTTTCGCTTTTTGTTCAATTTTTAGATTGGGTGTTAGTCGCCCTAACATTTGATTACTAACCCTTTCTTTTAATGCTCGCCTTGAAATGGGAGTTTTCAGAAGTTCACTAACCGTGTTCATTATTTATTGATTAAAATTTTTGTAATATTAAATTACTCATACACTGAATAAAGTGAATTTATAACACGTTTCACACTCTCTCACAAAATAAAGAAACTGATATCAGCCACTAAATAACGTTACTTAAAGGTATACTTGGATACAGTGCAAACATACGAACCACATGCACTTGTTATGGAGTATTCCCATTATGGTCGCGGGAATGGAGTATTGTGTCAACATGATAGGTACATCACGATCTGCCCTGAGATTTAATAACCATTAGTTATTGGATCTATTTACATAAGAAGGATGAAATTAGGTTCTAGAACTAAAATATAAAACAGTGGTAGATTAGGCAAATGAGTCAACCTTATACATACTTTTCTCCACTTACAATTACAATTACAATGTAAGTGGAAAAAAGTATATACAAGGTTGACTCATTTGCCTAATTTTAGTAACAATGGCACTTCACTTTCTGAAGTACTTCTTTTTATTCTATATAATGATAGATTATTTAATGATTTTCAATGCATATTCAAGTTCTACAGCTGTAGCTAGGAGTGTTGGTGCCCCTGCTTCACCGTGCAGCAAATGATCATAGCGCAACACCCAGATGCAGTATGCATTTGTGCGAAAATCTACGGAACTTGGGGCATTAGGGAGACAAGAGGGGAAGGTTGTACACATGCGCAGTAACTGATTACTAGGGGGCGGATTTTGCCCTATTTGCTTATTCCATTCCTTTGTTCAGAAACGTAGGCTTTTAAATTATAAGCACGTTTCCTACAATTATTAGTCTAATTTAGCTTTTAATAATTTTTTGTTCTGTGCTTTGTATCTTTCTGACACATCGTGACATCATTTTAAGTGATATTAAGATTGCTGTAATTAACTTTTGAATTTCTTATCTTTCCAACAATTGTTTCTATTAAGGAGACACATTTTGTGCAAATTGGCCCAAAACTTATAACAATCCCAGATTAAGTTTTTTTTTTTGTCTTAAAATTAATATATAAATATTCAATAATGTAAAGTGTGTTTCCCCCTCCCCTAGCGGCACTACAGAAAATGTCACATGACCATTTAAATAACTCTACACCTGTATCGTAGCTGCTATTACATAATTTTAACTTCAGATTTCTCAGATTCTATTTCTCAGATATTTTCTACATTTTTCTAACTTCAAAATGTTCCCCAGGATGCAGTTTTCAATTAATCTGTATGAAATTCTAAACATGCCTGTAAGGGCAACTGCATATTAAGTGTACCCATTTACATTTGTTATGTTTTTGTTATTTGTATTGAAAAGGATTATAATGGTTACTTCTTACTAAAAACACTAAGGAAAATAAAAATTATTAAATAGGTATGATTATTGCCTTCGTTCATATGGCAAAGACAAATATTTCACATTGGTACAGGTCATTAATAGGTTAAAATGCGTGCAGAAACTTATACCCCAACCGTTAATTTTTAAAATCACAATATATGGCAAATTTTGAAAATCGCCTGTAATTTAGATATAAACTGTTAATTCCTTAGAAACTATTGTAACTAAAAAGCTGAAACTTGGTATTATTCCATTCTTGATTGATCACAAAAATAAATGGTATAAATTAGAAACAAATCTAACAAAAGCTTCAGAAATTTCAATTTTCACCCTTAAGCCCACCTTCCGCCAAACACATGTTTTCATTTTTTGACATAGTTAATTACTTCACACCTCTCTGCACATTATGGTTCTTACTTAGTGAAGTGGATTTATATGCATTTTAATCATACAACAATATCTGTTACTTTAACTTGCTGTGGAGCCATTTATGAAATTTGGAATAAATGTAGAACTATTTTGCCTAGGGAACCGTAATTTAGTACGTGTTAAGCAAATTTGTTGCAGCATATGTTGCGATGACTGTCATTTTGTTATAGTGCATTTTAAGAACCATTTTACTAAAATTGTGTGTTTCTAAGAGTTTACTTAGCAAATTTTTAGTGCCTATTTAAGTGTCTATTTTGTCCATTTTTAGTGCCTTTTTGCCTGCCTATTTCACACATTTTTAGTGCCTATAAATCCGCTCCCTACTGATTACCGAGCTTGCTGGCTCTCAGCACGTTAATGTCATGGATGCTTTCCATTAGTTACACAGATGTTATCCATGCATCAAGAATTCATTATTGGTCATACTCGATTTCTTATACTTATAATAATGCATTGTTATTTACATGGTCTTTTATAATTTCTACAATGTGATTTATAAAACAGAGCAGCACGTAAGGACGAGCCGACCCTGGTCATTGATAACTTTTGTGCATTTAGTGGTTTTCCAGGAGTACTTGGAGCCATAGATTGCACACACTTAAGGATTCAGTCGCCTGGAGGTGTTATTCATATTGTTTGAAATTTCTTTGTATTCAACATGTTTGTTAGCACTTAGTTCCTAAGGTTATACCTAATCAAATAATCCTTATAAACAATAACTTATTGGTTGTTTAACACATTATGTATTATGAAAAGGTGAAAATAAATAAAAAAATAATAAATACATAAATAAAAAGTAACAAACACGATAAATGACAAAAATAACAAAACTTCATGTGTTAATTTCTGGCTCATGCAGAAAAGTTAATCAGCATCTATCTGTTTTTTAAAAAACTGCATTTTCAAATCTCAAATTTGCACTAGTTAAATTATGATATTTGTTTCTTTTTACATTTAATGAGACAGTTTCAGGAAGGAGAATTTAATGATTAATATAGTTGCTGTGCTAACCAATTAGTATTGCCAATAAATAGAAAAAACTTTTTCTCAGAAATACATTTTGTGCATCTATTGAGTTTTGAAAAAATGCTCCTCAATTGTGGAAAAGCCAAACTGCTCAATCAAGGATCTGTTGAAGGCGAACAGTCCATCTGAGAATAAAAAAGTACACGGATTGCATAGTTTATATACTTTGCTTCCATCACATCATATGACCTCAAGCGCACCTTCCAATACTGACAATGTTTAAGTGAAAATTGCAGGAGATTTACTTTAATACTTTTAGAAAATATATTGTAATATACTGTCATGCTAATTCTGTAACAATAAAAGTATATCATAAGGAAGGAACAAATCAATAAAAAATTTTAATGAACACTGTATGTAACAGCGAACATTTGATATTTCTGTTAAGAATACCATAGATATAAATGAGTTGTAAATCTGTCACATAAAATGGAAGTATTTTGATTTGAAAGTATTGTGACTTTGTGGGCTCGTGAAATGAAAAGTCCAATTTCACAAACTTAACAATGTTCTTTATTTTCACCTTATTCCAATTACAGTTTACTATACACAATTACGATTTACCAGTTTGTCCGTTACCGTTCCGATGCACGTGCACAATTGTAATTTAATTTACACCATTCAACGTTGCCAGTTCGTCTTTACCCGTCCGCTGAACTCGACTACACGTCCGCCCGGCTCACGGTCACTCACTCAACTCACTACACGTCCGCACACCGCGACGTCCTCCATTCAACTAACCGTTGCCTCGCTTGTATCAATCACCCCGAAACCTCTGGATTCTTCCATTATGGAGGGGGAAATCATTCTGGAGCCTTCGAGCACCTTCGCACGGTAGGAGGAGGTGCCACCCCTTGCGTCCCCCCCGGCACCGCCGGTCCGCATTATCGATCGGCAACGCGAGTTCGCCTTCTGCGTCACACTGCTCCCTCCTCAAGGTTGGTCGTCCCGAACAGCACCATCGTAGTGGGCTAGACGGTCCAGGTGCACCACCAGCATCTCCTCGGAGTCTCAGCCAGTAGTAGCGCTGCCGAAGTTTGTCAATCGTTCGGTTCGCTCCCAGGTGTCCTCCTGAAGTACCAGCGTGCACTTCTTCCAAGACTGCCGGTACCTTACTCCGGGGAAGTACCAACTGTTCTCTCTGCGTCTTCCCATCGGGTGGTTCCCATACCCGGAACAGCACGCCCTCTCTGGTCTTCAACGAGTCCCATTGGGCCCAGTACGACTTGTAGGTGGCACTCCTCGGTGCGATGTCCTCCCAGGTTGGTCTCGTCCCTGCCTCCACTTCCCTTAAGAGTGGCCCCAAGTCTGCATCCGCCAGCTGCTCCCTCCTCAGGCCTACGCTATCCCAGCCTTCAGCAGGCACTGCCACAACTACTCGGACTGCTGCGGCACGCTCCTTCTCTTCCACTCTTGTGCACTGGCTGCACTCTTCTGGACAGGGTCTTCGGGACATGGCGTCAGCGTTACCGTGGCTCTTCCCTCTACGATGTTCCGAGGTGAAGTCATACTCCTGCAGCCTCTGGACCCAACGTGCTGTCTGGCCTTCCAGGTTCTTAAAGCTCAATAGCCAGGTTAGGGCGGAATGGTCAGTCCTCAGGTGGAATGGCTGACCGTACAGGTACTTGTGGAAGTGCTCCAATGTCTTTACTACCGCCAGTAACTCCCGTCGGGTGACGCAGTAGTTCTTCTCTGCCTTGGATAGCGTCTTGCTGTAGTAGGCTATCACCCGCTCATGGCCATTCTGGATCTGCGATAGGACACCTCCAATGCAATGGTCGCTAGCGTCGGTGTCCACAATGAAGGCGCCACCCAGTTGTGGGAAACCCAAAATTGGGGCACTGCACAGGGTTTCCTTCAGGTGGTGGAAAGCGTCTTCGGCGTCCTCCGTCCACACATAAGGTCGGTGTTCCTCTGTCAGGCGGGTGAGGGGTTTGGCGATGTTGTCGGCCTTTTCCTCTAGGTCATTAAGGCGGTCGTCTACTTGACCCATCCGCTTGCTTAGATTTGTGACGTCATCCCTCACGCCGGCCAACCGTTCCTCAAACTTGGCGGCGAGGGCCTCGTTCGCAACCTTCATTTCTTCCATCTTCTCCGTGAGGTTATCGTTAGCCGTCTTCATTTCTTCCAGCTTTGCGGCCAGGTTGTTATTTGCCGCTTCTATTTTTGTTGTTAATTCGGCCTTCATTTCTTCCATCTTCCCGGTGATGTTGTCGTTGGCCGTCTTCATTTGTTTCAGTTCCGCGGCCAGGTTGTCATTTGTAGTCTCCAGCTTCGCGGCCAGGCTGTTATTTGCCGCTTCTGTTTTTGCAGCGAGGTTTTCATTTGCCATCTTCATTTCTTTCAGTTCCGCTAAAATCTTTTCTAATGCTGCCTCCATTGTGTTATGTCGCACTCCTGACACCAGTTGTGACTTTGTGGGCTCGTGAAATGAAAAGTCCAATTTCACAAACTCAACAATGTTCTTTATTTTCACCTTATTCCAATTACAGTTTACTATACACAATTACGATTTACCAGTTTGTCCGTTACCGTTCCGATGCACATGCACAATTGCAATTTAATTTACACCATTCAACCTTGCCAGTTCGTCTTTACCCGTCCGCTGAACTCGACTACACGTCCGCCCGGCTCACGGTCACTCACTCAACTCACTACACGTCCGCACACCGCGACGTCCTCCATTCAACTAACCATCGCCTCGCTTGTATCGATCGCCCCGAAACCTCCTGATTCTTCCATTATGGAGGGGGAAATCATTCTGGAGCCTTCAAGAATCTTCGCGCGGTAGGAGGAGGTGCCACCCCTTGCGTTCCCCCGCCACCGCCGGTCCGCATTATCGATCGGCAACACGAGTTCGCCTTCTGCGTCACAGTATACATATATAATCTTAAGTATAAAAAGTGTGTTATATATAATGTTGGATGAACAAAATATCCTGCCAAAATAAATGCACCATAAAAATTATCAACCTTATTATTAAATTATAGATGAGTCATATTTATTACACATCAGCTTCACTTACGTACGTATATTGAGGACATGTTTCGCGAACCATCGTTCGCATCATCTGCTCTGAAGCTGATGTGTAATAAATACAACTCATCTATAATTTTCGCTTCACCTTTTAAATTTTGATATCAACCTTATATTTGAATGTGAACAAAGGGATAGTACATCAATTGTTGCATCACATTCCTATTAGTTTGTTTTGACTTGCTGCTTGCTCTCTCTGCACTGCTGAGCCTGTAGTGTAGTGCATCTAACCTGCTTCGTCAGTGTCCAAGTTCTGTTTCCTGCTCATAACGGGCAAATGCCAGGGAAGTATTCTTTAACCATCCGTTAGGCGCGTGCCTTGGCAGAACACCATTAGTTGCGTGAGGTCTGGGAGTCCCGTGCTATATTTATGCGATTATATGCCTGTATTTCTTTTTCTTTTCATTTTTTCCCCCTCTCCAATTTTTGGCTTTATTTAGGTTAAATATACATGACCTTTATCGGTATATTTATATTAAAATACATCAGCTAAAATATATGAATAGAGTGTACATTATAATTTATATTAAGTATACGTAAAGAGAATAACACATTCTTTTAAAATGCATCTTGTCATTGGAAATGTTCAGTTACTCATAGTCATCAGCTCTTTCTTCAGTTTTCCCTGACTAAGTAGTTATCACAAATAATTTTGGCATGTTTTCTCAAACAGAGAAGAGCGTTGCATTTCGCACTTGCATATTTAGTTTTGCTATTCTTTTTTTTTCTTTACTGCAGGGTTCACATCGTTTCCTTTTCAATGATTCTGGTGTATTCAGCAACTCATCTGCTGTTGGTTGTTCAGCTTTATATTTCTTTAGAAGCTCTTTCAGAGCATTGGGTAGCTTTGATGCTGTTGCTCTTCTCTGTAGCTGTTGCAATGGTAAAGCTAAGGACAGCACTTTCAAATGTTCTTGTCTTGTGGAATATTTGTTTTGGTTTCCAAGAAAGATAACCTAGAATTAGTATCTGCAGTATTCAACATGTTTCAAAATTACCACATAGCACACAATGCATGTATTACATCAACGCCAGATGTAATATCGTTGTAATGCATGATTTTTTCAGGCTTTTTCTCGGCATCTTACAGTTAGTCTGACAAAACAGGTATACTTCAGATCAAAACTACTGTTTTACCCTTTTTTGGAACATATGAAACAAGTGTTTCGTTTTTTTGTGAAGTCAAATACACTTTCGTATTGGCTGCGACCTTTTGAAGAAGCAAAATTACTGGGCAAATCCTTATTCTTGCATACTGTGCCGAGAAAAGGAAGTTGACTTTTGCGCACCACTGAGACACTAGAGAACCAATCATCACTTTTCTGACAGTGCCATAGATTGGTTCAGTTAGTATTACTACTACAGCCTCTGCAGAATTATTTTGTGAATGTGGTCCATCAGGCTACTGTCCATAATAAATTTCCATATTAGTGGTATAAAACATTTTGTATCACTTAAACATAATATTTTTATGCCATACTTTTTTGGCTTAAATGGTATATATTCTCTAAAACCACACGATCACAAAATGCAGGTAATTGCTCATCAACAGTGATGGTTTGTCCAAAGAGAACAACACTTCTGACATTTATTCACAAACATTGTAATAATTTCTATAACATTAGCCAATTTGTACAATACCAATGAATAACATTTGGTACTCACAACAAAGCACTAATAGCTCCTTCCACTGGCAAAGCAATATTTCACAGCTTACTTACAAAGAAAAATGTGTCATCAACATGTAACGAGAGTAGATGCAAGGGGCCCACTAGACCTATATGACACCAAACTGCTGATTCGTCATTCTTGCAGCTACAATAATAAACAGAAAAGGTTGTCACTGCAGCAAACATTTGAGTAAGGTGTAATGTTAGATGTCCTAGTCAGACAATTACATAGATGCATTCGTTTGTAAAATACATTTAAATAAAGCTAAGGGCGTTCTAGGCCCCCCGCGATTAATGGAGGGTTAATTTATGCCTGGAGTGTTTCTTTTTCAAATATCCTTTACTAATTACCATCCTATTTCATGCATCATCAATGTCCATCCATCACCTTTGATGCTGTATTCAATACAGATGGGCATTAAACACTAAAACAAAAACGGAAGAAAATGTTACAAGTCCTCTCCCTCTCTTTCTATCCCTCCTTCCTTCCCTATCATGATTAAACAGTAAAGAAGGTAAAAATCTGAACCACTATGGCTACCAATAAATCTTTAGAGATGTGACTGATATGCTAATACTCTATCTTACGAAAAACCATGTCTTTACCACAGGTCATGCTCTATTTGTTGTCCCTTTCTTGATGCTCTATCCGAACAATTGCCCTGCTCTTCAATTTCTACTACAGAAGGCTCTTGCATTGTGCAGTCGTATCCAGAAATTACCACTCCTCTTTGCAGGCTCTTCATAGGTTATCTAGTGTTCAAGAATGCCAACTTTCCAATGCCCTTTTCAAGAGTCCAAAGCCATAAAAATCCCCCAAAGATGTATCAAGAGATTTCACTTGGATGTTGCTGAACAACATAGGGTGTATTCCTATTTTCTGCTCTATTCATCACAAGAATACAAGGTTTGAATCAGAAGTGTGCCTGGACACTTTATCTTGGTGCAACCAGACTTTGTTTTTGTCTCTTCCAAAGAGAGTCAGAATTTCAATATGGTAATTCGGTCATCCTGATAATACTTAGAATTGATTTTGCCTTTTTAGCAACTCTACGAATTCTCAGTTTCCCATTGTAACAATAGTCAGTGATGGATAGAGTCAACATGAAAAATTCAATGCCATGACCGGGATTTGAACCACGGATCTCCTGGTTTCCGTCCAGTCGCTCTTAACCTTTGAGCTATCATGGCCAACGCACCGTCCTGACATTAAATTCTCCAGCTGACTCATATATTTCCCCGGTAGACCACTAGGGGCTCTCACATCCGAGATACACCGTTTGTGGCGACTTACTATTGTAAGTACTTAAGTCCCAGGCTTCTTAGCCTATATACGGCTAGTGTGGAGAAATGATTAATTTCCATCAATTAACTAAAATAATAAGAGTTAAATGATGAAGCCTGGGACTTAAGTACTTACAATAGTAAGTCGCCACAAACGGTGTATCTCGGATGTGAGAGCCCCTAGTGGTCTACCGGGGAAATATATGAGTCAGCTGGAGAATTTAATGTCAGGACGGTGCGTTGGCCATGATAGCTCAAAGGTTAAGAGCGACTGGACGGAAACCAGGAGATCCGTGGTTCAAATCCCGGTCATGGCATTGAATTTTTCATGTTGACTCTATCCATCAAATATCTTAGCCTATATACGGCTAGTGTGGAGAAATGATTAATTTCCATCAATTAACTAAAATAATAAGAGTTAAATGATGAAGCCTGGGACTTAAGTACTTACAATAGTAAGTCGCCACAAACGGTGTATCTCGGATGTGAGAGCCCCTAGTGGTCTACCGGGGAAATATATGAGTCAGCTGGAGAATTTAATGTCAGGACGGTGCGTTGGCCATGATAGCTCAAAGGTTAAGAGCGACTGGACGGAAACCAGGAGATCCGTGGTTCAAATCCCGGTCATGGCATTGAATTTTTCATGTTGACTCTATCCATCAAATATCTTAGCCTATATACGGCTAGTGTGGAGAAATGATTAATTTCCATCAATTAACTAAAATAATAAGAGTTAAATGATGAAGCCTGGGACTTAAGTACTTACAATAGTAAGTCGCCACAAACGGTGTATCTCGGATGTGAGAGCCCCTAGTGGTCTACCGGGGAAATATATGAGTCAGCTGGAGAATTTAATGTCAGGACGGTGCGTTGGCCATGATAGCTCAAAGGTTAAGAGCGACTGGACGGAAACCAGGAGATCCGTGGTTCAAATCCCGGTCATGGCATTGAATTTTTCATGTTGACTCTATCCATCAAATATCTTAGCCTATATACGGCTAGTGTGGAGAAATGATTAATTTCCATCAATTAACTAAAATAATAAGAGTTAAATGATGAAGCCTGGGACTTAAGTACTTACAATAGTAAGTCGCCACAAACGGTGTATCTCGGATGTGAGAGCCCCTAGTGGTCTACCGGGGAAATATATGAGTCAGCTGGAGAATTTAATGTCAGGACGGTGCGTTGGCCATGATAGCTCAAAGGTTAAGAGCGACTGGACGGAAACCAGGAGATCCGTGGTTCAAATCCCGGTCATGGCATTGAATTTTTCATGTTGACTCTATCCATCAAATATCTTAGCCTATATACGGCTAGTGTGGAGAAATGATTAATTTCCATCAATTAACTAAAATAATAAGAGTTAAATGATGAAGCCTGGGACTTAAGTACTTACAATAGTAAGTCGCCACAAACGGTGTATCTCGGATGTGAGAGCCCCTAGTGGTCTACCGGGGAAATATATGAGTCAGCTGGAGAATTTAATGTCAGGACGGTGCGTTGGCCATGATAGCTCAAAGGTTAAGAGCGACTGGACGGAAACCAGGAGATCCGTGGTTCAAATCCCGGTCATGGCATTGAATTTTTCATGTTGACTCTATCCATCAAATATCTTAGCCTATATACGGCTAGTGTGGAGAAATGATTAATTTCCATCAATTAACTAAAATAATAAGAGTTAAATGATGAAGCCTGGGACTTAAGTACTTACAATAGTAAGTCGCCACAAACGGTGTATCTCGGATGTGAGAGCCCCTAGTGGTCTACCGGGGAAATATATGAGTCAGCTGGAGAATTTAATGTCAGGACGGTGCGTTGGCCATGATAGCTCAAAGGTTAAGAGCGACTGGACGGAAACCAGGAGATCCGTGGTTCAAATCCCGGTCATGGCATTGAATTTTTCATGTTGACTCTATCCATCAAATATCTTAGCCTATATACGGCTAGTGTGGAGAAATGATTAATTTCCATCAATTAACTAAAATAGTCAGTGATAACCAGAAATCCCGTTGAGAAAGTTTCCCTGTGTTCTGCATGCCATTTTTTAAAACTTCCATCCCTTGGTCGGTAGTAAATTGCACAAGGTTTGTTGCAGTCATTTAGATACATTATGCCTCATCTAATGTGACCACAAATATTCATTTTTCTCCTGCCAGGTGCTTCTTGTAAAGCTTTCTGCTGCTGTGTGAAGTTGTACAATGTGATGTGGCAACAACTTTTGAACTTGACCTTTGTAACATTTCCCTATATTCAAATCTGTGTTTATAATGGTTATCCCCAATGTGTTTGCAATGGTACATTGTGTAACTGCATTACTGCCAGAGATTAGATCCTTGACCTTTTATCACCTCTGGAGAGTAGGTCATGGAATTTCCTGCTTTTTTCCTTTTGGAATTAATCCCATGCGACCCTTTCCTTTTTATTCAACTAGAGCTAATCCTGTACTTTAACACAACAAAAGTCTATTTCTTGCATGCTTCACTAATAGTGAAATAACCATATTGTGCATCGGAAAGGGCTGTAATGTGAATTTTCCAAAATGGTTCAATTTGCTTGGGCATTATTAGAGCCCCACACATCTTCTGATGTGAAGACTGCACAGTAACTATTTGTTTATCTAACAAATCCCTGACCTTGCCACATACAAAGGAACGTGACAATCACATTCGCAACTCATAAGTCAGAAACAACCTTCATATAAGCCAGTGGAAAATGGCATATGTTGGATTTCTTTTCATACATAATATCTTACGAATGCTTTTAATATAGGAAAAAAATATTTTGAGCATAGTAATCTAAATGTATGTTAAGTTATTTTGCCTGGATAGTTTGAATCAGTATTAACCAAAGGTCATTTTGTGTGATTACATGGTGTATTCTGTTTTATTTAAGCTGCATCATCTAGGAGCATGTTTGTAGAGACGTTAATCATCATATTGGATAAAGTTATCTCATCAGGGAAGCTATAATTTCCTCAGAAACTATTTATAGTTGGTTTATTAATACTCGTCACTTACTTGTTTATATTTATGAGAGACTATTTTGAAAGACATTCGCCTCCATTGTCAATCTCTTTCCAACTGGCATCTATTGTTGTCTGCTCTCTCTCTCTGGTGGTGGAACTATGAACTTCTTTGTCAAATTATCTACTGGTGGGATTTCAAAGTTCATTACGCGATCCTTATTTTTCCATATGAATATGTTCTCCCATGTCAATTTATTTTGGTTTATCACTCCTTTTAATAATTTTGGATAATGATCAATGTCATGGTTTTAATTCCAAAAGTGAAATGCTACTGCTGACTTATCTTCTTGTTTCAATCTGATGTTTCTAAAGTTCTCTTTGACTCTGGTTTTTAGATTTCTTTTAGTTTGACCTATGTAGCATTTTTCACAATTCTTACAACTTATCTGGTATATTCCGGATCTGTTAACTGATGGGATTTCATCTTTTGTTTTTGAATTTAGCAGTTTTAAAATTGAGTGTCTATGGGTAGGTGCCAAGGTGATATTTTGTTCCTTGAAGATCTTTTTAAATTTATTAAATGTTTTTGGGTGATATGTGAATGAACTGAATATGTTGTTGCTTTCATTTTCTTTTGTAAATGTGGTTGCTTCCTTAATGGTTTTCTTTAGTTTAGCTTTTCTAATTTTCTTCAACACCAAACTTTTGTTGTATCCATTTTCTTCTGCTATGTGTAGTATTGTTTTTTGTTCTTTGAGATATTCTTCTTTTTCCATGGGTATGTTGACTAGTCTGTGTGTAAGGCTGTTTATTATTGCATGTTTATGTGTAATTGGGTTGTGGCTATTATTTTTTATGTAATTTTCTGAATGTGTTGGTTTCCTGTATATTCCAAATTTTATTTTTGTGTCGTTCCTGATGATGTTTAGATCCAAGAAAGAGAGTTTAGTTGTCCATTGGTTTCCTTTTCTATAGTGAATTTTATAGTCCTTTCTTGCAGATTGAGTAATTTTAATGCATTTTCTAAATGCTTATTGACTTATTGGCACCTACCAATAGACACTCAATTTTAAAATTGCTAAATTCAAAAACAAAAGATGAAATCCTATCAGTTAACAGATCCGGAATATATCAGATAAGTTGTAAGAATTGTGAAAATGCTACATAGGTGAAACTAAAAGAAATCTAAAAACAAGAGTCAAAGAGAACTTTAGAAACATCAGATTGAAACAAGAAGATAAGTCAGCAGTAGCATTTCACATTTGGAATGAAAACCACGACATTGATTCAAATCAAAAATTATTAAAAGGAGTGATAAACCAAAATAAATTGACAACATTGGAGAACATATTGTGAATTTGTGGGTTCGTGAAATGAAAATTCCAATTACACAAACTCAACAATGTTCTTTATTTCCACCGACTTACAGTTGAACACTTGCCAATTACACAGGATTACGTAATGCACACAATTACGATTCACCAGTTCTTCCGTTACCGTTCCAATGCACGTACACAGTCTTCTCGTCCATTCGCTAGCACGTCAATCGCTGACTGACTGACTGACCGACCGACCGACCGACCGACCGACCGACCGACCGACCGACCGACCGACCGACCGACCGACCGACCGACCGACCGACCGACCGACTGAAGGACTGACTGACTGACTTTCCTCCAGCCCGACGTGTTGCTTATATCTAGAATGGCCAATCTAGAATGTTCTGGATTAGATGAAATATCCCGTAAGTTCGAGAACTCAGGTGGAACAGAAAGAGACAGCGCAGTGATGTTTTTTTTTTTCAGCCACCCCTCGTTCCCGCTATAAGACAAACGAGTGGGCGTGGCGAATGCTGACCGTCTCCTGCTGCTGCCGGTTCTATAGGGAGTTCAGACGTTCTGGTGACACTGCTCCCTCCTCAAAGCTGGTCATCCCGAACAGCACCATCGTAGCGTGCCAGGCGATCCAGGTGTACCACCAACATCTTCCCTCGGGGAACCTTCTGGATACGGTAGACCATGTCGTTAATCCTCTTCACCACCCGGTACGGTCCTTGCCATGGCTGCTGGAGCTTCGGGCAGCGTCCCTTGGTCCGGGTAGGACGGTACAACCAGACCAGATCACCTTGCTGAAACCCTTGGCTGTTGGCTTGCCTGTCATACCTGGTCTTCATGTGGTCGCTCGCCTTCTGGATATTCAGGCGAGCCATCTCGTGCATGTCGTGAAGATGGTCCACCAAGTTCTCCACATACTCGGTCGCTGGCTGTTTCGCTTCCGGAGGGCTTACAAAAGCCAGGTCACAAGGGAGGCGTAACTCTCGGCAGAACATTAAGCTGGCTGGCGTCATCCCAGTTGTGTCGTGTGTAGACGAGCGGTAGTCCAGCAAGAACAGAGGCACCTTGACGTCACGGCCTCGCTGATGGCTCGCCACGACCTTCCTCAGGTGTTCCTCTAAGGTCTTGATGTATCTTTCGACCATGCCATCTGACTGGGGATGTAGAGGCATCGTGCGGGTCTTGTTTACCCCAAGTCTTTGTAGTTCCTCCTTCATCAGGTTGGACTCAAAATTGGTGCCCTGGTCCCTGTGCAGCTCTAACGGTACCCCAAATTGACAGAACACTTGCTCGACTAGGCAGTCTGTGACTCTCCTTGCCTCTTGGTTCGGGATGGAATACACCTCCGGCCACTTGGTGAAGTAGTCCACGACCACCATCAGGTACTTGTTGCCTCGGTCGGACATCGGAAATGGTCCAGCTATGTCGACGGCGATCCGTTCGATTGGCGCTCCGACGTTATACTGCTACATGCGACCCCGGCCCCTAGTCTGGGGGCCGCGACTCGCTGCGCACACGTGACATTGACGGCACCATCTTTCGGCGTCTCTTCGGAGCCTCAGCCAGTAGTAGCGCTGCCGTAGTTTGTCAATCGTTCGGTTCGCTCCCAGGAGTCCTCCTGAAGTACCGGCGTGCACTTCCTCCAAGACTTCCGGGACCTTACTCCGGGGAAGTACCTGCGTCTTCCCATCGGGTGATTCCTATACCCGGAACAGCACGCCCTCTCTGGTCTTCAACGAGTCCCATTGGGCCCAGTAAGACTTGTAGGTGGCGCTCCTCGGTGCGATGTCCTCCCAGGTTGGTCTCGTCCCCGCCTCCGCTTCCCTCAAAAGTGGCCCCAACTCTGCGTCCGCCGGCTGCTCCCTCCTCAGGCCTGCGCTATCCCAGCCATCCGCAGGCACTCCGTGACTACTCGGACTGCTGCGGCAGGCTGCTTCTCTTCCACTCTTGTCCACTGGCCTCACTCTTCTGGACAGGGTCTTCGGGATATGGCGTCAGCGTTACCGTGGCTCTTCCCTCTACGATGTTCCGAGGTGAAGCCGTACTCCTGTAGCCTCTGGACCCAACATGCTGTCTGGCCTTCCAGGTTCCTAAATCCCAATAGCCACGTTAGGGCGGAATGGTCAGTCCTCAGGTGGAATGGCTGACGGTACAGATACTTGTGGAAGTGCTCCAAGGTCTTTACTACCGCCAATAATTCTCGCCGGGTGGCGCAGTAGTTCCTCTCGGCCTTGGATAGCGTCTTGCTGTAGTAGGCTATAACCCTCTCATGGCCGTCCTGGATCTGCGATAGGACACCTCCAATGCAATGGCCGCTGACGTCGGTGCCCACAATGAAGGGGCCACCCGGTTGTGGGAAACCCAAAATTGGAGGTCTGCACAGGGTCTTCTTCTGGTGCTGCAAAGCGTCTTCGGCGTCCTTCGTCCACACATAAGGCCGGTGTTCCTCTGTCAGGCGGGTGAGGGGTTTTGAGATGTTAGAGAACCCCTTTATGAAGCGTCGGTAGTAACTGCACAGCCCCAGGAAACTGCGCAACTCTTTTATCCTTTGGGCGAGACCAATCTGTCACAGCCTGCGTCTTTCCCGGGTCCGTGGCCACTCCGGTCGCTGAGATTATGTGGCCCAAGTAGTTCACTTCCTTGCGGAAGACCTGGCACTTCTTCGCGTACAGCTTCAAGTTCGTCGCCTGCAATCTCTGTAGCACCTTACTCAGATTTTCGAGATGGTCTTCAAAAGTCCTACCGACAATGATGATGTCGTCCAGGTATAGCAGGCAGGCGTCGTAGGTCAGTCCTCTCATCACTGACTCCATGAGAAGTTGGATGGTAGCTGGTGCGTTGCAGAGGCCAAAGGGCATAACTGTGAACTGCCAGAGCCCTTGGCCTGTCGAGGATGCGGTCTTCTCCTTGTCTCTTGGGTCTAGAGCTACCTGCCAGTAGCTCAACTTCAGGTCCAGGGTCGAGAATCACTGCACCAGCTAGCGTGTCCAGGGTGTCGTCAATCCGGGGTAAGGGCAAACAGTCCTTCCGGGTGACAGCGTTCAACTTTCTGTAGTCTACGCAGAAGCGCAGCTCGCCGTTCTTCTTTGTCACCAAGACTACAGGGGAACACCAAGGGCTGTCGGACTCTTCAATCACTCCCCTGGATCTCATGTCCTCCAGCATGTCTCGTACCGCCCCTTGTTTCGCCAGCGGAACGCGTCTATGTGGTTGCCGAATAGGCCGGGCGTCCCCGGTGTCGATGCGGTGAAGCACTTTCTCCGTGCGGCCGTAGTAACTGTCGCCTTGGCTGAAGACGCTCTGGTATCGCCTCAGCAGTTGTCGAACTTTCTCCAGTTGTTTTGCGGTCAGGTGGTTGGCCGCCCTCTCCAGTAAGCCTTCTAGCCGGGGCCCCAGGTTTTGCGTCGGCACCGGCTCCTGCGTCTTGTCGATTGCTGTTACGCTTACCACGGGCTCGCACGTTCCCAACTCCGTCCCGGCCTGGACGTCGTGATGGGTGTCCGCTGGATTTAGCAGTCTCACTGGCATCTCCTCTCGGCACGGCAGCAATACCCTGGCTACACACAGTCCGTGTACAGGCGTCTTCTGGTCCAGCATCATGTACCTGGTTCCCTGGCCTTCCAGTCGCGCCGTCACCAACACCTCGCTCCTCGCAGGGACAACCACGTCTTCGCTCAAGACGACCCTGCAGATTCCAAGGCGCTTTTCTGGTTGACGGAGTATAACCTCTTCCCCGTTGAGCCACAGGACCGTCCTGCCGACGTCGACCGTCGCCTCGTGGCTCCTGAGGGCATCCAGTCCCAGAATCACCTCCTCAGCCACCTTCGCGACGAACACCCAAAGACGTACGGCACTCCGTCCCAAGGTCAGCTCCAGCAGGGCCTCTCCCTCGACAGGCAAGGTGTCGCCCGATGCCGTGACAAGCATCGGGCGACACGTCGACAAACCCTTCGCCACGTCTGGTCTGATGATGGTCACGGCCGCCCCAGTGTCCACCAGCACACGGCACGGCTTTCCTCTTACCCAGCTGTCCGCGATGAGGCTGTCATCCATACGCCGGCTGACGGTGCGCAGTGTCACTCGAGGGGATGGTGGTGATGGCGCCGACGTGCCCCCCTCCACGACGGCCCTTACTCGTTTTCCGGCTGCTCTTCTTGGTGTGGGCAGTCTCTCTGCAGGTGTCCGGGCTGTCCACACCCCCAACACAGGCCACTAAGTGTTCGCCGGCGTCCCTCGGCTGGTCTTCTGTCTCCGGTGTAGGGGACACTCCTCGTTCTCGACGTCGGGATAGCTGTTACCTTGGCCGCCTCCATCCTTAATGCTGCTCTCAGGGCCTCGTGGATGGTTTTATAATCGCCGAGCATTAGGCGCTGACGAATCTCCGTGTCTCGTACCCCGTCCAGGAATGTGTAGGCAGCTTCCCGGGATACGAACTCTGGTGGGAGGTCGACTAGGGCCTTGCTTGACAGTTGTTCAACTGCCAGGGCGAACTCCTGCAGCGTCTCCCCCGGCTGTTGTGACCTTGCCTTCAGCTGGCTGCGGTACGCTGCGGCTAAGCGGTGGTTCCCAAACCGATTCTCCAGGGCCTCCCAGATGTCCTTAGGCGCCGCCGTTGTCTACACCGCGTTTAGGACTTCCGTGGCCCGTCCCTGGAGGCTGACTATTAACTGTGTGGCCTCCTCCTCCGGTGACCATCTGTTGTGCTTGGCCACTGTGTCGAACTGGTGGCGGAAGACCTCAAATGTTGACGCGCCGTCATATTTCGGAGGTTTGACGCGCGCCGATGTTGTATCGCGTCCCGGCGCGTCGGCCTTCAAATCCTTCAACCTCCTGCCGACGACGTCCTCCACCATGGCGCTCAGGGACTTGAAGCTGCTGTCGGCCTTTCCTTCCAGGTTGTTAACGCGGTTAGCAATGTCTTCGACGTCTTCCGCCATGGCTATCAGGGACTTGGCGTTACTGTCGGCCTTTTCCTCTAGGTCATTGAAGCGGTTCGCCAGGTCCTCGACGCGCTCTTCTACTTGGCCCATCCGCTTGCCCAGCTCCGTCACGTCATCCCTCACGCCGGCCAACTGTTCTTCAAATTTGGCGGCGAGAGCTTCGTTCGCCACCTTCATTTCCGCGGTCAGTTCGGCCATTTTTGCGGTCATTGTCGTGGCCAAGTTGTTGTTTGCCGTTTCCGTCTTCGCTGTTAATTCGGTCTTCATTTCTTCCGTCTTCGCTGTTATTTCGGCCTTCATTTCTTCCAACTTCTCGGTGATGTTGTTGGCCGTCTTCATTTGCTTCAGTTCCGCGGCCAGGTTGTTATTTGTAGTCTCCAGCTTCGCGGCCAGGCTGTTATTTGCCGCTTCCGTTTTTGTTGTTAACTCGTTCATCTTCGCCAAAAGCATTTCCAATGCCGATTCCATGGCCGTAATGTTCGGTGATGTTATCATCCCGCTTCCTGACACCAGTGTGACTTTGTGGGTTCGTGAAATGAAAAGTCCATTTACACAAACTCAACAATGTTCTTTATTTCCACCGACTTACAGTTGAATGCCTGCCAATTACACAGGATTACGTAATGCACACAATTACGATTCACCAGTTCTTCCGTTACCGTTCCGATGCACATACACAGTCTTCTCGTCCGTTCGCTAGCACGTCAAGCGCTGACTGACTGACTGACTGACTGACTGACTGACTGACTGACTGACTGACTTTCCTCCAGCCCGACGTGTTGCTTATATAGGGTCAGCTGGCCAATCTATAATGTTCTGGATTAGATGAAATATCCCGTAAGTTCGAGAACTCAGGTGGAACAGAAAGAGACGGCGCAGTGATGTTTTTTTTCCAGCCACCCCTCGTTACCGCTATAAGACAAACGAGTGGGCGTGGTGAATGCCGACCGTCTCCTGCTGCTGCTGCTGCTGCTGCCGGTTCTATAGGGAGTTCCGACGTTCGGGTGACAATATTCATATGGAAAAATAAGGATTGCGTAATGAACTTTGAAATCCCACCAGTAGCTAATTTGACAAAGAAGTTCATAGTTCCACCACCAGAGAGAGAGCAGACAACAACAGATGCCAGTTGGAAAGAGATTGAAAATGGAGGCAAATGTCTTTGAAACTAGTCTCTCATAAATATAAACAAGTAAGTGACGAGTATTAATATACCAAATATAAATAGTTTCTAAGATTAATTTTGACGTCACTGTTACTAAATTCCTCCAAACACATATATCTATAATTTCCTACTTAAAATTTTTATTGGTACTGGTAAATATATGAATTCTTCAATAATTGTCATCAACATAAATATAAATAGCATAAATGACTTATAAGTGCTATGCTCAGATTACAAATTAAGAAATTACATCTGAAGAAATTGGAGAATTTGACAAAATTATCTAAGTGTATATGCAAAAGGTAAGTCGCATATTACAGTAAAGTTTACCTTCCACCCAAAAAGGTGGCTTTTAAAGTGTATTAAAATAACTTTAAAATAGCTCTAATTAATATAATTTTGAGTCAAACTAGTACTACATGCTCCTTATATTGCTAGTGTTTTCCTAGAACGTGTTTCATTAGGACTTTCCTAACATGCTCAGCTGACGTCAACTGTTGAATTTTGATTGCAAACGTTTTCTAGGCAAACACTAGCAATATGTGCAATATGTGGAGCATGGTGTACTAGATGGGCTCAAAATTATATTAATTTTGTGCTTCATTGTATTATAGTCCATGATTATTAAGAATATAGCTCTAATTAGTATAAATAACTGTAGAAGTTAAATTTTGGAAATATTTTATTATGTAATCATGAGGTCCATTATTTTATCAACTTCTAAAATTTAAAAGTTTCTCTTCATTCTGTGGAAAGCTAGAATCAGTTATAAAGTAACATTATCATATGTTTACATCTATAGCCAAGGTCATTAAGGCACAGGTTCATGATGTCTGCAGTTCAAATCCCTCCGGAAATGTCCTCCCTGACTGAGGCTTTTTCCAGAATTTTCTCAGACCTTGTAAACAGCATATACCAGGGAGTTACCCTAAATTCATTTGCTTTCATGCATTATTTTGTTGTCCATCACCTATGGTGCTGTATGTGGTAAGAATGTGCTCTTACATTACTTAAGAAAATCTATAATCATTCTCAACCTGCTTCATTCTTGTAAACAAGAAGGCAGAGCTGACTGCACTTGCCACATGTTATATGGTACATGTGCGCACATAACTTATGCAGTATATAGCAGTGTTAACTTCATTAACGATGATAAATCAAGTTTAGTCACACATTAACTTATATAATCTATAACTTTGAGCATGTTATGTTTGCTATTCTGTTCTAATACTATGCACACTACATGAACACAATTGAGATCACCCGTTTCTTTTTCCATATTTTTTTATGGTCGATTCAGGGTTTCTTTCTTTAAGCACTGCAAAACAATGTGTGATCATTTGCCTCTCACCACTTTTGAATTGTTTTGCCTTGTTTGTGTTTTATTATGGCTGAAGCACTGCTGTGTGTCGTGATGAAAAGCTTACTGCTTCTAAACTGCTCAAAATGCTCTAACCTTGTGAGTTATTGTGCGAGATTTACAGTCTTAAATATTAGATCATCAGAAGCGACTCTGTACTATAAATAATAACACTGTAATCAGCATTCACCTCGAGACCTACCAGTCGTTACGATAGATATATCTGGTATAGGTTTGCAAGCTCTCCTTTAGTAACACAAGCGGGGTTGCATTTTATTGAATGGTAATAAATTCATAGTATCAATTATATAATTTCACCTGCCTTTTGTCTACCTGTATAAATTTTTATTTTCTCTACTACATATTTACAATACATAAAACAGTATTGCATTCCACCCAAAAATTTGATACCGAGATTTCAGTGGAAATACATATTTTGAGGTTTCCTAAATCCAAAGAAGCATTCTTAAAAGGGTCTGTGTATCTATGTATGCATGTATGCCCATCTCTCTCTGAGCAGCATAACTGAAAAACAAAAATTTGGTTTAACACTAAACTTTGTACTTAAGTTCAGCATCCTCCAAGGATGTGACATGAAGATTTTCAGAAAAATTCCTCACCCCAGACTACCTTTTACTAGCAAAATATTTTGAAAATTTTGATTTTCCAAAAATAGGTCTAAAAATTTTTATAAAAATGCTGTATGTTTTAGATATTTTTAGGCTAAATGAAATTTATATCTTGAATTTCCTGAGAGTGTCCTAGCAAGTCATCTTCATCCTGGATGACCTTTGCCATAAGAGATAGACAACATTGTTCTACACAAAAGATGTAGATAGATCTCAATAAAACACACAATTTATGTCGTACATTTTTTCATGGAATGAATATTTCAGAGTGTTGCTTGTTATTTTGAGAATTTTCCAATACCTACACTTTTTTCAAACGAGAACTCATTTTTTCCTTTATCTCTTGGTCATGAAAGAGAATGAAATTTAAGAACCATTGCAAAGCTTAAAAGATTTGACTATCACATAAAATCTGCTGTATTCCCTTGTATCTACAGTAAAATTTATAATAACATAATGTTAATCTCAGTTAAAGTGAAGTAGATAGAGTAATAAGCATTTTTAAGAATAGTTAATACAAGAGTAGAGAAAGTCATGTGAGAGTGCAACACATCTGTGTGGTATGTGTCGGATAAAGATAGAATGTGCATCTATTACCTTTCAAGATTCAAAACATTTACATACTTTTCTTACTCTGAAACTTATTTGTATAGAACAATGATTAGAAAATTGCCCATAGAGCTCTACTTCTAGGAGGCGGCTATAGTATTTATGCAAATGAAAGATAACACCTATTGCCTTCCTTGAACCAATCTTGAGCCTGTCTCACTATTACTATCTCTTAAGCATCAGGATTGAAGTAGCCTGAAATGCTTTATAATGTGTTGTACAACCATGACTTTCTCTATTGACTGTTGCAGAAGTTATTTTTACAAATGCTTATTCGTCTAACTTGTTAATCAAGATAAACATTTTTTGAAGTAGTTTTATTACATTTTCCTGTTCCCTTGTTGATATAATACGAGGGCTGTTCAATAAAGAATGATCACAATTTTTTTTTGACAACGTACCTTTACTCATCCTCATAATTTTGATGGTTCTTCTCAAAATAGTCTCCCCTGTATGCGATGCACTTGTCCCAGCGTTTCTGCCTGTCTTCAAAGACATGCTGGAAATCATTTTTTGAGAGATCCTTCAAAATCGCCTCTACATGCTTCACCACTGCTTCTGATGATGGATAATGCCTCCCACAAAGGCATTTCTTCAAGTTAGGGAATAGAAAAAAGTCACATGGGGCTAAATGAGGACTATAGGGAGGGTGAGAGATGCACTTCACGTTGATTTTTGCAAGATATTTAGCAATAACATTGGCAATATGCAGCCGCGCATTATCGTGGTGCAGCATCCAGCCTGCTTCTCGGAAATGTGGTCTTTTGCACCTGATATGGACTTGCAATGTTTTCAGGACATCCCTGTAGTATTGTCCAGTTACTGATGTGTGTGTGTGTAGGTACAACATGCTGATAAACCATTCCATGAATATCAAAGAATGAGATGACCATAACTTTCCCAGCAGAAGCAACCACTTTTGCTTTTTTGGGGGTTGGTGATGAAAGAGATTTCCACACTGAGCTTTGCTGTTTGCTCTCAGGATCCAAATGATGTAGCCAAGTTTTATCACCAGTGATTATGTTTGAAATAAACTCCAGATCTTCCTCTAACATCAACTTTAACTGCATGCATACCTGCATGTGAATGTCCTTTTGTTCGGGAATCAACAGTCTTGGAACCTGTCGTGCAGAAACATGTCTCATGTGTAATGTTTCTGTCACCAACATGTGGGTGGCACAGAATGAAATGTTCAGTATTTCAGAAAGTGATATTAAGGTAATTCGTCGATCCCCTCTCACAATGGCAGCAGCAGTGTTGATGTTTTCTTCCGTAAGAGCAGTAACTGGGGCACTGGGCCCACCTTCCTTTGAAATTGATTGTCTCCCCTCTTTAAACATTTTAAACCACCTTCGAGCTGTTCTGTAGGTAAGAACAGACTCTCCATAGGCCTCCTGTAACATTGTATAGGACTCAACTGAAGATTTATTGAGATGATAGCGGAATTTCAAAGCCGCATATTGTTCCTCGCTTGTTACCTCCATTGCAGTGGTAGGCGAACTGAGCATGTCTGAACTTGCCTGGTTCTCACAGGCGGAAACCAGGAGTACCAACAATGAAACTACTATGGCATGTTTGTTTCACATTAAGCTAACAGAATATAGTAAGATTGAATTTTAGTGGGGAAAATTGTGATCGTATAAATATTATAATCATTCTTTATTGAACGGCCCTCGTAGGGGAGTGTGAGTGAGTGTGTGGTGTTTTAGGGCCCGTCGACAGCAAGGTCATTTGGGCCCGGCCCTCGTAGGTAAAAGGAAATACAATAGGCTTAGGGATAGTCAGATCTTTTAAGAGCTGGTCACAATGTGAAGTCTTTGCAATTCTATTCCATTTGCATGAACAGGAGAGAGAAAAATAATAACTTCTAATTTGACAAAAGGATTAGCATTTTAAAATTTAAACTATAACAGGGAATATCTTGGTTACTTTCACCAAAAAAAAAAAATTGCATGTAAGTTGTGTGTTTTAGCAATATGTACATATTTTGTACAGTAAGATTTTGTTATCTCTTACAGTTTTTCAGTTATGCAGAAATTATCCAGATTCAAAAGGGCTTCAGAGGCTATTCCCAGAAACTTCAAGATGTATTACACAGAAAATGAAGCTAGTTACAGTGGAGTAATAAATATTATACAAATAAAAATATTTAGTAATTATCTTCCACTTATCTTAAGAAGTTGATGTTAATACTTCTATCTTCTTTATACGAGATTAATTTCGTGAACATTTGCCCACATCTTCAGTCAACACACGTCGTTGTCAAGGATACCATGTATTTACGTATTACCAACATCTGAAGACGAAACAAACCTAAAAACAGGTATACTTATTACAATTTTCTAAAAAAGATAAAATTCATAATAATAAAAAATCTGGTATTTATCAATTTAATTGTTTAGATTGTGATCAGGTTTATATTGGAAAGACAAAACGTAGTTTGGAAACCAGAAAGAAAGAACATTTTCGTAACATTAAATATAAACAAATTGATAAATTGGCCGTAGCAGATCATTTTTGGTCATTTAACCATGAAATAAATCCTGAAGTTAAATTATTAAAACAATTAAATGTTCCCATAGATTTAATAGTTTGGGAAAAAACATTTATTTTAAAAAATAAAAATCGTGTAATGAATTTTGACATACCGGCAATTGATTCTGTTTTTAGGTTTGTTTCGTCTTCAGATGTTGGTAATATGTAAATACATGGTATTCTTGACAAGCAAGTGTGTTGACTGAAGATGTGGGCAAATGTTCACGAAATTAATCTCGCATAAACAAGATAGAAGTATTAACATCAACTTCTTAAGATAAGTGGAAGATAATTACTAAATATTTTTATTTGTATTTCATTTGTTATGAAAGTATCTTAAACATACAGTTTTTCAATAAAAGCAATTAGTACACACACGCACGCATGCACACGCACACGCACGCACACACACGCACACACACACGCACACACACACACACACACACACACACACACACACACACACACACACACACACACACACACACACACACACACACACACACACAAGGGAGAAAATGGCCAGTAGAAAAATAAAGTAATGAAGAATAATAGGGAAGATTTCATAAGTAAAGATTAGGCTTATTTCATTTTATTTTACTACATGTTAGGGAGTACTAAGCTAGCAGTGGTAGGGAGAGGACGTTTATGAAGTGAGCTCTTGGAGTTGATGGAAGAAGGGAATAAGCAACAATGGGAGTGAGTATTGAAAGATATAGAGCAAGAATTGGAGCCTTTAATGGGATGAACAAAGCTAAAATGAAACAAGATGAAGAAGTAATAGTAAATATGTTTTATCTTTTATGTGTAATATGTAGGCTATTACTAATTGGAGGAATTGAAATGAACCCTGAGCCAAGTGGGTACTAAGATATCATGGAAGAAGTGTTAATTAGAGTAAAGGATATGGATGAGAAATTAGGAAATAAACTAAATGGGGTGGAGAAAGAACTGATAGAAATTAAAGAAGATCTGAAAAAGAAATTAAAGAAGATCTGAAAAATGAGATGCAAGTAACAAGACTGGAAATTAGAGGTTAAAAGGAGCAGAGGCTTTGGAAAATAGGTATCAAAGGTTCAACCTAGTCATTGCTGGTGTAAAGGAAAGGGAGTATGGCCAATGCAAGAGGTTAAGGAGATATTGGAAGGAAAACTTGAATTGATATTTCAAGGGCTGGGAAATTGGTGAAGCTTTTAGAGTTGGAAGAACAAGAGGATCAAGATTGATAGTTGTGAAATTTACCCCAATGCAGTTTTTGTATGAAGTGTTGAAAAGGTCAAAAATGTTAAAGGTAACAAATATATTTATATACAAAGACCTGTCAATGAAACAATGAGCCTTGAAGAGAAAATTATTACAACAAATGAAAATGGCAAGAATGGAAGGGAAACAGGCTTATATTTACAATCTATGTTTATGGGTTGATGGAAAGGTGGTGAGAGAAAGGAAGCAGAATAAGGGACTCAAGACAGTGGCATCAGGAAATGAGTCAGCACAATATATCATTGACCAGAATGTTTGAAACATCGATGAAGACAGGAAGTCCAAAATTCAACCAAGGACAAGTGGGAATGGATACTCAGTATAATAGTATATCATCACAGAAAGAACATTACAAAGGAGTGACAGAGAACAGGCCAGAAGGTGATACAACAGCATCATGCCATCACAAAGGAGAGAAGAGGAGGTAGTGATTGGAAAGAAGGTGATATTGCCGAGGAAGGAGGAGATACAGCAAGCACGTAGTCTAGCAGAAGGAAGGGATAGAATGTGGTCACACAGTAGTGAAACAGAAGAGGAAGAAAGTATAGTGTTAATTCCTAATGGAAGCCTGAGTACAGAAGGAATTAACATTGACATAGAATGTAAAACCTAATATGTAGTAGTTATATTTAAGTAATGGAGAAAATGTTAATAAAGTTACAAAAAAAGGTGCGTGCATGTGCATGCAGACCTTTCTTTAAGAATACTTTTGTGTGTTGAGAAGCCCTTAAAATATATATTTTGGTGAAATCTCGATTTTGAATTTTTAAGTATAGTAGTGGAGAAAGTAAATGTATGTATATATAAAATCATCTTGGAGGGTAACAATGATCTAAAGTTTCTGTCCAGGAATTAGTCCTTTTTTAACATGTCCCACACAGAATAATGAATTGCAGATAATATGACTAGAAATTCTCACTTTTGCATATTTGTATATTTATTAGCTGCTCCAGTTCACCTTGCCTCATGAGGTTCAATCATTGGGTGCCAGATTAGTGAATATGAAGAAAGTGGAAAAATGACATATTCTAAAGAAGCCAAACTTATGTCACAGTCTGCTGTAAAGAATTGTGGACACATTATCATGCCCCAAATGAACTCCTTTGGTTAACTTTCTAAAGCATTCTGCCATTGCAATCTTGCAATCTTATCAGAAGATATTGCATGTTTATGTAATTGCTTATCAGTATGGATGGCCAAGCTTGTTTAAAGCACACAATCTTGCTAGGATTGTTCTCTCTGATTTAAGGTGTTTTCCAGATTTCCCTCAGTTTTCATAACTGGCAGATCATGAACATACCCTAAACTTACACCTCAAATGTTTCCTTACCAAACATATTTTCTCCAGTTATCATTTCATGTATCGCCAATGTTCATCATGATGGCGCCACATGAAGTAAGAATTGGTTTTAAACCCTATCTAAAATGTAATTAATTGAATAGAATAACACAACAGTGCCAAAACCTTTGATGTGTTATGTTCACATGACAGTCTACCCACTGTGGTTTATTTTCATCTCTCTACTGCAATCTGTTGTTTCAAGTTGTATTTTTCTACCTGTTTTAGATTAATCAGGATAAACATTTGATAAACTAGTGATAGGTAAGTTCCTGGAATTTTCACGTTAGCAAAACACCCCCAAAACTGCTAGCTTAACTTGGATTTTTTAAATTAGAAGAAACTATGGAAGCGGTAAATAAATTTCTTTATGCAGTGTATTTTGTTTCATTATTATTATAAATGATAGAAATTAGCAATAAACCTTCTTAAAAGTATAACATACTAATTTTAATTAATAAACAATGAAAACCATTCTAGTTAATTGATGGAAATTAATCATTTCTCCACACTAGCCATATATAGGCTAAGGTTTTTGATAGATAGAGTCAACATGAAAAATTCAATGCCGGGATTTGAACCACAGATCTCCTGGTTTCCATCCAGTTGCTCATACCCTTTGAGCTACCATGGCCAAGGTGCCGTCCAGACATCAACTCTCCATTTGACTCATATATTTCCCCGGTAGACCACTAAGGGCTCTCGCATCCGAGATACACAGTTTGTGGCGACTTACTATCGTAAGTACTTCAGTCCCAGGCTTCATCATTTAACTCTTATTATTTTAGTTAATTGATGGAAATTAATCATTTCTCCACACAGGGAAATATATGAGTCAAATGGAGAGTTTAATGTCTGGACGGCACGTTGGCCATGGTAGCTCAAAGGGTATGAGCGACTGGATGGAAACCAGGAGATCCGTGGTTCAAATCCTGGCCATGGCACTGAATTTTTCAGGTTGACTCTATCAATGAAAACCATTTTTAACACAATCAGAAAAAATAAGCTGCATAGGTATTTGCTCAGCTATATAATTGATTAAATAACTCATTTTAAAATAGCCAATAAAAGAGGATAAAAATAGTTGCAATAGGACAAATACTGAGTGAAATATGTGCAGAAACATTGCATTATAAAAGAAATAAGCTAGGTGGGGAAATTTACCATGTAGGGGTGCATTGCCAAGAGTGAAAGAAAAAGAGGATAAAGAGGGGTCATGAGAGAGGAGAGGGCACATGCAAGTGAAATGAAATAAGATGTAATAGAAAGATTTTTTTTTTTTTTTTTTTTTTTTTTTTGCCTTTAGGAAAAACAATAAAGGAAAACTTAAGAGGAGTGGGAGAGACTAAATGTGTAGATCACTTTCTTGAAGAAATTGAATAAGAGCATGGTATACCAGTTTGCGACATGACTGTAATAGGGTGATGGTGCTAGCAGGAAAAGGAATAGAATGGTGAAGCAGGCGGCAGAAAAGTGTAATAATTGTAAAAGGGAAAGGGAGGAAATAAAAGTGAGAAATCTCAGTAAAATGAGGTTAAGAAGAACATGACGAGTCAAGTAATCATAATACAAAATTTAATATATGGGACCAAACATAGAGAAGGAAGAGAAAAAAAAAGGAAGGAGAGGTGGTCTAAATTAATAGTAGAAAGGAGCAACCATATAGATAGATGTATTGAAGGGCTGCCCATGGCAAAAGATCCTGGACCCAGCTCATCGGTGCCTAATAGTATTCTCTTTAGTATTCAGTAAATGCACTACCCAACAAAAGAAAAGTTTTTCCATACCTCCGCGATAAAAGTAGGTGATTCTTAACCCTTTACTGCATGAACTATTTTGCTACTTATACTGTAATTTCTAAACTAGTTCTCATACTGCTTTCTACAGTACTTCAAGCAATCTATTTGAAGAGTCATGATCATTAAAGCTATAAAAATGGACTGGCCATCCATTGAAAGCTAAATGTCTTGAGTTCGAATCTCGGCAACTGCAATCAAATTTTCCTGTGGTAAAAGGTGGGGAGGGCCCAAGTATGGATGTTGACGGGGTATCATTTGACTGCAGTTACTTGGATTTTGATTTTTTATAGTTTAACATTTATAATATAATATTTTCAATACATAAATATCAAAATTTTATGTGTGTAATTAACAAAGACCAATACAATATTATAATAACAAAACAACTGCACTAAAACATTCGAGGTGAATATAGCCTAATGTTTCCTCAGAAAACCACCATTCATTAAAGGGATAAGGAAAAAGGTGTGCTGATTTTGAAAATTGCCACAGAAATGTCATATCAGGTTAAAAGACATTTAGATTCTCATCTATGAGGTTTCAGATAAAAAATGTTATGCATGATTGGAGGAATTTAGTAACAGTGACATCAAAATTAAATGTTATATTTATTATTGTGATATAATGATATATGGTGTAGTACTGTATATCATGGTGAATTAAGATTAATTCAGACTGTTGTTTTGCATGCATGCAATAAATAATACCTAAACAATATTGTTGCGAACCCATTATTTACGAAAGTGCGGCGCGGGAACGATAAGGGACAGATGGTGCCGGTCGAAGATAAACAGCTTGCCTAAGCAGATAAACATAGCACGGAGATAAAGGTCTGCGGAAATAAATAAAGAGATAAATGGAATATTCTCATAACATCTTGATCATCTAACAGAACATTTGATTTCTTGTTTGTTCAAGAAATGTCTCGTAATATGATTTGTGGTATGTATAAGGAAGCCGTGATTCGCCAAGCGACAGTTGTAAACAGTAGTCGTGACGTGAGTTGTAATTGAAACTGGTGTTTTGGAAGTGAACTCTTTGTTGTGGTCAACGACCTTGGAATATTGTAATTGTGTATGTGACATAATACTGATCTGTGAGTGTATTTCTACGCAAATAAAGAACAATTTGAATTTCTGCAACTCTGACTTTTAACTCTACGAACCCACAAAGTCGCAGTATATTTAAGGGACAAACCTGTTACTGCTAAAAAATGCTTGTTAACATGTGATTGCCTCTTGTACTCCTGTGTGCTTTCCCTCACAAGAAACCAACAATAATCCCCCATCATTACTACGTCCTTATGGCCTTGGTACCTCTTCATGATCGAAATGCCCTGATGAAGCTATTCCCCTTGTTTATTAGTAACATTGCCCTGATTTTCTGGAAAAGGTCTAAATGTGAATGGATTTTCAAAGACATTCTGCAACCCATGTCTTTATTGCATTTCAACAAATTTGGGACCAAAGTTTTGTAGTTTTTTTCCTTTGTGTTTCCAAGAAAATGCGCAAAATCCCTGTAAATGATTGCCAAACTGTTAATTCCACTGTTTGAAATGCTTTTTCTTATATTTCGTCCTCACAAGTTTTCAGATTTGAGGTCCAACAAAAATTCCTTCTTTCAATTTTGCATAAGTTAACTGTGGACACTTGCCTTGCAAATATGCAAATCCACTACCGTCCTTGTTGAGTGCCTTAAGAAAATTGTTCATCAACCCAAGTTTTATATGTAAGGGAGGGAGAAGAATCTTATCAGCCTGAACCAATGGTGTTTGTTTTACATTACTCTCCCCTGGGATATATTCCTGGCGCTGCCCCACTGTTGTACCACATAATGATTTTGCATATCATGGCTGTTCCACAAACAAAGCACAAAAATATTTTGCGAATTCCCCTTGTAATCCAAGCAGCAAACCAATTACTATAAGGTCTCCACATACTTTCCAACAATGCACCTCATATTTTAAAACACGTGCAACTTTGGCCATGTTTTCATAAATTTCTTTAAGACCTACCAGAATGGAAAACTGGAACAGATGAAAGTTGTTACCCTTATGAAGTAACACAGCTTTTAAGCTGAATTAAGCTGATGAATCTATAAACAATGGCCAGTCAGCTGGATTATGCTCAATTCCCAGCTCATTCATTAAACCGTTGATATCTATACAAAAACATATATTCCCTTTTATTGAAAAATATTTTCCAAATTCTGGTGTCTATTTAGAAACTCTGTAATTTTTGTACCAGTTGCAAGTAATTTCCACTGTTGCAGCCTGGAACCTAGAAGTTCAGATTCTTTTGACAAATTTAAGTCGCATGCCAAAATCATTCATTTGCTTGCTCTACAAAATACCTTTCATTTTCAGAATTTTCTGGTTGAAAGTCAGAATCATTTGAAGTAGAGGCCTGGTTAAACTGTACAGCATTTTTTCATGTTTACATTTTGTAAGTACCTATGTAAGTAATTGTATAGCACAAGGGTGGTTACATTTTGTAAGTACCTATGTAAGTAATTGTATAGCACAAGGGTGGGCAACTTAGGACGTGCATGTTACCAGCTGGTATGCAAACTCATTTTCAGTTACGTATGTCTAAAATATCAAAAAATTGTGACATGATGTGCCATTTTAAGCATCATTTTCAGCATCTACATGTAAAAATGGACTAAAAACATGATTATCTTTGCGGAGGTAAATTTCATTTTGGGTAGAGTTATTTACTATCAATTACCAATAAACTAGTTATGAGATTTTCAATTTGATAATAAACTTGATCACTGACAGCAAAATTAAGCTTGCCCTTGAACATAGATACAGATGCAGTCCTAAAGAAAATAAATCCAAATTTATGCATCTCATGTCACTTACAGACCTCTAGTAATTTGTAGCCAAAGTAAAGAAAATATTGACCAAATTAAAAATGCCCAATCTGGAAATATTCCTAAAAGTCACCCAGGGATATTCCTGCAACCCAACACTAGTTTAAGATAGGTTGCTTTAAATGTAATTATCAAACTGTATAGTAATCAGTATCAGAATCGACTTGCTTTTTACTGATTTTCTAATTGTATGATTTCCTATGAATGAAAATTTGGGATTCACAAGCTTCAAATATGTGCAGAATTAGGGAACTGCAGGTATTTTTACTAAATTGATATGTAATTGGCAAAACTATTGTGCTCTGTATATTTCTTTTTTTTTTTTTTCAGGTTATTGTAGTGTCAGAGCTAAAAGGAACAGATGCAGCAGAGGACTACTTGATGGGAGAGCGAGGCAGTCAGAGTGGACGGGTGCCCAAAGCTTTCCTTGAGCTCTTAACATTCTAGAAAACCAGTGTTAAACACTTAGATAAAACTTGTTGTAAAAGGTGCACTTGTTTAGAGAAGGGAACTTCTTGTTTATAACTAGACACTTGTATGCTAAGTAAAGGATGCTGGTAAGTCTTTGGTCTAGAAAAAAAAAGTCACTTTTTTGCAGCAAAGTCTTCCTTGAAGATCATGTATCTGTTCTTTAAACCTATGGAATATTCCCAGAACATACTTCTTTAGAGAAGAACATGTTATAAATATTACAATTAATTTTCATATTAGAAGTGGAATGCTCTAAAAATCAATGACTATAACTTCTAAGTTTTCTGTGTATTAAATTCAAGCAACAGTTAAGACGCATAATGTGTTATTGGCTGTACTTAAAAAGTCTTGCATTACTTTATAATCAAATTTTCCTCACTTTAATACATTTTTTTTAGTTGTTTATATCCTGCCTGTAACTACAATTAAAGTTCTTTTACCTTTGGAACGCATTGCCTATCTGAAATGGTGAAGAACTTATATACTATAGTTTTTCTTTAGGATTCGTTCAGTAGATCACACACACATTCACAATCTCATTCAGGTACCTGAGATATATTTATGATTGTATCTTATACAGAAAATTCAAATGTGACAGAATCTTCCGATTTGAAATACCCTAATACCCTAATAAAGGAAACCACAACCCTCTCAGCTACAGCAACTAATATGATTTTCTAAAAATTTACTTACCATCCATGGGCCTTTGATAAATTCAAAAAAGCCTTCAAAAAACAAAACATTCAACTAGCACCAGTCAAACATTTCTCCTTAAAAAACCTAATTTACTCAAACATCAAAGATGCCATTCCTTCTAACAAAAAATATGGTATATATAAAATTGAATGCAGTGACTGTAGTCAAATTTATATTGGAAAAACCAAAAGAAATTTAGAAACAAGTGCAAAGGAACACTTTAGGAACATAAAATATAAACAATTAGAAAAATCAGCAGTTACCACGCATTTTTGGGAAAAAAAACACAACATAAATCCAGAACCAAAACTACTAAAACATACATCAGGAAAACAAGAACTATCCACATGGGAACAAATCTTCATTTCAAAAAATATGAACAAAGTATTCAATTTCGACATCCCCCAGAAAGATTTGTTCAGCAAGTTCCTTGAACCGCCACCAGAGGAGACCTATGACAAAATATCGTCAACTACACCAATGAGAACCAGTCGATGGCCGGTTGAGGATGGAGGCAAAGTCTCTGAAACATGTTCCGGAAAAATTTAAAAGTGTTGTTTAGTGTCATTAATCGACTCCCTTTAAATGTAATTGAAATACCCTGTTCTGCTTCCTGTTTCACAGAAACAGGAATTACATAAACAGTGCTCTATAGGTTATATTTTAACTGACAAAGATGTCACTATATTAGATTGTTTAATAATTGCTTTCTACAGACTAGCCAAGATTGAAAACTAAAGGAAAGGAAATGGAATCAATGTTTCATAGTGTATAGTATCTCAGGCTCGTCAGAAAATATGGGATATTACTTCCCATGAACAAACTGGCTTTGAATTGGGAAAATATGTGACTGAAGCTTTCCTAATGTTCAGTACTGTAGAAGACAAGCTATACAGACTCTCATCCCAGATATACTCCACATTGTGTGGGGTTAAGTGTATTCTTTAAGTGTATCTTGCTTAAAGATTTGAACTAAATAAGGATATATATATATATATATATATATATATATATATATATATATATATATATATATATACATATATATATGCCATTTTAAAGTTTTCTGGAAAAATGAATTAGTGGTTTAAATAAAGTGGGTTGTTAATTATAGAGTTAAGTGTAGAGATAATTATAGAGACAGTAAAATAGGGTACTTTATTTCTTTTTCAAAGAAATAAAGCTTTTATGAGCATAACACAAACAACAGAATTCATAATATTGTACAAGACATAATGAAACATTTGTATTAACAAATACAAAAAAACTCAATTATTGATCTTAATATTGTAATATTAGCTGATGCATTTAATAGTATTTGTTCTGCCAGAGGTTAAAACAATATTCCCTTCAATAGATTGCAATATTCTATCTCAGTGAACATTGATGGAAAACTGCTACCTGCTGCTAGGCAGGTCTGGCACGGTAACTCCCAGTCTTACATACATATTTATTTCACATCCTTTATTTTGCAGCCATACACATAATGCAGTTTGATAACTTAATATGGGAAGCATATCCGGTCCAATATATTAGATCACTTTACCAAAAGTATTTCTTTTTCCCATTAAAACAACGATCTAGTGTAGTGTTACAAAACTTTGCATTTACTCTGATCTTAACTTTCAAAGTAAACACACTAAGTGATTGAAAGATTTAATCATAATTAGTGCAGGTGCAGCTTATTTTAAATGTAAATTGTTATTTGTAAAAAAGGATTCTGAAATATCAGTCATAGATTTACCAGCATTCATACACATTGAGTTAAAATGTTTTGTAATATAAGTTTATTAATCATAACTGTACTATAGAATATATACTGCAGTACAGCTAGATTTAAAATGTTTTCTCCTTTTAAACGTGCAATATGTGGATTCTTGATGCATTCATCCAATATTATTGTTAATGATATTAGTTATTTGGATTTATGCTTAAGAATACCTAACATTTATATTGCACATTTATATAGTTTGTCAAATATCCTCCATATGTTCTTCTAAATGAAGGAGCCCTTAAGTTAGTGTTAAAATCAAATAGTACCAATTGCATATTCACTTATCAACTCTGAATACAATATACTATATGCATTCACAATATAAAATTTCTAAGCATAAGTTAGTCATTGGTCTAGGCTTTCCTGAAGTGTGAAACCAGAAAATTAAAGTAACATTGTTGTGATATTTTTCAAGTGCTTTTTATTCATCAACTCATAAAGTGCAATCATTAATTCCTTTTTACAGCATTATTAAAACAGTACTAGTGCTGTTACTGCTGTATTTTCACACTTGAAAGCATAAAATGGAATTCAGTGGACACAGAAAAGGAATGAATGATTTTTGGAACAGAAAAGCACTTTAAGATCTCATAATCTTCTATAGAGAGCATGGTGCATTCCCATTACAGATTTATATCAATAATTTTTAGTAAATGTGTGCAGGATGATAGCTACATTATAGTGATCATTATTTGTATATTGAATTTTATATTAATATTTTTACTTATTTATTTTTTGTTTTATAAGAAAAGTTACTTTGTAGTCATATAATTTTACATTAAACATGATCATTATATTGATTAATGTTTTGGCTAATGCTTTATTTAATATTAGTTATTACAGTTTTTTTCCTACTCAAAATTTGAATACGTAAAGTTACAACTGATTTTGTAAATTCAGTCCTAAAAGTAGCATTTAGAAAATGCATGATGACTTATTAATATGCATTTCAGTTGACACTAAATATATTTCATTGAAACTTTTGCGAGATTAGTTTAGTTATTTTAAATTTTTTTGTGCTCTTAGTTTATTTCATTTAGTGCTATATTCTAAAGAATAGAGATGTTTATTTAATACATTTCTTTTCATGAATGTAAAAATACA
The DNA here is from genome assembly GCA_030765055.1 of Mantis religiosa. Taxonomy (NCBI): domain Eukaryota; kingdom Metazoa; phylum Arthropoda; class Insecta; order Mantodea; family Mantidae; genus Mantis; species Mantis religiosa. The sequence goes on along the minus strand of CM060950.1, from coordinate 307,464,571 downwards.
TACATAATATATTAAATATACACATTTATTTTGTGCCTTGTATTTTTAGTTTTAAAAGTGATGTATCAACTGCTTAGGTATTCCTGCAGCTTATGATTTATTTTCAGTCATTTAACTTTAAAGTTTTTGGAGACAGAAAAGGAGTGATTGTAATATTTCTTATATATCTATTTTATTGGTTGCTAATAAAGTTAACATATTATAAGCTGTAATTCACTGTACAGAAGTATGAATAAGTATTCTCAGGTGAATATCTGCAAAAGCAATACAGTTTTTAATGTAATTTAAACTGCTACATTATACCTAAGCTTTAATATAAATAAATGTGTAACCTCAAATGTTACTAGAAACATTCTTCTTATTCATTAGAACTGCTAATTTGATTTTATCTATACTTAGATAATTTCACTATCTTTAAGCTACCAAGTTGTTATTTGTAATTAAATTTTTCCCCAGTGGCTCTGACAAGTCTGCAACACTTGCTGTTGTACTTTTTCTAAGATTATGTTGCCATATAGAGTTATGATCCTTACTGCACTACTCTATTACTATTTCACATTAACGATACCCAGATGGTCTTTTATTTGATCATTTTTCTGGTTATTTGTTCAGTTAACTGGTCTAGATGTGCAGAATACCAAGTTTTTAAAAGCAAAATGGATGCTAAATGATTAATAGAAATGTTTACACAATCAAAGAAATATTCACCATAATTGCCACAAACTTTGGATTTCTCCCAATATTACATTATTTTGATTTAGCTTGTAAGGATGGATAAGGTCTCTCTCTCTCTCTCTCTCTCTCTCTCTCTCTCTCTCTCTCTCTCTCTCTCTCTCTCTCTCTCTCTCTCTCTCTCTCTCTCTCTCTCTCTCTCTCTCTGAAAGAGAACCATTTGGGATAACATTACAATGCATGGATTGTTGTACTTTACTTCCATTTGATACAAAAGTGTCATTATTTGATTATAAATTTAAATGAAAAAATATAAAATGGTGATAGTTTATTGCAGGACACGTAAAATGGTTTAATGTTTTAACACCTATATTAATGTGCAAAATAAATGTACAACAGAGTCCAAATTAAAAACATGCAAGCTCTGTGAAATGCTGAAGGAAAAGAAGTAGAGAAATGGGGGAGCGAAATATCCTTTCCAGGTTGCAGAGAAATTAAAGAGTGGTAAGAAGAAATTTTCATTATGACAAAGACTTGTTTGCTGGTAAATTGTCTCATGAAAAGATACATTTTTGAGAATTGTTAATCTTGCAGTTAAGCAAAGTAAACTTCTGTTGTAATAATATGGAAACAATTATGTTTGTAATAAAGTGGGCATAAAAGGTTTTGAATAAGCTTATATGTGTTCAGTTAACAAAGAACAATATTACAACAAAAGTTTCATTAGCCTATTGATGGAGGTAGTCGCCTCATAACCCAGAGGGCTCAAGATCAGATATATATATTAGCTTGAGTTGTTAAGGTGTGATTTTTCTTGGGGTTTTCTCCTATCCTGAGAAGACAAATGTCAAGTAACTTTTTAATTTCTATGGATTCTAGATTCATTTGTAGCTCTATTTCATACATTTATTCACCATCTAGTATGACTACTAAAGGACATTAAACTAAAAAAGAAAACTGTTGCCACACATTTTTAATATATTAAGAAAATGCTTTGTGTGTTATAAGCAGTGCTTATGAGGGTTTAAATCAAGTTTAAAATGAGGCCTCTACCTATATAACAATAAGGTTTATTCAGAAGAACAGGCAAACTAATTTACTGGTTTACCTTTCCGGTCTACCTCTGCAGAAAGATGGAAATCCATGCAACTTAACTGTCATGCTATGCCAGTTTATGGTGGTAAATAAACGTTATAGAATCACTTTACAGCAACTTATCTATTATAATTTATTAAAAAGGAAACGAAAACAGGAACATGCTCTCTAAACTTGTCACTTTTAGCATCAAAATCTATAGTTTAAAGATGCCATAACAGCATTTCCACAAATTAGTAAACAACACAGCAAATGTAACACAATGTCATTTTAATTGTAACTCAGTTTTGAATAAAACAAATCACTTGGAGACATGAAAATAAAAATCACAGTTTTTTGCAAACTTGAAATCTTCAGTGTTGTTGCTTATGTAAGCCTGGATGCTGATACAAAAACTTAATGTAATGACATTCTGGAGCGCCATGAAGCTGTGTTGGGGAAAGCCACTGTGCAGAGAGAGAGAGAGAGAGATACAGAGAGTCTGTTTCTTTGATTCTTGCTTGCTAAATGCTGGCAGATTATGTGATTCAGAGGAGTGCTACTGCACATTTGGCACTCATCCATCTTTGTGTATGCTCCCTACAATAGTCGATTCTTTCTTTCTTGATAGTACCTTTTCTTTGCATCAAATTACAATAAATTTATTTTTAAGACAGTTCTTTCAAAAATACTTCCATTCTGATATTTTCTTTCAGAGCCACGGTTGCCTTTAACACTGGGAATTAAGAGAGAGAATGGTTTCAGTATTTTTGACTACTGATGCATGTAACTTAAAGATACATTACAATATTTATGCTGTGAGACTTAAAAGTTCCATAGTGAACGTTATTAATCATAGCTTCAGAGGTGATCAGCCGTGTCAAAGTTAAAAATGTTGAACTTTTGGCCATTCCAAGCTTTATAGTCTTCCTCAAGAACTGGATGAAAAAGCCTCTTCCGACTGTCCCCATATGTAAAGCCTTCATAATGTGGGTAGGCTTGTGTAACTCCAGCTAGTGACTGCACAGCAGTCTGCCATTTGTCCAGCTGGTTCACAGGAAGGATGACCTCACATTGTTTTGCGTTTTCTGTACAGTCTATCATCTGGTTAGGGATTCTCTTGCCTTGAGTTTTCTACACAGTTCTTCTATGGTTGGGGTTCTCCCACCTGAGTTTTTTGCGTAGTCCGTCATATGGTCGGGGTTTCTATTGCAGGTATATTTTATGGCTGGAGCCCAAACTGTACTCAATTTAAGTCCTGAATCTCTATTGAAGATGGAGTTTAATCTGGATGGCTTCTTTAATAAGTTTTATCAAAATGGAACTTGGAATGGTTGAGAGGTTGACATTTTTAACTTTGACAGGGTTGATCACCCGTGAAACTATGAATAATATTTATGCTGCTTAACCTAACTTCATTAAATAAATTGAATTTATTTTATATTGCTGGCAAGACTTAATGGCACCAACTCTTAACTCTACTTATCTGGCTCTCTGTAAAATATTTTTTCCTCTTACACTCGTTTTGTGAAAGTCTAATTTAATTTTGATAAATTCACATAAAGCAAATATGTTGTTGTTTTTTTGAGAAAGAAAGATTAATTGCGGTTGGATGGGCATGCATTCGTGTGCGTGTGTGTGTGTGTGTGTGTGTGTGTGTGCGTGCGTGCGTGCGTGCGTGCGTGCGTGCGTGCGTGCGTGCTCTAGATTTAACAGTGAAGTTATCTTCCTTGCTTCCCAATATCAGGATGTGGGACTTAAAGCTGAAGGGTTTGGAGTTTATCAGATGTTTCATGTCTAGTCCTCTTCTTTTTGGATAACAAAATATTATGGGGAATTTAATTATCCAATTCAGTAAAAGTGTTCACCAAGGCAGTCATGATCAATAATTAATCTGAACATGGCCACAGCTACCATTTTCCTAGTGAGTTGGGAATTACATTTAAACCTTCCCATCTTGGATTTTGTTCCATATTGTTATAAATGGCCATGCTGTGGCCGAGCGGTTAGACTGACTCTCACCAAGGCAGCCCGGGCTCAAACCCAGGCAATCACATGTGCAATTTGTAGTGAACAGCACGGCTCAGGGGCTGGTTTTCTCTGGGATTTCCGGTTTACTCCGCCATCATTCCACCAATTGCTCCATTATCACCTTTCCTTTCATTCATTTTGCTGTCATTCTGTCATCTACTTCTCACCTCATTCCAGGCATTGGGCTGATCACCCATCCTGGTACTCTTATCTGATCTAAAGTCTCTGGTCAACAGGCATATCCCAAAGCACTCACATATGGGTCCTGGGGGTGTAAGTCCTACATATGAGGAGGGTAAACATTTAAAGACGAATACATAAAATATGAAGCTATTAACAGTGAAGCAAACAAATATGTACAAATATAACAATTTGTAACTTAAAACTTAACTTATCTTATAAGAAATTATGATAATTTTCTTATAAAATTATAATCATTTCTTATAAGATAAGTGAAGTTTTATGTTACAAATTGTTATATTTGTATATAGTTAAAGAAGAAGTTATGATACATTGAATTTATTGAAAAAACTATTTGTAGTCGGTTTTTAACACTCTTATCACTTACATTTTCATTTTTGGAGGGATTAGTTTCGAAAGCTGTTGCTTCCATTTTCAACCTGGAAGGTTGTCTGCTGTCTTCTTTCTAGTGGTGGAACTATGAACTTCTTTGTCAAATTATCGACTGGTGGGATTTCAAAGTTCATTACTCGATCCTTATTTTTCCATATTAAGATGTCCTCCCATATCAGTTTGTTTTCATCACCCCCTTTTAATAATTTTTGATTTGGGTTAAAGTCATGGTTTACCAAAATTGAAATGCTATTACTGACTTATCTTCCTGTTTCAATTTGACGTTTCTAAAATGCTCATTGACTCTGGTTTGGTTTCCTTTGGTCTGCCACATGTAGTATTTTTTATAATCTTTACAACTTATACGGGCCCAAATGACCTTGTTGTCGACGGGCCCTGAAACACCACACACTCACTCACTCACTCACTTTACAACTTATAGACATACATTGAATTAATGTTTCTTTAAATATTCC
>CM060950.1:306819745-306854745 GCA_030765055.1 Mantis religiosa | reverse complement strand
AAAGCATATCACAGTGCAAGAGGGAATTCCGTGATTCATCTGTCAAGGTGTTACACCGCATTAACAACGGTCGGAGCCTGCTTTTCTCTTGGAAAGCATTCATTGCACCATCTTGGCCTAGGGCAAGAAATATTCTATTTACTCACAGTACAGTTTTTCCTATAATCACTTTTAACTGGAAGGAAGCGAGTGGACACAATTGTTCCGCCAATAGGAGGCGGGTTTCTGCTTCTGAAGGAAAGCATACCTACCTGTGAATAAACAAAAGAGAAACGCGCACAGCACGTTCAACCGTAAGGTAGTCTAGAGCGGTGCTCATAAACACGAGGTTCGTGAAACTTTTGCATACTGGTTCGTGCATTGTTGCAATGAAATGGAAGACCTGAATTTTGGACCGACTTCCCCGTTTGTCAAGCACGAAGATGAAGTGCATCAAAGCTTGCAGGAACCCGATGATCGCGACGAGGAGTACGAGCAGTTTCTTGCAGACGTCTGGGTGGGCGTCGTTCTTACCCTTATGGTGGTCAGTTGCGTCTGTTGCGTCTGCAGCTGTCTGTTGTACCACAAATTCCAACAATGGAAGCGTAACGGTGAGTTCATTTACACATAGTTGTCACTGGGGGTAAATCGAAGTACGAGGTTTACAATTTAAGACGCACCTGTAAAACAAAATGTACTTTTCAGCCCTAGGTTTTAAAATTGTATCGATACACTTTTGCACCTGTCGAATAAGTTTTGCCAATAAGGGTACCTAAATGCTGCAATTTTTATATAAATGATTTCAAAATGTTGTCACATACTACTCTCCTAAAATCGTAATTATGAAAAAAAAAAAAATAGAAGTACTGTGATATTATTTAAATGCTAATACACAAAACTGGCCATAGAAACTGCTTGTTTCGGAAAAAAGTATTTAAATATAATTTTCATAATAATTTATCCATAGTGTTTGAATTAATTATGTATTTCATTTGAAAACTTAAAAGTGTACCATAAATCATATGTCTTTTAAGTCTCTGACTTAAAAGAACTAAAGATGAGTAAAAGGTATTTGAACTAAATACAAGATAAGTCGTCTGCACATGGACGTTTAAATGATCACAAATTGAAGCGTTAGAAGTCTTTGAGTATATAATTGAGGCTAAATGTTCAGAATATTTTTGTACATAAAATTAACTGTTGAACTTTTGAAAAAGCGTTGACCAAAATTAAGTTAGGAGTACTGTTCTTCTTTTCCTTTTCTTTCGTTTTTTACCGCAATATTTAGTCTATCCGGCAAAAGCAAACCCGTTAACAGTAATTTTAAACAGGAACAGATGAGCAAAATATGTCCCCAATTCTTTATATTAACTTTTCATTAGACATAAATAAATTAGATTTATTCTGCAATTGCAGAAACCTGTGTATGGAGTAAAATTAGTAGCACGTTTATGTTGGTACTGAAATGGCTGAACTCACTTCCCCCTATAAGAAGTTTAAATGGCGTGTAATTGCAACTGCATCCATAATTGGATCTCACGAGAAAGGAAGCGTGTAAGGGCTTTTGGCATATAAACGCGGATCGTACTTGAATCATACTAAATTAACAAACACATGTAACTAATTTCTAGAGACAAGATTTTAATACAAGTGCATTTTTTCCCTCTGTGCAGTTAGCCTTGGCATACGACTTAATTGCTAAATTTCCAATAATTTAACCGATATTTTTGTTGCATGTTAACCATAATTGTCCTGTTTTGTTAATATGCATAATATTTCAGCAGTTTGCAAATTATGCTGCTTATTTACTTGTTTTACATTTAGGTATGTTTTATAAATATATCTTTATTTTATTAATGCTATCATTATATTTGATTTAGAAATACGATATTTCTGAATAATATATGCCACTGAGTCAGTCTTGAAACTTGGCAAAACTGATGGTAGCTCACACGCAGCCCGTCCCCTCACGGTATGAAGGTGGACATTATGGAATTATTGGAGTTGAGTTCAAGTGGGGTGGTTGTACCTATATATAGTATTTAATCTAGTTTAAATTTTACCATTTAATATATCTTTAAGATTTTAAAAACGTTAACCTTATGATTTACACAAAGAAAAACGCTTTGCAAAATATTCTACAATTAATAGTTTTAGAAACTCAATTCCATAACTATACCTGCAGGTTTGCAGGTTTGCAGGTTTCCAGTCGAAACTCCAGGCCATCTAGTTCGGTGATGTAATACTTGTATATGATGGTTTGTTTTAAAGTACTTATGTCAAAATGAATGTGCGTGGCAACATCAGTGTTACAACTCTTTAATATAAAAGATCAATTTTGGTGAGTAAAATAATTAATATAATTTCCAAAATATTTTTAGTGACTTAGAATTTACTTAAATTGCCATAAATGTTTATTTCAAAATCTCTTAATACTTGTTATATGGACATACTTATGTTCATAACATGGGAGGTTTAGTGAATACACACAAAAATAATAAAGGTAAATATTAGAGCATAACATTTATGTACCTTATCATTTTATTCACTACATCAGAGCTAAACTAGATTAGATTAGGATCAGCTCATTTGCATTCAGTGAGTTTACTAGCATCCACAAAGATCTGTGAACATTAAACATATCAAAGAAGTGTACAGTTTAAATAGCATATATACTTGAACATTGAACACAGAAGACACATTATATAAAAGCAATATGAAAAACAAGACAGTGATAATTATATGTGATACAAAATCAAACACTTAGAAGACTAGCAGTTAGAAGACTAGCAAATGGGTATATGCAAATACAATTTGGTAGTTTCCTTTATTTAGTGTTATTTTTTTAACCTTCACTTGACTTTTACCAGTACGTCTCAATATTTTATATTGGATGTGCAATGTATAACATTTATTGTCAGTTCTTCAATATACAAACATTAAAGTAGCTTTTGAATAGGCATCAAAGGTTTATTGGCAATGATTTGTCATTGGAACAGTAATATTCTACTTACAGAGCTACATAAGCATTGGTAGATAATGATTACCCGGGCTTGTAGGTGTCAGTCGTAGTCGAAAGTACGAGAGTGTTACGGCCACGCCACTGAAGATGTTCGACACAGTTTCGAACGAAACGTCTGGAAGACTAGTTTCCAATAGACCACGACCTACAAGCCCGGATAATCATTATCTACCAAATAACTCCGGCCGTGAAAGCCTCGCACTACATAAGCATTATCAGGATAATTTGTCATTCAGATAATCTTGTACAGAATAAAATGATTTTGAGCATGCAGCTTTTGTGGGGGGGGGGGGGGAGAGCTGCTGCCAGAAACAAAATTCGATTTGGAAAATATCGGAAGCATTCGCTGACGCTGCGTTCACAATATACGCTTTGAAAAGGTAGAGTCAGACTGAAAAGTTCAATGAATTGAATCCCGACTATGGCATTGAAGTCTCAGTCTGACTCTACCTTTCCATACTTTGGCATACACACGGCTAATGTGAAAGAGCAATTAATTTGTCCAATATCGCTTTGATACCACTCTGGCTTTATTTCTATGCTATATGTTTTTCTTGCAGAAGAAAAATATTATTTTATATACATTCATTTATAAAAGTGCAAATACCATATTCTTATTGTTTTCAAAATAAATGCAATATCATTAGAAATTGCCTTAATATTGGTTGTGTAAGCACTCGGGTTCATTCATCTGTTTTGAATGTTGCTGGCATATAATGCGAAGTATCCTCTCGTGAAAATTTCACTAGGCATCTTGTCTCATCCATGCCCCGTAGAATGAGCGCAGTAATAGAAGTAGAAGGTTTACACATCCGATACAAAGTTAATTTCCATTTTAATTTGATTTTACATATAGGAATAAAACATTTACTTCAGCTAGTTTAAAAACGGAGTAGATAGACTGTTTCAATTTTTATGTGTGAGATAAATGTCATAAAATCAAGTAAACCTTAGCAATTGGAAGTTATATCACAATGTGCGTAATACACAATTCGTATTTCTACAAGAAAAAGTTCAATGTGAAGTTGGGGATTCAAACCTTTGTAGATCTAGCTCCTACGTGCTTGTCTATAACCGCTTGGCTATCTGTGCACGTTTACTGAGACTCAATTATGAGACTAAATTTTCCACACACATTACAGTGTGCGAAAAAAGGAAGGATTCCCTGCGTGGATATGCAAAAAACGTACGAAACAATACACAATGTGTGAACATTCGCATTATTGTTATTAAATTATGAGAGGATTCAGTAGGACGAAGCTAAGGAGACGCGTTCCGTGACACCATTGTAAACTGGCCGTGGACACGTGGACTTAGAAAAGTATACGCACATTTTTGTCTAGTATTTATTCTATTCATTTAATTGTTTTTATAAACGAGGCCCAACTGCATATAAAGGATTTTACTATCGAGAGTATGCCTATACATGCAAGAAAGGGTTAATATCTTCAAACTTCTAAAAACATCTTTGCAAGAACGTCTGCTATGGGTGTTAGAAATGATTCTTATAACCTTCTTTTGCATAAAAAGTATTCGTTTACGCTCTACTGAGTTGCCCCAAAATAATATTATATATTCCATGATAGAGTTAAAATATGCATGACACACTGATTTAAGTGTATCTATAGTACTTCGATTGATCAGTGCTCGGATAGCATAACAAGCAGAGCTGAGTTTACGTAAGATATACTTTATATGAGCTTTCCAGTCTAAATGTCTGTAGACTTGAAGGCCCAGAAATTTGATGTCAGTTTCTTCTAATAATAATTATCATTAATCCCAATTTCTACCGGAATGTGTGACATACGGCGAGTTATAAATTTAACAGGTTTTGTTTTGTCCAGATGCACAGAAAATTTCTTAACTTTAAGTCAAGGTGAGATAGGTTCAAAACATAATTCAGTTTAATTACATATTCACCTAAATGTTTACTGATCACCAGGACATAAATGTCATCAGCGCAGTATGCTTTATAAAATAAAAACAATAGGTATAAAATAAGATATAAAGTGAGAGATCGTTTATGTACATGTTTATGTAGATCAGAAATGGTAAAGGCCCTAACACTGAACCTTGGGGTACTCCATGTGCTCCTATTTGCTAATTTCATGAGTTAGTGTTATAAGTTTCATTATTTGTCGATATTCCTTTTTTTTAATTCAAACTGATCACTAACAAGTATGTTGCTATATTCGAAGTGTTTATACGATTTTCAAGAGCTTTCGTAAAAACTATCGAAAAAATTGGCTAACTCTTGTATAGCTATCTTGACTTTAACTGGGATAAAACTCAGGTCGGTTACCTGTACACCAAGGGATATCTACAGATGTTTCACCACAGGTGTTTAACAGATTGATGCATACGCTCCAATGTGCATCAGCACACAAAATGTAGGTACTTATCTTATGAGTGAGGCAAGTACGATAAACTCCCAATATAAATGCTGTATGTCAGCAGATTGATGTGTAGAAATACACGGAAACGTGTTATGTAAAACAGTTTATTCGGATAGTTTAATTTGTATGATCATAGACCAAAAGTTGATGTCAATGTTTTACGTTCTTTATGAATGGGATGTTTCAAAAGGTAGGAAACGTATCCCAAGATTGTAAGGAGCAAGCACTTCATCACAATATTTATTACTCTTTATGCTTTTCTATGTTTGTCACTTGAGAACCGCATAGATTTTGATCTTACACTTGCTCGAAAAATTCGTTAAGTCTTTTTCCTGTAGTTAAAATTTTGGTGAGGGAAAGGCTATCTAAATCCTGCTAAGTGGTGTCCCTGTACTACAAAATGTATTTCACTTAAGAGAAATTAAGAGATTCCAATTTATTTAAATTAAGAGATAACAGCATAAATTAATATATGTGATTTTTGGTAGTAAATTAATCCACTAAAACTCAAACTAAAATGCCATTAAGATAATGAACTTTTGGATATAAAATAAATTACTTTATACATATACGTTTTCCTCTTTTCTCTTTGTTTCTCGCAGCATTTATCTACGCCGTATATAACTGGCAGCTATATAAACTTCACTCATCTGAAACTCAGTCTAGACAGACAACGGAACATCTACGCTCATCTGTACTTAAATGGCGAAAGACGAACGATTTTAACGTTTTTGCCGCGCAGTACAAGTAACCGCAAATGATGTCACCCTTCCACATACCTGAAAAACTACTTGAAGAAACAGGCATCACATCCCATACCAAAGTTGTGCTTCGGCACAAACGAAACATTGTCAGGTTTTATTGCTCGATGGTTCGTTGTTTTTGCACAATTCGCTTTTGAGATAATGTATGTGGGAGCAATCCCCCGTGTTCGATTCCTGTACACTTTTCTTACACGTACATTGCTGCGGCGGAGGTTCACCGCAGGCGCGGTTTTTGATGGTGTTTTGTTTCCATCATGTTTGAGTCATGCTTGTTTCGAAATTCTCAAGGCGTAGTATAGAAGCTCATTCAAGATTACGAGCGCAAATTGCCTATTTGATAAACCTTGGGGAAACAGAAAATAATGGCTGCTGTTATATTAATATACGTGAAATTGAAGGCTACTTATTCCAAACAAGAGATATTTAACCGATATGTTAATTAATTTTCATATTTATGTTTTAACATATTTGGTACTCTTTTTCTTCCGTATTCTTTTACATTTTTCTAAGATGTTCTATATTATTATTTTAAGTGTTTTCATTTCTTTTTGTACTTGATTTCTTTGTCACTATTATTCATAATTTTGAAACATTTTTAGAAATCGTATAATCTTGCTCATAAAATTTTAAGTTCAAAAAGGAATAATTATCTGCGGATTGCCACTGTAATCGAGTGGTCAAGGCTTCTTAAACCTGGAGGGCCCAAGTTTGGTTTCCGACTGAGACGGCGGAATTTTCTTCAATGAAACTAATTCCGTACCCTCCGTAGAGTCTGTAAGTATGAATCTGGGAGTGAGTGTGAAAATCAGTGAAACTAACAGTTTAAAAAACCTAATTGACCACAAGAGTTAAACAGCTATTGAAACAGTTAAACAAAAATTATGTTCAAATTCAGGATGGAATTTCAGTTTATAATAAACAGCTACATCTAAATGTATACACGAATTATATTTAAATGTAAAAATGTAGTGCATTTAGCATATTTAATGGATTGGTTTAAATGTAAATGTTCTACTATACTGCAGTAGATCAAAATAGTATTTTAATTAATTAAGAATGGTTTTGCAGTCCTTATGAAAAATCCAAACAATATAAGCGAGTACTGGTATTTGTTTTAACACGCTGTCACTTGTAAATTTCGTAATGCAATAAGTCCGAGACTGTTGTCGCTTTTGTAATGGAAGAATTTCTAGAAGCGTCCTTAACGATCCTTTAATGACTAGGTATTTACTATCTGGTCCATTTATACAAATATTAAACTCCGATAACGGACGTGTGGTAACGAGGAAAACAGTTAATGCCAGGGGTGTTGAATTTCCTTCCGGATGTTACATGTGGAGTAAAACCAAGATGTAGCCTTGGACAGAGATTGTCTGCATGGTCGAAGTCGACTAAGCCGTCTATAGAGCGCAATGTGACAAGGAACGAACCTCATTCATCCAACGAGTTTTTGACATGAAATCGGTCTGAGTCCCGAGAATACGTGAAAGAGAATATTTATTGAACTAAGCGTTTGTTAGCGTTCCTCTGTTATCTTTTGCAGACATGTTTGTTTGTAGTTCTTATCGTATAGGTGGAGGAGTGTTCAACATCGGTAAAACACAAACAATGCTTAGTGCATTTGTGGCATTCTTAAAAGTTTTGCAAACAGAACAAAAACAAACAGTCTACAGCATCTGTTCTTGCGCAGTAGTGAGTATGTGAGTACTATGTGGCAAAGCGAGGAGGCGTATCGGAACACATGCGAACAACAGAGTTGTTTACGTGAGGTTATCGCACATACACGGCGAGTCCAATGTATTTACACTGTTCAGATACAATCTTGACTTCTGGACAGCAACGCGTCATATATTGGCAGGCGTGAGAAACCATATATAACGTGTTTGAATATTATGACAAAGAGAAAGAAGAGGGAATCAAAATCCCTTTGTGATTACTCTGTAGACACAACTGATATACTGTCTGCGATTGTGCCTATAGCTCTTTAACCCTCCAGGTACGTTGAATCAAATTCAGTAGAACTGCTGTTTATCTTTCATTTTCGTGGCATATTTTGCATAACGCGTTTCATTCGTAGCTATGTCGGGGGAGGGATTTATTTTATACAATGTTATGTAAACCAAAACTATGAATATGACGTTAATTTATTTTCATTAAGATTCATCATTATTAAACTAATATGACATTGTGCGTCGTTAGTAATTGCAATAGTTAATAGTATCTAAAATTATATAAACATAATTTTGTATAGCTTAAGATTGTGATGCATTTAAATCGTGTGTTTATATTACGGCAATGGTCTACTTGTGCAGACTGATTACGCTTCAGAAAATAAGTTGTATTACCATATATTTCCTATAGTTACAGAAATTATTTAATAACAAAAAAGCTTTCCGTTAATGCAAGTTTTTTTTTCGTAACTAGAAAACTAAAAGGATTGATAATTTTTGGGAAGAGGGATGGATTACTGAAACAAGGAGCTTGAGGTTGATGATTTGTACACGAAAATAGCAACAATGGCAATGAGACATCTTTCAGATACAGAACATTGCTGATGATGTATTTGACATACGCCTTTGCCAGTTGAGGAAATCACCCTTTTAGAAATTATTCCCATTGTACAGATTCATCACACTGGAAAAGTAGTGCATTTCCTATAGTTGCAATAGTCATTTAATAATAAAAGTGTAGTAACTAATTTAGTTGGGTTTCTCTTTCTTTTTTTCCGTTATGGAATTGCAGAAGATAGAGTTGTTTAGCATCATTTTCATTCTTTGAAGAATATAATAAATAACCAGTGGATACATATTTAATACATTTATAATCATTAAGGTTGTTTTATTACTATGCACCCGTGTTGTGTATAATAATTGTCTAACCTTACATATCAGACACGCAGCTTCCAAGTGCTCCATTTGTGTTTCGTCCCTTATTATATGCCAAGTTACTAATATTTCACCCTTCTAATCTACAAGATAAGAAACGAACGCAGCGCTGGTCACTGAAGGTCAATACGCCTCAACGCTCTGTCATTTAATCAGTAAAGTACGACCGAGCGGGATGGCTCAGGCAGTTTTGTGTATGGTCCGGGCTCGATTCCCGTGGCCGACTTACCTTCCCCATGAGTTTTTTTTGCGGGGGTTTTCACGGGTCGCTAGGCGAATGCTGGGTAGGTTAATTACATCCCCCGAATTTCCTGTCCCTCCATTTCATCTTCATTATAATGTCATATCATCTCTCATCTGGTGGTCTCTTTTAGGAACAAATGTCGGTGGGTGTCTCGGCGGTGCACCAACCACTTCCTCCTCCGGGAGGTCGGTTGCCGGTCTCCGAGCCGGCTGCTGGGACCACTTCCGAACCAAAATATGGGGGAATGTCTTTTGTCCTGGCCTGCCGGGGGAGGTTTCCTCTAAGTAAAATGTAGCGACCCTGCCCTCTGCACTCTCATGGCTCCTTGGGGCGGCCACCCTCTGTCTCCTCTTGCCTTATCCTTCCTCTCGGGGATGCCCCACTTAGGGGTATAGGTACAATAGACCAAGACTGGTCGCAGTGCCAAATCCCCCCCCCCCCACCGAAAAAAGTAAAGTACGGGATTTCTCACGTATAAGAGTTACTTGTACCAAAAAACGATTCTTTCTTCAGTTTAATGTTGGATTACAATTATATTGTATTCAAAAATGTAGGCGTTTTTCATATTTTATTTTTTCGCTCTATACATTGCCCACTTATGCAATACACAGATTTTGTTCACTATTGATCATTGTGATTATGTGCGATTTATATCATCACTTCGCATCAAACTGAGCAATGTCACCTCTGAATACGTAAGCTACATTTGACATTGTGAATGTCACATGAATATATGCCCACTTACGCCTTAATTTATTTAGCAAGACACAGATTTTGTTCACTATTTATCATTATGTTTATGTGCGATTTATATCATCGCTTCGCGTCAAGCTGAGCAATGTCACCTCTGAATAAGTAAGCTACATTTGACATTCTGAATGTCACATGAATGCATAATTAACCAGAGGAAGGGGAATGTTCCTTCTTTCAAAGAACACCTGCAGAATCAGACGTTTAGGAGCCTTGTTAAAGCATCTTGCTGAATAAAGTTTACATATATACCGTCCTCAGGATGTTTGAAGGTGACTCCAGGAAATGCTACGAAAATGTCAGTATCCAAATAATGTGTCTCATCCAGAATCCCCAGGTACATACCATTCATTGCCTGCAATCAAAAGAACGTTCTCATTTCTTGTTTCAATTGACGCTTCTTTTAAGGCCATCTCTGGAAATATTTTAACGATTTTCAAAACTGACTAAAACTAATATCTATTGATTTAAATACTTTTATTTGTACATAGAACTATTATATACACACAAATAGAACTAAGCATTTCAAGTTATACGCCATGCGCTCTAAGAAATGCACTTTTGGATTAATTACTCTCAAATCAATATGCGATAACTGCTGTTTCAGTAATATGCTGGTTTCAGTTTAAAAACTCCACGTAAATGTAGCATATTACAATGCACATTACATTAGCATATTTTAAACGAAATAACATAAAGAAAAGACGAGATCTATTTCTACTCTTAGACTGAGCATAGCGGTTAGGGGCCAATAAGAGCATTCATTGGGTATGCCTCTCGTCTTAGTTTATCTCAAGAGTGTTTCTTATTTCGGGAAAAGTATAGAACATGTTAAATTGGGCATTTACATGCATATACCATAACTCCTCTCCTGTGAGCAACGTACCAAAAGGAACCTTCTATCGCACGTTTAATCGAATCCAAATCAACACACTTTCTGAGCACCGGAGTATAGTTTTTGTTGTGATTACATGTTCGATGCTCTGTCAGAGTTGGTATAGGTGTGTGCAAAAATGCAGAAAAAGCATAAGGAGAAAGAAATTAAAGCAAATGAAGAGCTGGCCTGGTTCCGTAATTTTTATACCTTCCAGACTCTGAGGAAGATTTACTAAAGAAAAAGAGACGAACCTGCCAAGGATATGAGCTGTATTGACTCATAATGAAACGTACCGTTCTCTTAGGCCCTAATCACAAGTAATATTAATGCACCAACCATGCGTGCAAGTTTTACCGCGCCCTTAGCTGCACAAACCAGTTTACTCGGTTACAGGCAAGCGCGTAGCTCGCTGAGCCGAAAACCTCAGCCTGCTTAAACGTTGCGCACTCTTAAGCGCGCGATCGTACGAACTAATGATAGGTCGAATGCATTACTTTACCGGAAATACTTCTACCACTTCCACTCTGTAGTCGGAGTCCTTTCAATGAAGTAGTTCCAGTTGTACTCCAAGAAACTAGTTTCGGCTTTAGATGGAAGTAGCTGTGCTGCAAATATTTGTAAACTTAAATATTCTTTATATAATAAATTTATGAAGTCATTTTTATTGCCATACTAAATAATACGTATAACTAATACAGAATAGATTACATGTTTGAATGGTGAAAGAATTGGTTTGGTGAAATAATCATGGTGCAATTGGAAGTACCTCCGACGGAGATGTAAGAAGGTGTCAAGGAACGAACTCCAAAGATAGTGTCAATTACGAATAGTGGAATAGTTGCATGATCTCCAGTAGCTAGAACCTTGAAGTAGAACTCAGTCTTTTATGAGGAAATATAGATTCGTGCACCACAGTGTTCTGTCGTTCAGTTACAAGAGTCACTAAACGTAATGACTCTATATGCACTTTCGTCCGTTCTCAAATACTTGCGTCAGTTCGCTGGATTTTTCAGTTAATTTATACGCAAGTGTACCTTCTTCTCAGAAGCTACTTTTTGCACCATTTCGATCGGAAGCCTCTTACTCTTTCTTTTCATCAATAAACAGTACAGAAATACGAAACTAAATCTTCGGGCCACATTGTTTCAATCTCGACAACCCCCTCTCTCAAAGATTAACTTTATGCCGAGGTTTTGCTCAAACTGACCTGCAACGAATGGACTCTGCACGGTGTTTTGTCTTTGTGCAAACTAAACCGTACACGTGGATCGGCACTTTACGTAACGCAGCACAAAGGCACATGCGAGGTAAATCATTCACAATGTAGTTGTAAGTGTAACACAAGAAATGACAGAGGTTTCTAGATTCCTAAATCGGATGCGAAAATCTTCCGAGTATACCCAAGTTTCAAATTAAATAATGTAAGCAATAATACTTAATATGCAACTCATCCAGTTTTCATAAACAAATAGGATATAAAAGGTTGTCCTAAACGCATAATAGATTAGCGTTACCATTTAAAACAATAAATGGAAGACCACCATGAGTGTGCATCATTCCGATCGTGTGATGTTGAGAAACTAATTGACAATGCATGGAGGAGGAAATATATTCTCTCTTTATCCACGCAATGCAATCATAAACGGAGTGCGTTACGCGGCTCTATATGAATATCTCCATTAAATAGCATGGGCTCAAATTCTTGCATTGACCTGCGTCTGCGCATTCCTTTTAAGTGGGGATTTAATCCTGAATGTGAATTGGAGCCGATGCTAGTAGTTCTTCCATATGGGAAATTTTCAAATAATTGGAAGAAAACTGTATTTCGCATTGAACATTATGAATGGTACAAAGAAATTGTCTTTTTGCAATCTCATCCCTTAGTGGATATCAATATACGATGTTTTATATGTACATTATACCAAATGCGAACTTTGATTCTGTAACTACAAAATTTAAACATTTCTTATATTTATATAATACAGATATCCATTCTCTCCCTAAAGATTTCGAGTTGCGTTTATGGTAGTTTCGTAATTAGCAATGCAAAATTTATTTTAATGATAAAGTATTTGCTCAAGGAAATGCATATGACCTCTTTGCTGTGTTTTATCACGAGAAAACTTCTACAGGTATTGTGATGTTACCAAAACTAGCAAGATAAAATTAATTTGACCTTCGCTGTATTAGCTAAAGATAAAAACCACTTGTGTCCTTGACGAACTATAAAATGTGATATAATACGTAGTGCATATACCGCCGATAAGAATAGTATCACCAACCAGGCCATATTAATTATCTCATTCGATGATAACATCATCACTTCGGACCTGTTAACTTTTAGCTATGTACTAGGGTTTTATGTAACTAAAATTTATACCTTTTCTTGCGTTTTAAAATATATATGTTATTTCTGAAACATTTATAAAATTCTAAGATTAGATCTGACATTTAATATATTGACATTTAAGTTATAAAAATTGAATTAAAAGTTCGGATTGTTGGTGTAATGCTTCATAATTCATCCGTAGTACAACGTCTCCGAATCGAATTTAAAGCTTTTTTATGTAAAACAAATGGGATTATATATATATATATATATATATATATATATATATATATATATATATATATATATATATATAAGAAGTAAATGTTGAAGAAAAAGAAGAAGTTGGCTTTACTCATACAAACCTTAGCCTGCACACGGCTAGTGTGAAAGAAATGATTATTTCCATCAATTTACCTAAAAAGAAACAGTGATTTAGCTATGAAGGCCGGGGCTTAAGTACTTACAGCATAGCAAGTCGCCACAAAAGGTGCGTGTCTCATGGCATATGAGAACCCCTAGTGGTCTACCGGGAAACATACGAGTCAGTTGGAGAATTTAATGTCATGTAGGCATGTTGGCAATAGTAGCTCAGTTGGTTAGAGCAACCGCACGGAGAGCGGGAGATCCTTGGTAAATCCCGGCTATGGCATTGAATTTTTCAGTCGGGCTCTACTCATTCAAACCTTAGCCTACACACGGCTAGTGAGAAAGAAATTATTATTTCCAACTCCATTGTAAATTAATCTATGAAGCCAATTCTTTCGCATTATTGAATTAAAAAGCGGTAAGAGTGCCATAATGTAGTGGAGTCGAATTTAATTGCGAAATGAGTTATTTAGAGAGTCATTCAATTGTAATTTGCACAGAGAGGTGCTATAAGAACCGTATGATAGAACAACAGCAAACCAATTAAATATTATACTTTCATTATGGGCATTTTTACGCGAGCGCAAAACGGGTGCAAAAGTAATCGACAACACTTAGAAATAACGTTTCCGATAACTCATATTACACCGTAAAGACCATACCCTCAAGCATTAGAGGATAGCTATATAATTCAGTTCTATAAATTACTGTGCAATGCCGTACAAGTTTGTAAACACACAGTAGCATTACAAACTAACTGCTAACATAACTTAAAATTAAAATTGTGGAAACATTTCGACATCAGATAAGTGAAATGTGTCTTTACAGCTTTTAAGCGTTCGCTAAAACCAATTTGCATACAAATATATCATTTTCATGAAAGGACAATATCATTACTTGAGTATATAATACAATAAAATACTCATTGATGAGTTTTAGAGTGCATTTGATATTTTAATTTCTTATTTTCACTTAGCACTCACATTTTGCTTTTTCACCTGTAACTTTACTAATGTTGGAAGTGCTTTGGAATCTTTTAACATAAATCTTACATTAAATTTAGTTTTCCTTTATTTTATTATTTTTGTCTCATTAGGTTAAAATTGCAATATTTATTTTGACAAGTAATGCCCATAAATTATGTCTTTGACAGATATTTTAAGTTATAGCGTAAAACCTATATGTTTAATTTCGAATTATACGACACTTTTGAAAAGATTTTTATACAGTATTTACATTGAAATATAGGTGATAGATACTGCTTGTAACTAAATTACAAGATATTTCACTGTATTCTGTAGCCTCAAGTAGTTGGGATCCCTTTAAACCTACGACACATCAATTCGAGTTACAGGGTTTAATTAGTCATATCTATGCTTGGGATATATTGGCGTCAGTATCGACATTTATATATATTTCACAGCAGTAAACAGATTTGACGTTGCTGTCAAATTGAAACACCTGGTCTCTCTCATATCACAGCGATAGGCATGTATAGTAGTTGCCCTGTAGAAGAGAGTCCTGAACTTTTTAAATCTGTATGCAGACACAGCCAGTCAACACTCCCGTTTATTGTGGTCAAGGTAAACATTATTAGCGGTTAGCCCATGAACTGAACCTAAAAACTTGAAAGCCATAAGAACCATACAAGAGAATTGAACTTTCTCAATGGTAACCGAGTTTTATGTTCACCACAAGTACAGTTCCCCACAGGAGAGAAAGTCTCCGGGGGATAAGACGCAGGGGGGTTGGAAAAGATTCCTACACCCTCCCCCGAAAGGTTTATGACACCCCATGCCAGTTCAGTTACAGACCATTCAAAAACATTCTGATAGCTTCTAAGTTTGTGAATGAATATTCTCGGTTTCAGTGTACAGAGTGACTAGGGCGCATGTATTTTAACGGTTCTGCTCCTTGCGTAGCATGCGTTCCCTGTCACACACATTCGCTGTCATTGTCCCACTGTGGAAGGGTAGCACTTCTTCCTGTCAGGTACTTTCTTTGCGTTGGCGAACAGTACTATGACTCCCTAGAAGAGGGCTGAGCATGCCACCTTGACATCACCCGTTCTTCCACTCGGTAGCGTCGATGGTAGCGCGACTGCCTCACGTTCAAGAAGTCCCAAGTTCGAATTTTGGTCACGCTGAGTTTTCTGAGTAAGAGTTCTTCCGGAATTTTCCCATATCTGAAAGAGGAATATCGGGTAACTCTAAGCTCTATGGACCCTAGGCTCATTTGAGCATCATTTCACC
This sequence comes from Mantis religiosa, assembly GCA_030765055.1. Classification (NCBI taxonomy): domain Eukaryota; kingdom Metazoa; phylum Arthropoda; class Insecta; order Mantodea; family Mantidae; genus Mantis; species Mantis religiosa. Next base: position 306,838,878 of record CM060950.1, on the reverse strand, counting down.
GATTTCATTCATCATCCGATATGACTTAACATTGGAGGACGTACATTACAAATAAGAATGCCACCTGTTTACCTCCTTAAAATGATTGTTAGTTGTTAGAAAGTTTCCTAGGAAGTTATTCCCAAACTCATCTTCACCCTCATCCCTGCCGGTCTTGCAACTTAAGACGCTCGATACAATTCCGTCATGCCAGAGAGAAGAAACTAATGACCTTAAGGTTCATAGGTGGCTTTGAGTAAAACTATTAATAATCTTAGTGTTTAATATTTGAGCATGCCTTACTTTTTATATTATTCAAGCTCATTATAATTTCTGTATAAAAGATAAATTTTAATTTATATCGAAGTTATTTTTTATATGTCCTGCGGCGTGGCGTAGTGGGCTGAGACATAATACCTTGGTTTACTGCCACAGAATGCGGCCCGGGTTCAATCCCACCGGGTTCGATGCGGATTTTAAGTCCCGGGTATAGGATCGGTGCCCACTCAGCATCATGTGGAACTTGGGGAGCTTGCGACACTGGTCAAGAAAACCAACTGTTCGGATGGGGGTGTCGAGATGCTGACCACATATCCTCCCCATATCGGTTGGATGATCGCCCACCTCTACCTTGCGTATGTAGGCGTGAGGTCGGCAGTCGGGTTGACAGACCCTGGTCCGATTTGGACTGTAGTGCCACGGTTTAACTTTAACTTTGTTTTATATAATTGACTTTAGAGGTACAATTATAAATATAACTCAGATTAGATACAAAAAGGAGAGAGCATTTAAAATGCTCAAGATATCAATAATTGTGTTCAACTTAAGCAGGATGCCGAGCAATTAATCGTCACCAGTACATTTGCTGAAATGAGTTGATACATTATAGTCAATGAAGTTAGGGATAAATACATGCTTTTGTGGAGTGTCGTTATTTTAGTTCAAATGAAGGTACAGTGAAACGTAGGTATCTCTAGAAGTAGGTACGAAAGAGCAGAGGAGAGAGAAAAAACGTGTCGAAAATGAGAAACTAAGAAGAAATATACTAAAGGGAAAAGGCGATTAGCGACTCACCTGGAAAACAATGACAACTGAAAAACCTCAGTTGCAGAAACGAAGATATCCTACATGTTTTGAGGAACCATTAACTGAAAATATTAAAAAATATATGCGTGTGTCTATACGTGCGTGTGTACGTGTGTGTTCACTGTATCTCCAAAATCAGTTATTCAGAGGAGGCTTTTCGATTTTGGTAACTGCAAATGTTGAGAATGTGACAATTGAAGCATATTTCTTGATTGTTTATTATTATTATTATTATTATTATTATTATTATTATTATTATTATTATTATTATTATTATTATTATTATTATTATTATTATTATTATTATTATTATTATTATTATTATTATTATTATTATTATTATTATTATTATTATTATTATTATTATTATTATTATTATTATTATTATTATTATTATTATTATTATTATTATTATTATTATTATTATTATTATTATTATTATTATTATTATTATTATTATTATTATTATTATTATTATTATTATTATTATTATTATTATTATTATTATTATTATTATTATTATTATTATTATTATTATTATTATTATTATTATTATTATTATTATTATTATTATTATTATTATTATTATTATTATTATTATTATTATTATTATTATTATTATTATTATTATTATTATTATTATTATTATTATTATTATTATTATTATTATTATTATTATTATTATTATTATTATTATTATTATTATTATTATTATTATTATTATTATTATTATTATTATTATTATTATTATTATTATTATTATTATTATTATTATTATTATTATTATTATTATTATTATTATTATTATTATTATTATTATTATTATTATTATTATTATTATTATTATTATTATTATTATTATTATTATTATTATTATTATTATTATTATTATTATTATTATTATTATTATTATTATTATTATTATTATTATTATTATTATTATTATTATTATTATTATTATTATTATTATTATTATTATTATTATTATTATTATTATTATTATTATTATTATTATTATTATTATTATTATTATTATTATTATTATTATTATTATTATTATTATTATTATTATTATTATTATTATTATTATTATTATTATTATTATTATTATTATTATTATTATTATTATTATTATTATTATTATTATTATTATTATTATTATTATTATTATTATTATTATTATTATTATTATTATTATTATTATTGTTATTATCATCATTAATGCCAAAAACTGTTTGCATTTCTAGGAAATTAAGTGTTAATGAGTAGGATCCAGATTTTGATGACTGCATACTTTTTCTGACGATACTAGGGTGATGCTATACGGAAAATATACGTGGCTTTAAAGCTTTCGAGGGGAAAACCACGTTTAATGGTCAACTATTTGCATGTTCAGACATATTTTTACACTTATGTTATTTGAAGCAAAAGGTTAGAAACAGTGATGTATTTAACATTTGAAAGTAATGAGTCGGTCATTCAAACACAAACATCACTTAAATTATCCTTACTTGGACATGTTTCGGAGAACGGTTTGTCCCCATCGTCAGCAGTTATCCATGTCCAAGTAAGGATAATTTAAGTGATGTTTGTGTTTGAATTTCCGACTCATTACTTTCAAATATTTTTACAGTTTATAAGTCGTTCTTAAGAATAAATCAAAATTTTATTTTGACCGATTTTGGTCTCATTATGCTTATATTAGTAGCATCAATTTTCAGAACCTCAAAATTTAAAAATTCTTAGAAAACTACTGAAATGTGACTTCTCTGTTCATGTTTCTTCCCCCCCCCCCCAATGGTCATATCGGCGGCCGTTCTGCTTTGGAATATATAGATGGTGTTAACTCGTATTCGTTGGATTTTTATCATTAGATCACGCACACATTCATACTTCCAGACTCTGGGGAAGATGAGGTGTTCTCTTGGTCTGAGAAAAATCCCCACCCCCACCGCCGGAATCGAGCCCGGAACCACTAGCACGGCAGGCAAGTAAAGTGTTCAGTTGGACATATTATCTATGATCGACGTGTCCTAATGTACCACTTATAATATCTTCAATTATATCTGCAGTTATATCTTCACAGAGCAGAAGCTAGTGTTTGAAGTACAAAATATTTCTATTTCATCACGCTGAAAGTAAAAACAACTATTTCCTCGAAAATGAAACACAAATAAAATTGAGGAAATCGGTTGCAGGTGATCTAAGTTCTGTGAAAAGTGAAGTGAGCAAACCTGTCTTTCCTAAAATGGAAAATGTGTTGAACACTGGATATGATAATATTGCAAGAATGCTGATGTACTGTAATGCAAGCAGTATTCCTCTGAAGAAGAGTTGGAAGCTTGCAATATTTACTGCTTTAAGCATTGTCGGTATCTTCTGTTGATGCTGAAAGAAGTTTCTCTATGTGAAAGTCGTAATAGTTGACGACAAACAGTACTTCAAATTTCAACACTTACAAAGGGAGTTTATAATCATTGTAATTCAGTATTTATTGGTAACATTTCAAATGAAATGTGCGAGGAGCTTAACAAATTAAAGCACTTTTCAAATCATTCTTTGTTATTTTAGGTCATTTTAATACTTTTAAGGTCACAAAATAATCATTTTAAGGTGATTTTAAAATATCCTTTACGCTATCAAAATCTGGGCCCTATCAATGTGCAATGAGCACTCCCGAGAGAGTGGTCGTCGACTGCATATCGTTATTTCTACCTTCTCTACTTCTGATTTGTGTAAATGTATATTCTTTAGCGTCATGTTCTCTGTGGAAGAGTAGAGGTGATCAAGTCTATATATCCTTTTCCTGATGGAATTTTACGCCAAACGCTGTCTATCATGAATTTGGAGCTGCTTAAGTTTCACAGGACTGATGTTACTTCACTCTTTCTCATTATTCTTACTTCCCTAAATAATTTCAATAATGTTTTAATAAATAAACAAGAAAAATATATATTTAATCCTTTATGTCAACAGTTCAGTTTAAAATAAAAACGCTTAAAGAATCATGCTTTAGTAATTAAACAATTTTTAGTAAAACAACCAAATTTAATTTAATGGGGGGGGGGGTCATATGCAAATATTTTGGGTCTTACATAAATAGCCATAACAGCCAAAGTTTTCAAGTTAGAGAACTGCAACTTGGTATAATCATTTAAGATAATACAGTTAATATGCACAATTTTTTCATAATTTTCCATTGTTTATAACTAATGCTACATATTTTTTGTATATGCAGAGATATTTACAAGCTTAAGCCCATGTTTTTCAAAATTCACATATGCTATCTTTCTGAAATTTGGTATGTTATTTTAAAACACACTAAAAATGAATTTTTTGGATTTAGATTTCTTATTAAAGCTGTATAGAATTAAAAAAAATGTTAATCATATGCATCCTTTAAAAATTAAAATAATTTCATATATTTTGTATCATCACATTCCATCTGAAGCTTAATCTTAAATTATAGAACCAACAAAATGTTCATTATGACATAAGAAATCTGTGTGCTAAATTGCATCACTGTAGATGAAGTAGTTTGAGGGAAAAATGGGTTGAAGTTGTAGAAAATGCAAGTTACGGGAAAAGGCAATTAAAAATACAATAATTGACCTAATAGTGGTTAACTATAAAGCCCGGGCCTTAAAGTACAGGGTGTCCATAAATGAATATCGGGGTTTTAACGCTTTATAACATTAATTTTATTAAACTTACAGTAATGAAATATATGTCACATGAAAGAGCAACTCAAACAGTTTTATATACGAGCTTACAAGTGTTCTATGTGAGCACCATTTGTCACACGGCACACATCAAGTCTATAGCTGAGTTCTTCCCAGACGTTGAGCAGTGTGTCTTCAGTAATTGTTGCAACAGCTGCTTCAATCCTGTTTTGTAATTCATGGAGGTCAGCTGGTAATGGAGGTACATACACACGATCCTTGATGAAACCCCAAAGGTAGAAATCGCATGGCGTTAGGTCGGGTGAACGTGGAGGCCACGCATAGCAAGCTCTGTCATTGGGTCCCTTGCGGCCAATCCAGCGGTCGGGTAAAGTTACGTTCAACCATTCGCGTACTGCGTTGTGCCAGTGAGGTGGCGCGCCATCTTGCTGGAAAATGAAATTCTCTGGTTCATATTGTTCCAACTGAGGGAAGAGCCATTGCTCTAGTGTATCAAGGTAGGAAGTACCAGTTACAGTAGCTTCACCAAAAAAGAAAGGTCCGTAAACTTTCCGCCGGGATACAGCACAAAAAACATTGATTTTAGGGGAGTCTCGTTGCACTTGTACGACCTCATGAGGATTTTTTGAGCCCCATATCCGCGCATTATGAGTGTTAACATGTCCACTGAGGTGAAAGGTCGATTCATCACTGAAAACAACATGATCTAGAAAATCTTCATCGTCATTAAACAGCATTACGTTAGCGAAGTTGGCACGTAAACCATGGTCTGCAGGCTTTAGAGCCTGTAACAACTGTAAACGATAAGGACGTAGTTGCAATCGTTTCCTTAAAACTTTCCAAACAGTCGACTTAGCAATTTCTAATTCACGACCAGCCTTCCGAACTGATTTCTTTGGGCTACGAGTGAACGACTCTCTCACTCGCTCAACATCCTCTTCGCTAACTCTTGGTCGTCCCGTGCTCTTCCGTTTACAAAGGCAGCCTGTATCTTCAAACTGATGAAACCATCTACGGATGTTATTGTCACTTGGAGGATCACACCCGAACTTAATGCGGAACGCACGTTGCACAGTAACTACAGATTCGGTCTTTGCAAACTGCAAAACACAAAACGCTTTCTGCTCACTAGTCGCCATCTTTGCTACTACCGCTTTCTAGCGGATCGCGGCGTAAACATTTCACGCACATGCGCACTGGTGCCAACGAATAAAACTGTTTGAGTTGCTCTTTCATGTGACATATATTTCATTACTGTAAGTTTAATAAAATTAATGTTATAAAGCGTTAAAACCCCGATATTCATTTATGGACACCCGGTACTTACATGTTGTAAGTCGCCATTAAGGTAGTTGTCTCATGTGTTTATGAGAACTGCTAAGTGGTTTACCGGGAAAATACGAGTCAGTTGGAGAATTTAGTGTCATTTCGGCACGTTGGCCATAGTAGCACAATGGTAGTGCGGCTGGATGGAAACCAGAAGATCCGTGGTTCAAATCCCGGCTATCGCATTGAATTTTTCATTCTGACTCTACGTTTCCACAATTATTATTCAGTTTACCTTTTAATTATAAGTCAGAACTTCCCATATCCATAGTTTGTGTCCTCATTCTGGTCTTCTTCAGCCTTTCTTTTTAAATTCCTCTTCTTCTTGCTTCTTTTTGCATTAATTTCATAGCTCTGTCTGCACCAGCAATGCGAATGTTGTCGATATTCTGCAAAATTGTTTCCATAAACACACCAGGTTGATACCCTAACTGGTGCATAACTTTCTTTCTGCCAACATTCACATCATTAAACACTATTGCAGCATCAAATGTAGCCATTTTCACCACTATGCAAGACACAAATGATGTTTTGGGACACCTTTTCCATATCAGACTGTTGAGGCTTTCATTTGGGTTTTGTGTCTTGCCGTGGAGACATTTTTTAGCAAGTCTGGGCGTGCTAAGAATTGGTAGGTGGGCTTTATAGATTCTAAGACAGCTGATGGAAGACTATGGCTATGGTTATATGGCTCATTTCTTTACACTGGACACCAAAATTCATCACAAAGACCATGTTGTGGGTTTTCATTAGTAGACAGTTTATGAAAACAGGTGACCCACACTGCACGTTGCATATTTTTCACATCTCCAATGTTTCTTCTGATAGCAAGTTCATAGTAGTTTTGCAGTACACCTATTTCTTTCTGTGTCAATCTTCCTTTTCCACCAAGAGGTTTGCCATATTTAGCTTTTTTCCTTTCATCTCCTGACATAGTTTTCTCAGATGAGCACCCATTCTTTTCTGCATACGGCCAATGCATTCAAGTTTTTCAATTTTTACATTGGGGCCATATGGGTAGCTCTTTAGTACACTTTTAAAAGCACTAAAATCACCATCACCTAGATATTTTGTATACCTAACTTTATGTTTTTCTTGTGACCTAGAAAATATCATCTTCATGCCTACAGGTTCCATTGCACCACTACTGCCAGTAAAGTTTTTTGAACAAGTTTTCTTGTGAATTTCCAACCATTTTTCTTCAGTTTCTTTATCATTATTATTTTTTCTATTTGTACACACATGACAAAACTTGCTCATAACTTGCAAATCTAAAACTTTTCCTGTATCTACACTTATTACTGTTGAAACTCCATACAGAGATGTGTGGCCACGTTTCATCCATGTATTGTCACATGATACACATAGATCAGTCCCAATTATTTGTTCTTCTGTACTGTTATGAGCAACAGCTTCTTTAGCACCCTCTGTCATGGTATCATTACACAAATTTTCTAATGCGGTGTATAACATCGACTAATAAGCAGTAAACTTGACAGGAGGTGCAGGCATGTTCATCATACCACAAAACAAATTTGTGTCTTCTCTTCCAATACCACCACACCTCATGCCACATACCATCCTTAGACTGGCTTCATATTGCTAGTTTGAACCTTGTGAGATTTTGAAGGCATAATCTCGCCCACATTTATCACAGACAATGTGTAAAGTGTAAACCAAACCACATCTATTACAACCATCATTAGCTTCAAACAGTTATTTTGTCCACAAGAACTACAAGCACAGAAGCTTCTTATAGCTAATGATAACAACTGTAGGTCAATTATTCTGTAGCCAGAATCTTCCTCTCTGCAATCATTTGACAGCCTCAGTCCTTCTCCAAGTTTTTTACTAGAGGAGCTTTTAGTAACAGGAGGTGATCTAACCTCATTCTCTGGTATATTTGTCTTCTTCTTTGTAATATTTTTATACGAGATTTACTAACCTTATTAAAATTTCTTCTATTCCCCATCTTGATACAAGATACCGAAAGCAGAAAGAAAAAACACTAATTTCAGTTCTCGAAACTCTCACAAACTTTTTATACCCACAAAAACAAAGTTAGCACATGCACCTCATAAACAGGAAGTACATTACCACAGCCTTCTGAATCCCACCTAAACTCCCACAACCTGTCTCAGAATCAGCCTGTCCATATAGACTGGAAAAATCGTGTACAAACAAAGAGTGAAGAAAATGCTCAGAAGGTATATAGCGTGGCTGCTACGCAACACTAGGGCATTTAATTTTTAAAGGTACTTACAGACCACGTGCAGTCATAATATTTTGGTGTTTGATGGCTAACACTATATACTATTTTACAAAAGAATAAAAAAAATAGATTTTTTGTACATTTTCTCGTACATACCCCCTTTAGTAATTGGACAATTTTTAGTAAAACAAACAAGTTCAAAACAGTCGTGGACGCCTTCTAGAGCGTTATATAGAACGCTCCCACCTCTCCCACCGTAACACATGGCGATCGTGGACCTCCTGATTGGCTGGATATAGCCCTCCTATGCAACATACGCAGTCACCCAACAATATTCTCTCTTCCTGAACTTTCCTCTGATCATTTTCCCATTCTCTTACTGTATAAGGCAAAATAACGTCTAATCATTACCTTCCCACGCCAACCCCAGACTAACAATCTGGAGTAAGTTCTCTAAAATCATGGCTGAAATACTCCCCAATATTCATCCATGCACAACACTTGCAGTAGCCGATGGTCTTGAAAACTACATCACTACTAACATGGCTGCAGCCATGCATAAAGCAACTCCTGCTCGCAAAACTCCATATAGTCCCCTCAAACCCCTACCACAACATTTGCGCCATCTCATCTCGGCCAAGAACAGAGCACGGCGGAAATTCCAGAACACGCGCCAACCACAAGACAAGAGGGAATGGAACCGCCTCCAAGCAGCAGTGAAGTTAGAACTTTCAGACCACTTCAATGAAGAATGGGAGCGAAAATTGTGTACTCTCGACACCACTGATGTCTCTCTCTGGAGAATGTCTAAGGCTATACTTCGCATACCCACCTCAAACCCGCCACTTACCGATGGTCATCGAGTAGTACAATCCTCCAGAGAAAAGGTCTAACTCCTAGTCGAACACCTGGCGTCTACTTTCAATCCACCAGAATCCCCTGAGTTTGAAGGAGTGGTCCAGCACTTTCTTGCCTCTTCCTACAACACAGAAGAGGTGCTCATCACCAATACCGCTTAGGTCAGTAGCCTAATTGCTTCAGTCCGACCCTACAAGGCTGCTGGCTGCGACTCCATACCATACGCTACTTTTAAGGCACTCCCGGAGAAATGGATAGCCTTGATAGTTCATCTGTTCAATAGCCTGTTCAATAGCAACCTCTACCTGTTTGCTAATGACACAGCAATCACCACGGTCTCATGTAAACACCTCACGGCTGTACAATGTCTTCAGCGCTATGCTGACATGATTTCCGCTGGTTCCTCACATGGCGACTACGCATACACGCCACAAAGTCACAGGCCACAAGTCACATTCACCCATCGCCAAATCGAAGACGTTCCAGAGCTACACCTAGCAGGAGAAGACATTCCCTGGAGCAATCAGGCCCAATATCTAGGAGTCCAACTTGACAAGCCTCTCACTTAGAAGGCACACATTCTATCTGTTGCCTCCAAAATAGTAAACTGCCCGCCTAGGTAGAGTAGATGGTAGCGTGTCTGCCTCACGTTCAAGAGGTCCCGAGTTCGAATCTTGGTCCGGGTGAGTTACCTGGATAAGGTTTTTTCCGGGGGTTTCCCTTATCCTTAAAGACGAATGTCGGATAGCTGTAGGCTCCATGGATCCTGGACTCATTTTAGCATCATTTCACCCATGTGAGAACGTTGGAGGATGTAAATTACAAAAAAAAAAAAAAAAAAAAAAAATCCAGTTTCAACCATCTCATCAAGGGTCTCGGGGAATATGATATAGACCCCGGGGCTACCTACAAACACCCAAGAACCTCCCTAGGCTTACCATAAATCTTAACATCCCCATTACATACTATTTCTATCTTTCTATTTCTTCTCTTTCTAATTATACATAAAAAACTGAAAAAAGCCAACCATCTACCCACTGCCCGATGACTTAATCCCCACCTAATGCCAGTAAGGGACAGTGTCTCGGGATGGCAACAAGTCGAAGGCCCCTGCTCCATGGAGCAGGGTTGACCTTCAACGACGCCTCCGTGCAAATTCAATTGAATGTTTATTGTATAAATTCAATAATGTTAACATTGTCACAAGTTACAATTAAATTTTAGCATCCTTAAATTAATAAATACTTAATTTATAAAATTTTCAAGTAAAATGTTATTATAATTACTTTAAAAGTATAAAATAGCCTGCCAGTGACAGTATGTCTAAAAGTACTCTTAAAATTATCAAAAACCATATGAGCACTAATAAATAACAGTTGCTGCAGTATAGTTGTAAACATTCAGCACAATAAAGATTAAAACTGTTAAGTTTAATCCTATAACGACTAGCCTACCATCCACAATTCAATAAAATATAGAAGACAATGCTTGTAATTTCCTAAACAAACAATACTTTAATTCCCTAAACAATATGTCTCAAATTGCTTGACAGCTGTGCGTGATTTAAGCTTAACGTTAACGTTTGTATTTATACTGGCGCCAAACTAGAATGTGATTGACAGTTAGTAACCACATGGAATAACAGACTAAATAAATGGGAGGGGATGAGTACGTCATAACGGTTGTCATAGCAACGATTAAAATGACGAATTAGGGTCGAGACGTTTCCATGACAACGTTAGACGCTAAACCTTGGTTGCCGATATTCTAACACGTGCTTAGCATGACGCGGGCGAGCGAATTACGCAAAAGCTGCAGGAAATACAATACCTAGGTTTTTATTTCTCTTCTGATAACGCTGCATAAACAGAATGCTCCCACAGTTGGAGATCCTGTACTGGCAAGTTACTCTGCATTTTATTTGTGGCAATTTGCCTTGGTTTACTTTGCCTGAGTTCGTGTATTTGTGCGAGTGTTGTGATCGTTTGCAATTGTGTTTAATGAATGCTTAATTATGCAAAAATATAGTGACAAGCGAAAACCTGAACGTGCTCTGGAACCAAATAAAACTTTATTTGGTAAAGGTATTCCAAATAAAGGACATAGACGGGAAATAATATGCTTTGTGAGAGAATACTTCGATGAGGAGAAATTGAAAGGGGAGTCTAGTATTCCATTCTCTAAGGTGCTTGATAGGACTTCACTTGCGTAGGTATTAGTAAGGGCATTAAGGTTAAGATTGGGAAAGAAAAGTATTTTAAAGAAGAAAGTTAGACATTGGGGTGTAAATTAGAAACTCCCGGACAAAATTGTGTAAGCGGCATTTTCCCACTTCAGCAAGCATCAAAATGTCACAGGTATGCCTCTTTTGTTACGATGATCTTTACATTGATGTGTTCTTGCATGTTCTAGCGTTTGCATATAGATCCACGACTGCACTATTGTCTTTGTGTACAACATTATAAATAATAATAATAATGATAATAACAATAATAATAATAAAATACCCATTGCAGTCGCAACTGAATCACCCTCGCACGCGTAGTGCTATCGCACTCTCCACGTGGCACCAATAAGCGGCAGCGTCGCCTGTCTCTCCGGACGAAATGTCAATCACTTTCTAGATTGACGACCAGTATAGCTGAAACATGATCTGAGGTAACAGATCATGGACAGAAGAAATAATAATAATAATAATAATAATAATAATAATAATAATAATAATAGTAGTAGTAGTAGTAGTAGTAGTAGTAGTAGTAGTAGTAGTAGTAGTAGTAGTAGTAGTAGTAGTAGTAATAATAATAATAATAATAATAATAATAATAATAATAATAATAATAATAATAATAATAATAATAATAATAATAATAATAATAATAATAATAATAATAATAATAATAATAATAATAAATAATAATAATAATAATAATAATAATAAATAATAATAATAATAATAATAATAATAATAATAATAATAATAATAATAATAATAATAATAATAATAATAATAATAATAATAATAATAATAATAATAATAATAATAATAATAATAATAATAATAATAATAATAATAATAATAATAATAATAATAATAATAATAATAATAATAATAATAATAATAATAATAATAATAATAATAATAATAATAGTAATAGTAATAGTAATAGTAATAGTAATAGTAATAGTAATAGTAATAGTAATAGTAATAATAATAGTAATAGTAATAATAATAATAATAATAATAATAATAATAATAATAATAATAATAATAATAATAATAATAATAATAATAATAATAATAATAATAATAATAATAATAATAATAATAATAATAATAATAATAATAATAATAATAATAATAATAATAATAATAATAATAATAATAATAATAATAATAATAATAATAATAATAATAATAATAATAATAATAATAATAATAATAATAATAATAATAATAATAATAATAATAATAATAATAATAATAATAATAATAATAATAATAATAATAATAATAATAATAATAATAATAATAATAATAATAATAATAATAATAATAATAATAATAATAATAATAATAATAATAATAATAATAATAATAATAATAATAATAATAATAATAATAATAATAATAATAATAATAATAATAATAATAATAATAATAATAATAATAATAATAATAATAATAATAATAATAATAATAATAATAATAATAATAATAATAATAATAATAATAATAATAATAATAATAATAATAATAATAATAATAATAATAATAATAATAATAATAATAATAATAATAATAATAATAATAATAATAATAATAATAATAATAATAATAATAATAATAATAATAATAATAATAATAATAATTTGTAATTATAATATGATAATCAACCATCAATAGGAAAGATGAGCTAAAGAGACACGTGTCGGGCTTTGATGCAACCTGCACAATTGTTTGTGAGTGCCATCACTACTGTTATTTGTCTTTTCGTTGAAGACCTCCATGTTTACTGCCGACTGACTGCTTCGAGGTGTCTTGTTTTTGTGGTTCGATACCAAAAGGAGAAGCAGAACTAGCTTGTGTGCGATGTTGTCACTACTAACGCCATAAAAGAGGTTTTTGTGTACTCAGTCATCGTCTCTCAGTATCTATGTTCCTTAAGAATTATTTGCAATGTAATTTACTGTTAGTTTGTTTAAGGAGAAGGAGTTATGGGCTCTTATGCTCTTTGCTTACTACATAGAGATAATTGCTGTGGGCAGACATTTCACCATTGTAAAAGGTAGAAATAATTATTTATAAAATTCTCACTAGGAAAGTAACCGAAGCTCTGACGTGCCTAAGAGACAACCTAGTGAGATTTGAAGAGAAAGGGAGAACGCAGTTTTAGAAAGTTAGCCACCAGTTTCAAATCTGAGTTATTTACATCAATCCAGAATCCTGCAACAGCAATAGTGCTTTGACACTCGATATCGGAGCCTTGCATTTAAATTCGGCAGTTCCTTTTTTGTATCCCGTCCTTTTATAACAATACGGTTTTGTAACTGAAATTTTGAAATAGATTTCGGTCTAAAATGTTTCATATTTCCCCTGTGAATAAAGTAAGTTTGGATACAATTGGGTAACTTTATTTTATGGAAAAAAAATTTGACCAAATCGTCATGATTTAGTACATATCGTACGCTTACAGGAAAAATGTAATACCTAATATTGCATAAGTATTCATGCAGACATGTTACATGTATTTTTCTCTCCTCATTGCAGCTCAGTGTACTTACTTGTAAGTCCTAATGAACAGTTCAATAATATTGGATACTGTATTTCCTGACTTCTTTAATGAGAAGTATTCTAGAGTATTGCATTTATGTGTCAGGCATTCGGTATCGACACCAGTATTTTATTGCCTTCCATCGGGGAGCCGTCATTTGGGCTTTTGGGAATTATAATCCAAAACGTTTGAGGCATCATCAGGTTTTCCGCATGGCGTGGTGGTGTTAGTGGGTAACAAAGGAGCAATGCACCAGCAACTAAAGCTGAGCTCCTATACAACCCTTGGATATCAACATTTACAGTAGTATATATGTGGGTGATTATAAAACCAGGGGGGGGGGGGCCACCTCGCGCGCTGCTAGCTCACCTCAAAGTGAAGCAACCACAAGAGACTACAGGTATGAGACAGCGGAAGGCCCAAGTACTGTTTCCTCTGCTGGAACTGCCAGAAAGGACGATGAACGACTCGTCGACCAAGTAGCCCTCTAGTAATCATGAACAGCACTGTTTTCTTTGAGCAAGCATCTGTGCAATCTGTCCGACACCGCCATACACCACGAAGCCTAGAAACAGACCTAAAAGATGAAATGAAAACGGAATGAAAGGAAAGTGATGGAAATGAAGGTGTGGTAGATGAGAAGCGATTCCAGCATTTGCTTGCCGACCAGGAAACACACAAATTATGAGTGGGTGGTCGCGAAAATCGAATCTGGGACCTCCGAAGTCGAGTGTCACACGTTATCAGAGTCATTGCGCTCGCTTTTACAATATAATATAAAATAAAAACAAACTTTTTAAAAAAAAATTAACACCTTTGCGGGGCAGGATACCCTTACAAACAACCACTTAGGAGCAACGCTGCTGACGCACGCCGGGAACCGCCTCTGTAAAAATCCATGAATTTTCCTCCATCAATCAGCAGACTTAAGAGTGGCCTGTTAAAGCGTGCCTGTCTGTCTTTCTCGTCTCTCCCATATGTCTACCAGAATGAATGAATGAATGAATGAATGAATTAATTAATTAATTAATTAATGAATGAATGAATTCCTGTATTTCCTTAAGTGGAACATAGGGCCATCTGTACCGCACAACCTCGAGGCCCGTAGGCAACGGGTTGAGGATCAGAAGTTTCCTAATCAGAGAGATTCCGGGAGTGCCCAACGCCGGAAGTGAAAAAATCTGTACAATAGGGTCATCCTAATTTGAGATGCGTTACATCTCCTGTCACACCCGTCACCCTATAAGTGATTAAACTCTATCAAGTGTAGGTATACTTTAAGCGCTCTCTTGGGCCGATCCTCAGCTCGTCAACGCTTCGTTATCCTCCACATTTACGGCCGTTATTACATTAAAATCTCGAAAGTAGATAATCATACCGGAAGTTCAACTTTCTGTGAAATTATATAATAGCTCCTAATTTTCAATTGTTGGCATCTGGATAATGCATTAATATTAAAATAAGCCCTTTCTAAATTGAAATTAAATAATGAAGAATAAAGATTGATACCATTATTTTACAATTGTAGAAGTAGATGTATATCAGGTAACTGAAGGCACACCTTGCACCTGGACCCGCAATTGGGTCTTGTACAAACACCACCGGAAAGAACGGATGATACGGTATGAAGGGCCAACAGGAAACGCATGCGGTGCAAGAACAGACGACAAAAGCGGAAGACATGCAGAGTTCTCAGAGTTACTATTGGCTGAACCATCAGATTGGAAAGCGCTCTGCAGCTACCTGCCCAAACCATCGGAGGGTGGTTCAGAGGTCCCCTCCAGCAGGAACTGGGTACAACTCGATTCGGTAGTGTAGACTTGGGCGACCATCCTCTGGCGGAGCCGAGAACTTCCAAATCGCAAGGCTCTGAAGCACATGTTTGCCGTTGTTTGGAGAAAAGTGGCTTCTGTCTCGTTTATATCTTAACAACAGTGCTATTCATAAAGAAACTGAAATAGAATGTATGCACATACACATCTTATAGGTTTAAGTTCCTATTAAGCTATATGCTATTAACACAATTAATATTAGAACAATTTGTTAATATTTTTCTTTACTTGTTAGCCCGAATCCAAGATCCTCTCGTGTGTCAGATTCTAAACCTAGAAATCTTATTAATGGTGAAGAAGAGCAGTAGTTTGCTTAAGAATAGGAATTTTCCTCTAAATGAATTTTCCAGAGATAAGACGTAAATGTGATCCTCATTTGTATATTTTCCATTTTTGACTATTGTAAAATATTCTGACGCATGAGATATCCTCCTTTATGTAACTTCATGGTAATGAATTCATTGATACTGAAAGTAGGTACTTATTTATTCTTGCTGTGGTGTGACGTTTAACTGCTCAAGGCCTACAAAGCAACAAAAACAAACAGGTTAACGCCACAATGATAGGGTAACTATGTTTATCCAAAGTGCTCGCCAGGTTATTATGTTTCGTATATCTCGTTTTGTGTCGACTACTCACATCTGCTATTTGTGAGTGATTACTTTACAATTCCACTTCCACGAGTTTAATACCAGGATACAATGAACTAGATACTAAGATCCATTCTTTTTCAATTAAAGATGATGATCATTATTTTTAATAAGTATGTAACGTCTCTGTTAACAAGCCTTCAGAGCCGGTGTGCTGCTGCTGCTACTGCTGCTGCTACTACTACTATTACTACTACTACTACTACTACTACTACTACTACTACTACTACTACTACTACTACTACTACTACTACTACTACTTCTACTACTACTACTACTACTACTACTACTCCTAATACTACTAATACTACTACTACTACTTCTTCTTCTTCTTCTTCTTCTTCTTCTTCTTCTTCTTCTTCTTCTACTGCTGCTGCTGTTTCGTTAGTGTACCACTCACGGTTAGAAAGTGGGTGGCAACCGCGAATAATCAATGGCTTTGATACTGAAATTATGAATCATTTAAATAAAGTAAGACTTATGATAAAATTAAATGTGAATATTTTGTGCGTTTGTATTAAATGTAAAAGGGTTTTAGATTGGGCCCTTAATTATGACTACAGTTTGACTCGAGAAGTAGTTAGGTAAATTACATTAGAGAGGGCAAGGCTACTATCCAAAGTTGCCAGATTAGATAAGGCAGGCTAGCTTGGAATTCGTGGAATATGTGAGAATATTTCCTAGAAATTTAGAGAGAGAGAGAGAGAAAGAGAGAGAGAGAGAGTTTAGGATGGAAAGCAGAAAATTTTAGTAATGTAGAAATGAAGTGGCAACATCGAATTAGAAGCTAGTAGTGGGGGACTTGGAGTCATTAGCAAAAGGGGAGGTTATTAGAAGAATTTTGATAGCTGTATAGGACATTCTGGGCAGTATTTTGGACACTTCTGCACTGGTCGCTGATGAAGCAAGACTAACTGAATGAGGTGTCATTTCTTGCCTCAATGATAGAATCAGTGTTTCGTATCGCGTAATATAAGATTCAAATATGTTAACTCCATTGGTCGGCAACTTCTCAATTTAAGTGAATACTTAAAAAGCCATTAAACGTTTCAAAATTAGATTCCGATGTCATCCTTACTTTTATTACACACCCACGCATACCCTGAGATAGGACTCAGTTCGAGATTGAGGCAACACAACACACTGCTTCAAATTGGCGCAGCATTATCGTGAGGCAGACTAAAACAGCTCCAGCTTACTATTATGCGTTTCAGATGGGAAGTCCAGCTAATCAGATGCCGTATCACACTCAGCGTTGTCAGCTTGTTACCCCACTCTTTTTATATTCCCCCCCTCTCTCTCTCTCTCGCACACTCATACAACATGCACGTCTGTTTGGCGCTAGATGTAAGGGTTAGGGAATTATATTTTACAAACTTTTACAATGATGCAGTTGCCAAAATCATAATTGGAAAAGGCATTTTCGCAAATTATATAAATTTTAAATACTATAACTATAATTATAGTTTATGAATTACCTGCTTTTCTAATCCAAATGCGGGACACGCTGGTTTTACCTGCACCACACGCTTCAGCAGTAAGCCGTTGAGCAGTTTTGAAATCGAGCTGATTTCTATATTCCTCATTGCCCAATTTTTTGAAGAACGTGTACACCTTAAAAATAATACTTCGAGCCTGACTTCATAATAATTGTATTTTTGACTCGCCACTAAATTCACCGCAAGAAGCCATTGCACTATTTAACTCTTTCTTTACTGTTGTGTAAAGAACAACTAAATGGGGCCGCGCCGTGGCTCAGTGGTAAGACCGCTTGGCTCTCACCAAGGCGGCCCGGGATCGATCCTAGGCGACCACAAAGTGAGATTTGTGGTGGACAACACGGCGCTGGGGCGGGTTTTCTCCGGGACCTCCGGTTTCCCCCCGCCATCTCATTCCACCGGTGCTCCATCTTCATCTCCTGTATCATCAGTGTCACCGCCTAGGGTGCCGTATGTAGTAAAAGCGGGTGTTAAACACTACACCCACCCACCCACACACACAAAACAACAGAATGATATTGATCTGAACTCTCCATGGTAAATAAACACTTCTTATCCAGTATTCATTCATAAATATAAGCATACAGCATTCCACAGTCTAACAGGAAATGAAGTGTTTGCTCATTCTCGAATTTAACACCTTGATTTATTCACAGTAATTATTTTATCACGTCATGCAGTAGTTTAAATTTCAGTTCTGTGTAATGAAAAGTATATGTACATACATACACACCAACCACTTTGAACTCTCTAGAGTAAATAGAGATTACGAACCATTCATAAACAAAGATATTATGAGACCAGACACGTTCTGCCAGGGCAGCAGGAAATTTTTTGTTTCCTCTCGCTCGAATTGGCTTATTCAAAGTAATTCTTTCATCACATCATGTCAAACATTTACGTTTCAGTTCTGAGTAATTACAAATATACGTACACGTATACATGCCAACCAATAATGGTATTCATACAGTGCTTACGTCGCGATTTATTGTTACAATACAGGTAATAATGCTTTATTTAGTTGTATTAGAAAAACTATTTGAGCTAAAAATATGAGATTTTCATAGTTATGTTAGATACATTACTCTCCACCTTCCACGTGGTTCAGTTTTGGCCAAATCTGAATTTTTGTCTTAGCGCAAATAGTATTTCATACAGATTGATTAGGCTGGCGCTCCTCACACACCACTTAGCGGGAATGCAATACGACAACACTGCAGGACTCCGATTGGTTGC
>CM060950.1:306816897-306818745 GCA_030765055.1 Mantis religiosa | reverse complement strand
GATTAATCAAAAGAAAGGTGCCTCAAATATGAAATTCGACCGATAGAAAAAGGAGTATTAAAAATGCACCTTCTTACGCATGTTCCTTCGACAGATATTCTTCATGATATCCACGAAGCGACCCTGCTTTATCCATTTTTATTGTTTTCTTTGTTTAGGTTGTTTCTTTTCTCATTTTCTTTAAGGAAATATCCACCATGATGGGTCTAATAATACATCCCTTATATGAAGATGCTCCTGTGGTGCAAAAACTTGCACCACAGGTAATGCGTTTCCCTCTATAATATGAAGGTCAAACCATTTTTCACAATTATTTCAATGCAATATCTTACATAATGAAAGTTTCTTGTAACTGAAAGGCAGCAATCACCGGCGATAAAGAGGTAGTTAAAATGTTCATTGGGGAAGTAATTATGTTGATTTTTACTACGCATTCGATTTGCACATGTGACGTAGGTAAGATTGCACCAAGTGATGTAACTTGGACTATAAATCAAAAGGATAAGATAGTCTGCAAATGTTCAAGGATGTTAATAAAAGCAAAACAAACCGTTAGTGAACATTGCTTTGAAGATTAACTTAAACAAGATCTAATTGTTAAACTTCAGGGCGTTCTTAGTATTTATTTTTATCGGCATTGCGATAGGTATGTGACTGATATTTGGAGAAAAAAAGCCCCAAAGCATTACATTTGTAGGAGATTGGTTTAGGATGAGACGAGTACCAAATTGTCAAAAACATTACCTACCATAATTGAGTAAGCTTCTTAGAGATGTATGCAACCATTCTCTTTTGTACATGTAAAGTAGGTAAGATTACACCAAGTGATGTAACTTACATACTTGGATATTCTTTAATTTACGTTCTCCAACGTTAAGTCATATCGGACGATGAATGAAATAGGTAAAATGATGCTCAAATGAGTTCAGGGTCCACAGAGCATAGAGTTACCCGACATTCATCTTTTAGAATAAAGGAAAACCCCCAGAAAAACCTTATGTAGGTAACTCACCCTGATCGAGATTCGACTTGGGACCTATTTAACGTAAGGCAGACATGCTACATCTACGCTACCGAGACGGGCAACTTACCAGGAGACTGTCAATTATTCTTAATCTTGTGCTCACTACAACTCAGTTTAAAACGTGTTCCAAACTTTGATCAGACTCTCTCGCATATAAATTTACATCTCCTCACTCGCGAAGGTTCGAAATCTTCTAAATAAGTTATCCGTAATTTTGTATGAGTTTCAGTTGAATTCGAAATGTTTGGACTAATTTCCTTCGAAAATGTATGTTTATATAACGCTTAAGCTCTTTATCTGTAGTTTGAGAGGCACACAACTACTTTTAATTTTGCATCGATTTTAACACACACACACACACACACACACACAACACACACACACCACACACACACACACACACACACACACACACACACACATACACACATACACACACAGAGACACACACACACACACACCACAACACACACACACAGCTGTGTACGATGAACGGACAAACAAAATGAAGCTAATGGATGCTCTATAGAAGCAAAAAACAAGAGGTGAGAAGAACTGAAACTTTCAGAGGGCTATACGTGAGACCGAAAGGATCCTGCTTGCAACACGAATATGATATATACAGGGATTCCAAAATTTGGGTTCCGAAAAATGTATTTGAAAAATGGGTCAGAAAACTTTGGAAAGAAATTACACCTTTCAGATTAAGTTCTGCGGCTCTTAACAGAGTAAAGTGCGCCGCCATTATTTGTCCATTTGAAATGAATGGTCTGCAAAATTAAAAATAAATGCACAAATGTGAACTTTTCTTGTACTATTTAAAA